>CM064482.1:5325201-5518539 GCA_032716605.1 Paralithodes platypus | reverse complement strand
ATACTCTTAATAATTTATCCAGTCCTGCTCCAGAGGGCGCGATTAAGGCTAGGTCATCAGCATACATGAGATGATTTACAATGGTGCTGCCAATACAGCACCCAGTGCGAGTCTTGTTCAGCTCCAGACTAAGATCATCCATGTCTATCTATCTATCTATCTATATGCTCAGGCCCAATCCCCATTTTGGGGGTAGCCGACTCAAGACAGAGCAAGAACAGGGAAAACACAAAAACAACATAAAACAAAAAATAAACACAGATAAAAAACACAAACTCTCACACATCCAGGTCACCCAGGAGAAGACCCAGAGACCAGGGTTACCAAGGTCGCTCCAGCACTCCCCCGGCCCCTGACCACCCGGAGAGTTTCCGATCTCGGCAGGCAGACATGCAGCGGAGCCAAAGCCACAAGCCATCCCACCACACTTCCAGGCACACCCTTCATATTAATCGTCTCCCCGGGCCAGGCGCCTGATGGACTATTATCTAGTCCAACTTGCGCCCGACCCCTTACTCCAAATGAACCACGTGTTCCACTCAACTATTCACAAGCATTCTCCATTCACTCCTGTCCACCACCACTTCCCCTGCCTGATCTATAGTCATTCCTCTATCATCCAAAGCCTTTCTTACACAGTCTCTCCATCTCAATGGGGGTCTTCCTGCCCTTCTATCTCCCCTTGTACCTGACTCACATATTCTCTTTGTAAGCCTTTCATCTCCCATTCGTTCAACATGACCATACCAGCTCAGCACCCTTCTGTCCACTCTGGCTGACAAATGTTCCTGCTGCCCCACTCTCCTACGTATCTCTTCATTCCTCAATCTGTCTCTACGAGTAACTCCACACATACTCCTCAAGCAGCTCATCTCCATCACATCCAGCCCTCTTTTCTCCTTTTTCTTCAGAGCCCATGTCTCAGCCCCATACATCACTGTTGGCACAACAATTCCTTGATACAGTGCACTTTTTACTTTCACTCCGAGATTTCTCGTCTTCCACATACTTCCCATTGCTCCGAAAACCTTCCTTCCTTCACACACTCTCCATGTAGACGTTGAAAAGATATGGAGACAATATCCCCCCCTGCCTAACACCATTGGTTACGGCGAAAGAGCCTGACAGGATGTTGCCCCATCTTACACACATTTTTTGATTAGCATACCAGAAAATAAGTATCCTAACAATATAGCTAGGCACTCCCCTGTTAACTAATCTTTCAAATAAGGTTTTGTGACACACCCTATCAAAAGCCTTACTTGCATCAAGAAAACAAGAGAAAATTGAGCTATTTAGTTTGTTGTATGTATCAATCACTTCTTTTAGCACATATATGCATTGGTCTGTGCCGTGATTTTTCTTAAAGCCAAACTGATTGCTGCTGGTGACAATATATGCAGACATTCTTTCTAGCATTATCATTTCAACTACCTTACTCACCACACTAGCAAGTGCCTACTGGGCGGTAGTTGTCTTTAGCTGTAATTTTACCTGATTTATCTTTAATGACAGGAACAAGTATTACGGATATCATAGACTCCGGCAGGACACCATGCGTAAATAGACTGGTGATGCAAGAACTAAGTTTATCTATTAACAACTTATCTGCATATTTAAGATGTTCTGCATATATACCATCCAGCCCACAAGCTTTGTTTAGGTTAAGTTTTCTTATGGCATTCTCAAGATCACTTTCAGTCACTTTAATGTCTTCATAATTACTATCTTTCACATATTGAATTGCACCATTAGTAGATCTTTGGTTTACACTGTTAAGTAGTTCCTTAAAATGAGTTTTCCATAAGTCAGCAATGTTCTCTTCACCCGTAACCCCCTCAACACTGACAGGTAATGGTGTGTTACAATTTTGCATGGAGCTGATGTCCTTCCAAAACCAGTTAGTATCCTTTTCTGCCAGACTCTTTGCAAGGGCTTCCTTCCTTAATTGGTTTTAATTTTGCTTAATAAATCTAATGGCATATTTGGTTCTAGCCTTTGCTCTTTTGTGAAGTTCAAATATAGGCCCCTGTCTGGGCTGACCTACTTCAAGCCAATGAGACCTAGCATCTCTGGAGGCCTGATACAGGTCAGCCACATAGTCTTGCCAACCTGGCTTATTGAATGAGGACTTATATTTACGGCTATTAAAAATACTTTCCCCCGCTTTTGATAAAGAATCTATAATACTATTGTAAAATTTAATAATGTCCTTTCTGTGTTGTGCATCACTACGTTTTGGATCCCTGCATTGTGCTACACCATTACCATCATATTGCACCCTATTTAATAAGTCTTTGGTTTTATCACAGTACATTTGGCACTCTTCATTTGAGATTACATTCCATGGAACTTTTGCCTTGATGCTATTGCTAGTTTCTGTTATTTCCGGTGCCTTATTAATTTGGATTGTTAATTCTATAGGTATGTGGTCGTCATCCGTAATGTCGTATCTTATGGCCATTTCTGAGATAGAGTCATGAAAGTCAGAGCTAGAGATTGCATGATCAAGCCACGACCTGGTCTCCCACGCTTCACTAACATATGTTCTCTGTACCAGTTGACATATGCATCTTCTGGCCACAGGTCAGGATTCATGAAAACATCTGCATCTGGACATTCGCTAGTTATACAAAAGGAGGCACAGGTAGTGGACCTGGAGAGGGTGGTCAGCTGTCTTACCTCTATATTTATCTGTAGATTATCAGCCAAGTATATCTTGAGATTCTCAGCAGTAACACTAGGGTTGAATCCTGTGGCAAACACCCTAGCTAGTCGGGGCCTTTTGATGGTATTGAGGCCAGTATCCTTGCCCCTACCTTTAATTCCTGGCTGGTTTCTCGGTCTAGGGTGAACCTGCTCGCCTTCCCTAGAGTAGCGAGGCTTGCCATTCACCCATTTGACCATAGTCCATGGGTTTTCCCTTGCATTGGCTCCTTCATTTGGTTCAGTTTGTGTAGGTAAATTTGAGGATGGTGTAGCTGGCACTGTATTATCTTCTCTCGTTGCCGACGATAAAGATTGCTGTTGTGTTCGGTGTTGTTGCTGTTGTGGTCGCTGCTGCTGCCACACCTGGTGTTGCCTTTGATATGAATGCTGCTGCTGGGTTCGTTTGGATTGTTGTAGTTGTCGCTGGTGTTGTTGCTTTTGTTGATGCTGTTGCTGCTGCTGCACCTGCTCCTGCTGTTGTTGCTGCTGCACCTGCTGTTGTTGCTGCTGCATCTACTGTTGTTGCTGCTCCACCTGCTGTTGTTGCTGTTGCACCTGCTGATGCTGCTGCTGGTGTGGTTGTTGCTGCTGTTGTGGTTGTTGCTGCTACTGTTGTTGCTGCTGTTGTTGTTGTTGATGCTGTTGTTGTATGGGTTGCTGTTGTTGCTGGGGCTGTTGTGTTTGGAGTTGTTGCAGCTGTTGCTGTTGTAATTCAGCCTGCTGTTGCTGGTGGTGGTGTTGTAGGCCTATGGGTGGTTGTTGTTGTTGATGCTGTTGCTGTTGCATTTGCTGGTGCTGCTGTTGTTGTGTCATTTGTGCCTGTGGTTGAGGTGGAGTGTTAGTAGAGTTATTTTCTAACTTATTCACTTTGTCAGCTACATTTGAAACCACACTGCTTATGTCCACTATGGTTTCTTTTTGACCTGTGGTACACTCTCTCAGTAATTTAACTTCCATTTGGGTCTTCTTGATTTCACTAAGTAGCACTGACACATCTATCCTATCAAATTGTATAGGTGGTAGGTCCTTTAGGTCCATGGCCACGAAAGTGGGTAAGCCCACAGCCTTACTCTCTTGTAGCAATTTAATAATGTCTTTAATGTTCTCAGCACTTTTGTTTGCACCATTCATTCATTTCTCGCTTAATATTTCGATAATTGTTATCTTCACTAGTACCAATAAGATCGAACACTCTGTTCTTGGCTGCCACAATTTTATCTTCATCATAAAAGGGCACACAAAGCTGCACAATACTGTCTGTAGGTAGACTATCTATTTTATTTAATATAAAGCATAACAGTTCGTTGATTTCAAGGCCATCACTATTTCGTCCCTGGGTTGAGATTGTCCCACCTCGCCCCGCCATCTTGCTTGATACCCAGATGACCAGGGTAACTTTTCACTCACTTGTGGACTATTCACTAACACTGTATATGTTCCACCACATTCTCTGTGCATTCATTGTGGAGTTCTGTGTAGTGTTGACATAGGGTATATATGTTGATAACTTGGAGCAGCAGTTTACCCAAGGTACCTCTCTTCTTCTTCTTCTGGGCTGGACCAAGTTATTGTGATGATAATTTGTGGTGAAATATGGTGCAATTTACCGCCAGTCGAGAATAAACAGGGTATAATTCTTGACACGGTTCAGCCTACCAGGGTACGTATTAGAACTTAGATAATAATAATAATAATAATAATACTGTACCGGTTAAACCTTTGAGTACCAGCGATGTGTGTTCGCGGCGGTCGAGTGGTGAGCACGGTCTGCTTGACCTGGGTTCGATCCCAGCCCAGGCGGACATTTAGTGGGCGTTGTAGTACGTCCTAGCCACCGCGACGACATACAGACTAATAACACATAACAAAGCCACTCAAACCGCTTCCTCTCTCTCCAACACCCCTTCTACCCTCTCTACACTCTTCAGAAAACAAGAAAAACTGGAATGTAGATACGAGGTGCCGTTGTAAAGGCTTATCCCTCAATACCTTCACCTGACCTGACCTAGACCTGTTATATTGTATTCTATAGTCCGTTCATTCCAGGTTGGGCAGAAATCGTAACCTCTAACCTCTGTAACTCAAAAAGGGCTAGAACAAATGAGAAGTCAATTTCCACACCTATTCCCTAGCCAAGTCTTCCTATGTGGTAGAAATATTAGCTCGATTACTTTAGTCCTTTTTGAGTTATGAGAGGTTAGAGGTTACGATTTCTGCCCAACCTAGAATGAACGGACTTTAGCTATAGTTAGACAATATTATGCAGCTTAGCTTAGGAAGGATCTGTGGTAATTAATAGGTTTGGTTGAAATAGTTTGAAGTCTTATATTATTGCTAGAGGTCCTTCCTAAGCTTAATACAATCGTCTAATAGTAGCCAGAATATAATGAAAAGGATATTATGCAGCTTAGGAAGGATCTGTGGTAGTTAATAGGGTTGGTTGATATAGTTTGAAGTCTTATATTATTGCTAGAGGTCCTTCCTAAGCTTAATAAAATCGTCTAATAGTAGCCAGAATATAATGAAAAGGATATTATGCAGCTTAGGAAGGATCTGTGGTAGTTAATAGGGTTGGTTGAAATAGTTAGAAGTCTTATTATTGCTAGAGGTCCTTCCTAAGCTTAATAAAATCGTCTAATAGTAGCCAGAATATAATGAAAAGGATATTATGCAGCTTAGGAAGGATCTGTGGTAGTTAATAGGGTTGGTTGATATAGTTAGAAGTCTTATATTATTGCTAGAGGTCCTTCCTAAGCTTAATACAATCGTCTAATAGTAGCCAGAATATAATGAAAAGGATATTATGCAGCTTAGGAAGGATCTGTGGTAGTTAATAGGGTTGGTTGATATAGTTAGAAGTCTTATATTATTGCTAGAGGTCCTTCCTAAGCTTAATACAATCGTCTAATAGTAGCCAGAATATACGGTAATGAAAAGGATATTATGCAGCTTAGGAAGGATCTGTGGTAGTTAATAGGGTTGGTTGATATAGTTTGAAGTCTTATATTATTGCTAGAGGTCCTTCCTAAGCTAATAAAATCGTCTAAGGAAGAACTGCCTGTAGCGAGTGCCTCCCCCAGAGTTGAAAGAGTGACAGGGCCAAAATCAAGGGACGTTCGAGCCAAAATGCCTGGACACACAGAGTTTGAAGCAACTTAAGTCATAGGAAGAGGGAAAGACTGATTCTGGGAGAGAGTTCCAGAGTTCAGCTGTTCAATAGAAGAAAGACTGAGAGTAACGTTTCACTCTTGGGTTGGATAGTTGCACATAGTAGGGGTGGGATTGTGTTGCAAGACGGGTTCCACGTACCCGATGAAGAGGTGGTATACACTGGGAGAGCTCTGAGGAACACTGCTTATTGTAGTAGCGATATAATAGCGAGAGATGCAACAATGCGGCGAAAAGAGAGAGATTGTAGAGTTTATGAGTAAACAGGAGTTAATGATACGAGAGGCCCTCCCTTCTACTTTGTCTAGGAGTGCTGTGTGAGAGGACTGACTGACTGAGTGTGACTGACTGACTGACTGACTGAGTGTTTAACTGTTAATACATAAACTTGTGACTGACTGGCTGACTAACTGACTGACTTGACTGGGTATAACTAACTGTGTGTTTGTAACTAAGTATGTAGCATAAGAGTGTGACTGACTGACTGAGTGTGACTGGGTGTTTAACTGTTAATAAATAAACTGTGTGACTAACTGGCTAACTAACTGATTTATTGACTGGGTATAACTAACTGTGTGTTTATAACTAAGTATGTAGCATAAGAGTGTGACTGGGTGTTTAACTGTTCATAAATAAACTGTGTGACTAACTGGCTAACTAACTGACTGATTGACTGGGTATAAGTGACTACGTTTATAACCTAGTATGTAACATAAGAGTGTGACTGACTGACTGGGTGTGACTGGGTGTTTAACTGTTAATAAATAAGCTTGTGACTAACTGGCTGACTACCTGACTGACTGGGTATAAATAACTGTATGTATATAACTAAGTATGTAACATAAGAGCGTGACTGACTGACTGAATGTGACTGGGTGTTTAACTGTTAATAAATAAACTGTGTGACTAACTGGCTAACTAACTAACTGACTTGACTGGGTATAACTAACTGTGTGTTTATAACTAAGTATGTAACATAAGAGTGTGACTGACTGACTGAGTGTGACTGGGTGTTAAACTGTTAATAAATTTGGCTTGTTACTAACTGGCTGACTAACTAACTGACTGACTGGGTATAACTAACTGTGTGTTTATAACTAAGTGTGTAGCATTAGAGTGTGACTGACTGACTGAGTGTGACTGGGTGTTTAACTGTTAATAAATAAGCTTGTGACTAACTGGATGACTACCTGATTGGGTATAACTAACTGTGTGTTTATAACTAAGTGTGTAGCATACGAGTGGGACTGACTGACTGACTGAGTGTGACTGGGTGTTGAACTGTTAATAAATAAGCTTGTGACTAACTGGATGACTACCTGATTGACTGGGTATAACTAACTGTGTGTTTATAACTAAGTGTGTAGCATAAGAGTGTGACTGACTGACTGAATGGCTCAGTGTGACTGGGTGTTTAACTGTTAATAAATAAGCTGTGTGACTAACTAACTGACTGACTTGACTGGGTATTAGTGACTATGTTTATAACTAGGCTAAGTATGTAACATAAGAGTGTGACTGACTAACTGACTTATTGACTGGGTGTAACTGACTGTATATAACTAAGCATGTAACATAAGGTATGACTGACTCACTATGCTGTGTAATAAACATGTATTGCGTTTATATAATACATACCCGCTACAAATATATTATATATTAATAATATGCAATATCTTGATGGTGTAATGGTTAGAGTGTTTAAAATCTGTGTGTGGTAACCCAAGTTCGAATCCCGGTGGATCACATGCTTTCATTAATTTCGTTGGGAGGTGTTGGAAGTGAAATTAATAAATATATATTATTTAACATACATACTGTATATTGTTTGATAAACAAAAAATAACATGTATACTGTACGAAATTTATCGATCTACAGGCAATTAATTAAAGAATGAGTGCTTATTGTTCAATAACTTCATTAAAAATAAAAATTTCAAAACAAAAGTGAAAAACCCATTTGTCAATATTAATTGATATATCACGTGTCCAAATTTCAACCCCCTAGCTCAAAAACTACAAATGTTACGGCCATGTCAAAATTTGCATGGAAAAATGCGATTTGCGGCTAAACCAGACGGATTTGGAGGCTGATATTAAAAACCTTCACCAAAACAAGGATAAAATGTCGCGGTAAATCGATTGCGACGGGTTAGAATGTCGTAGCGGCAATATTTGAGGGCGTGATTTTGGGCGGACGGGCGGGCCAGAGCTGGGTTCTCTCTCAACCCTCCTCCTCCCCCTACCTACCCTACTACCCCCACTCGTGCTTGGGCTTTGGCCTATATTTATTTATATATGTTTTAGTTCTGTTTATCAGCTGTATTATTTATATATTTACTGTAGTTATATATTTATTTATTAATTTATTTATATATCTATTTATTTATATATTAATATTCTCCCCTCTCTACGTTCTTCAGAAAACTAGGAAAAGTAGAATGTAGATACGAGGTGCGGTTGTAAAGGCTTATCCCTCAATACCTTCACCTGACCTGACCTAGACCTGTTATATTGTATTCTATAGTCCGTTCATTCCAGGTTGGGCAGAAATCGTAACCTCTAACCTCTGTAACTCAAAAAGGGCTAGAGTAAATGAGCTGTCAATTTCCACACCTATTCCCTAGCCAAGTCTCCCTATGTGGTAGAAACATTAGCTCGATTACTCTAATCCTTTTTGAATTATGAGAAGTTAAGGGTTACGATTTCTGCCCAACCTAGAATGAACGGACTTTAGCTATAGTTAGACGATATTATGCAGCTTAGCTTAGGAAGGATCTGTGGTAGTTAATAGGGTTGGTTGAAATAGTTAGAAGTCTTATTATTGCTAGAGGTCCTTCCTAAGCTTAATAAAATCGTCTAATAGTAGCCAGAATATAATGAAAAGGATATTATGCAGCTTAGGAAGGATCTGTGGTAGTTAATAGGGTTGGTTGAAATAGTTTGAAGTCTTATATTATTGCTAGAGGTCCTTCCTAAGCTTAATAAAATCGTCTAATAGTAGCCAGAATATAATGAAAAGGATATTATGCAGCTTAGAAAGGATCTGTGGTAGTTAATAGGGTTGGTTGAAATAGTTAGAAGTCTTATTATTGCTAGAGGTCCTTCCTAAGCTTAATAAAATCGTCTAATAGTAGCCAGAATATAATGAAAAGGATATTATGCAGCTTAGGAAGGATCTGTGGTAGTTAATAGGGTTGGTTGATATAGTTTGAAGTCTTATATTATTGCTAGAGGTCCTTCCTAAGCTAATAAAATTGTCTAAGCCAGAACTGCCTGTAGCGAGTGCCTCCCCCAGAGTTGAAAGAGTGACAGGGCCAAAATCAAGGGACGTTCGAGCCAAAATGCCTGGACACACAGTTTTTAGCAACTTAAGTCATAGGAAAAGGGAAAGACTGATTCTGGGAGAGAGTTCCAGAGCTCAGCTGTTCAATAGAAGAAAGATTGAGAGTAACGTTTCACTCTTGGGTTGGATAGTTGCACATAGTAGGGGTGGGATTGTGTTACAAGACAGGTTCCACGTACCCTATGAAGAGGAGGTGGTATACGCTGGGAGAGCTCTGAGGAACACTGATTATTGTAGTAGCGATAGAATAGCGAGAGATGCAACATTGCGGCGAAAAGAGAGAGATTGCAGAGTTGATGAGTAGACAGGAGTTAATGATACGGAGAGGCCCTCCCTTCTACTTTGTCTAGGAGTGCTGTGTGAGAGGACTGACTGACTGAGTGTGACTGGGTGTTTAACTGTTAATAAATATGCTGTGTGACTAACTGGCTAATTAACTGATTGACTTGACTGGGTATAAGTAACTGTGTGTTTATAACTAAGTATGTAACATAAGAGTGTAACTGACTGACTGAGTGTGACTGGGTGTTTAACTGTTAATAAATAAGCTTGTGACTAACTGGATGACTAACTAACTGACTGGGTATAACTAACTGTATGTATATAACTAAGTGTGTAACATAAGAGTGTGACTGACTGACTGAGTGTGACTGGGTGTTTAACTGTTAATAAATAAACTGTGTGACTAACTGGCTAACTAACTGATTTATTGACTGGGTATAACTAACTGTGTGTTTATAACTAAGTATGTAGCATAAGAGTGTGACTGACTGACTGAGTGTGACTGGGTGTTTAACTGTTAATAAATAAACTGTGTGACTAACTAGCTAACTAACTGACTGATTTGACTGGGTATAACTAACTGTGTGTTTATAACTAAGTATGTAACATAAGAGCGTGACTGACTGACTGAGTGTGACTGGGTGTTTAACTGTTAATAAATAAACTGTGTGACTAACTGGCTAACTAACTGACTGATTTGACTGAGTATAACTAACTGTGTGTTTATAACTAAGTATGTAGCATAAGAGTGTGACTGACTGACTGAGTGTGACTGGGTGTTAAACTGTTAATAAATATGCTTGTGACTAACTGGCTGACTAACTAACTGACTGACTGGGTATAACTAACTGTGTGTTTATAACTAAGTGTGTAGCATTAGAGTGTGACTGACTGACTGAGTGTGACTGGGTGTTTAACTGTTAATAAATAAACTGTGTGACTAACTGGCTAACTAACTGACTGATTTGACTGGGTATAACTAACTGTGTGTTTATAACTAAGTATGTAACATAAGAGCGTGACTGACTGACTGAGTGTGACTGGGTGTTTAACTGTTAATAAATAAACTGTGTGACTAACTGGCTAACTAACTGACTGATTTGACTGAGTATAACTAACTGTGTGTTTATAACTAAGTATGTAGCATAAGAGTGTGACTGACTGACTGAGTGTGACTGGGTGTTAAACTGTTAATAAATATGCTTGTGACTAACTGGCTGACTAACTAACTGACTGACTGGGTATAACTAACTGTGTGTTTATAACTAAGTGTGTAGCATTAGAGTGTGACTGACTGACTGAGTGTGACTGGGTGTTTAACTGTTAATAAATAAGCTTGTGACTAACTGGATGACTACCTGATTGGGTATAACTAACTGTGTGTTTATAACTAAGTGTGTAGCATACGAGTGGGACTGACTGACTGACTGAGTGTGACTGGGTGTTGAACTGTTAATAAATAAGCTTGTGACTAACTGGATGACTACCTGATTGACTGGGTATAACTAACTGTGTGTTTATAACTAAGTGTGTAGCATAAGAGTGTGACTGACTGACTGAATGGCTCAGTGTGACTGGGTGTTTAACTGTTAATAAATAAGCTGTGTGACTAACTAACTGACTGACTTGACTGGGTATTAGTGACTATGTTTATAACTAGGCTAAGTATGTAACATAAGAGTGTGACTGACTAACTGACTTATTGACTGGGTGTAACTGACTGTATATAACTAAGCATGTAACATAAGGTATGACTGACTCACTATGCTGTGTAATAAACATGTATTGCGTTTATATAATACATACCCGCTACAAATATATTATATTAATAATATGCAATATCTTGATGGTGTAATGGTTAGAGTGTTTAAAATCTGTGTGTGGTAACCCAAGTTCGAATCCCGGTGGATCACATGCTTTCATTAATTTCGTTGGGAGGTGTTGGAAGTGAAATTAATAAATATATATTATTTAACATACATACTGTATATTGTTTGATAAACAAAAAATAACATGTATACTGTACGAAATTTATCGATCTACAGGCAATTAATTAAAGAATGAGTGCTTATTGTTCAATAACTTCATTAAAACAAAAATTTAAAAAAAAAAAAGTGAAAAACCCATTTGTCAATATTAATTGATATATCACGTGTCCAAATTTCAACCCCCTAGCTCAAAAACTACAAATGTTACGGCCATGTCAAAATTTGCATGGAAAAATGCGATTTGCGGCTAAACCAGACGGATTTGGAGGCTGATATTAAAAACCTTCACCAAAACAAGGATAAAATGTCGCGGTAAATCGATTGCGACGGGTTAGAATGTCGTAGCGGCAATATTTGAGGGCGTGATTTTGGGCGGACGGGCGGGCCAGAGCTGGGTTCTCTCTCAACCCTCCCCCTCCCCCTACCTACCCTACTACCCCCACTCGTGCTTGGGCTTTGGCCTATATTAATTTATATATGTTTTAGTTCTGTTTATCAGCTGTATTATTTATATATTTACTGTAGTTATATATTTATTTGTTAATTTATTTATATATTAATATTATATTTATTTATATATTAATATTAATTTATATAGGTTTTATTTATGTGTATCAGCTGTAGCCTATTATTTATATATTTAGTTATATACTTATTTAATAATTAATTTATATATTAATATTAATTTATTTATTTTGTTATTATCTTATATACCGGTATATTTTATTTCTGTTTATCAGTTGTATTATACATTTATTATGAACTAAAATGAGATTGTAATGTGTTTATAAATCCATATAATCGAGTTCAATATACCCGGCATTACCTGGATATATTCATTTTTACCCAATATTCCCTGTTTATTTTTGTTTTCTTATTGTTTATATATATTTGATTTTTTTGTTTACGAAGTGAATAGTTTATTGATTGGTAGTTAATTATATTTAATTGTATTTTGTATAGATAATCGAAGAGGATTACATTTATATGTATATGTACTTTAATCAGTTTGGAGATTTTAAGACGTTTCACCTCATTAGTTTGGCGATTATAAGATGCTTCAACCCAATAAGGTGTCGATTATTCCTGGGCGAGCGATAGCGAGCCTGGAATTTTGGATAAACCGGCCTTTGGCCGGGACATTTTTCTACCGAAAAATGTACATATTTAGCTTGAAGGGGGTCTGGGGCGGTCGACGTGTGTTTAGTTCTGGAGAGGTTAGAAGGGGTCTGTTAGTTAGAATGGATGTGTTTAGTTAGAGGGGGGTCTGGAGAGGTGTGTTTAGTTAGAAGGGGGTTTGGAGAGGTGTGTTTAGTAGAAGGGGGTCCTGGAGAGGTGTGTTAAGTTAGGAGTGGGTGTGGAGAGGTGTGTTTAGTTAGAAGGGGGTCTGGAGAGGTGTGTTTAGTTAGAAGGGGGTCTGGAGAGGTGTGTTTAGTTAGAAGGGGGTCTGGAGAGGTGTGTTTAGTTAGAAGGGGGTCTGGAGAGGTGTGTTTAGTTAGAAGGGGGTCTGGAGAGGTGTGTTTAGTTAGAAGGGGGTCTGAGAGGTGTGTTTAGTTAGAAGGGGGTCTGGAGAGGTGTTTAGTTAGGAGGGGGTCTGGAGAGGTGTGTTTAGTTAGAAGGGGGTCTGGAGAGAAGGGGGTTTAGTTAGAAGAGAGTCTGGAGAGGTGTGCTTAGTTAGAAGGGGGTCTGTTAGTTAGAAGGGGGTCTGGAGAGGTGTGTTTAGTAGAAGGGTCTGGAGAGGGTGTGTTTAGTTAGAAGGGGGTCTGGAGAGGTGTGTTTAGTTAGAAGGGGGTCTGAAGAGGTGTGTTTAGTTAGAGGGGGGTCTGGGGAGGTGTGTTTAGTTAGAAGGGGGTCTGGAGAGGTGTGTTTAGTTAGAAGGGGGTCTGGAGAGGTGTGTTTAGTTAGAAGGGGGTCTGGAGAGGTGTGTTTAGTTAGAAGGGGGTCTGGAGAGGTGTGTTTAGTTAGAAGGGGGTCTGGAGAGGTGTGTTTAGTTAGAAAGGGGGTCTGGAGAGGTGTGTTTAGTTAGAAGGGGGTCTGGAGAGGTGTGTTTAGTTAGAAGGGGGTCTGGAGAGGTGTGTTTAGTTAGAAGGGGGTCTGGAGAGGTGTGTTTAGTTAGAAGGGGGTCTGGAGAGGTGTGTTTAGTTAGAAGGGGGTCTGGAGGTGTGTTTAGTTGGAGGGGGGTCTGGAGAGGTGTGTTTAGTTAGAAGGGGGTCTGGAGAGGTGTGTTTAGTTAGAAGGGGGTCTGGAGAGGTGTGTTTAGTTAGAAGGGGGTCTGGAGAGGTGTGTTTAGTTAGAAGGGGGTCTGGAGAGGTGTGTTTAGTTAGAAGGGGGTCTGGAGAGGTGTGTTTAGTTAGAAGGGGGTCTGGAGAGGTGTGTTTAGTTAGAAGGGGGTCTGGAGAGGTGTGTTTAGTTAGAAGGGGGTCGGAGAGAGAGGTGTGTATAGTTAGAAGGGGGTCTGGAGAGGTGTGTTTAGTTAGAAGGGGGTCTGGAGAGGTGTGTTTAGTTAGAAGGGGGTCTGGAGAGGTGTGTTTAGTTAGAAGGGGGTCTGGAGAGGTGTGTTTAGTTAGAAGGGGGTCTGGAGAGGTGTGTTTAGTTAGAAGGGGGTCTGGAGAGGTGTGTTTAGTTAGAAGGGGGTCTGGAGAGGTGTGTTTAGTTAGAAGGGGGTCTGGAGAGGTGTGTTTAGTTAGAAGGGGGTCTGGAGAGGTGTGTTTAGTTAGAAGGGGGTCTGGAGAGGTGTGTTTAGTTAGAAGGGGGTCTGGAGAGGTGTGTTTAGTTAGAAGGGGGTCTGGAGAGGTGTGTTTAGTTAGAAGGGGGTCTGGAGAGGTGTGTTTAGTTAGAAGGGGGTCTGGAGAGGTGTGTTTAGTTAGAAGGGGGTCTGGAGAGGTGTGTTTAGTTAGAAGGGGGTCTGGAGAGGTGTGTTTAGTTAGAAGGGGGTCTGGAGAGGTTTGTTAGGTTAGAAGGGGGTCTGGAGAGGTGTGTTTAGTTAGAAGGGGGTGTGGAGAGGTGTGTTTAGTTAGAAGGGGGTCTGGAGAGGAGTGTTTAGTTAGATGGGGGTCTGGAGAGGTGTGTTTAGTTAGAAGGGGGTCTGGAGAGGTGTTGTGTTTAGTTAGGAGGGGGTCTGGAGAGGTGTGTTTAGTTAGAAGGGGGTCTGGAGAGTGTGTTTAGTTAGAAGGGGGTCTGGAGAGGTGTGTTTAGTTAGAAGGGGGTCTGGAGAGGTGTGTTTAGTTAGAAGGGGGTCTGGAGAGGTGTGTTTAGTTAGAAGGGGGTCTGGAGAGGTGTGTTTAGTTAGAAGGGGGTGTGGAGAGGTGTGTTTAGTTAGAAGGGGGTCTGGAGAGGTGTGTTTAGTTAGAAGGGGGTCTGGAGAGGTGTGTTTAGTTAGAAGGGGGTCTGGAGAGGTGTGTTTAGTTAGAAGGGGGTCTGGAGAGGTGTGTTTAGTTAGAAGGGGGTCTGGAGAGGTGTGTTTAGTTAGAAGGGGGTCTGGAGAGGTGTGTTTAGTTAGAAGGGGGTCTGGAGAGGTGTGTTTAGTTAGAAGGGGGTCTGGAGAGGTGTGTTTAGTTAGGAAGGGTTCTGGAGAGGTGTGTTTAGTTAGAAGGGGGTCTGGAGAGGTGTGTTTAGTTAGAAGGGGGTCTGGAGAGGTGTGTTTAGTTAGAAGGGGGTCTGGAGAGGTGTGTTTAGTTAGAAGGGGGTCTGGAGAGGTGTGTTTAGTTAGAAGGGGGTCTGGAGAGGTGTGTTTAGTTAGAAGGGGGCCTGGAGAGGTGTGTTTCTATGTCTAGGGGTTAACTAAAAACACATTGTTGAAAAATGGCTAAAACAAATAAAACCCTCAATAATAATTAAACAAAATACCATAATAACCCCCAAGACATAGGGTTAAGATAGGGTTAACCCATGCAGTACCAGGGACGTCCTTTTTATCATATTCTGGCAACTAGTAGACGATTATATATTCAGCTTAGGAAGTACGTCTAGCAATAATAAGGCTTCAATATATCTCAACCAACTCTTAGAACTACCACAGTTCCTTCCTAAGCTGCATAATACCGTATAAATACAGCTAAAATAATATCTAACACGTCGCTGGTACAGTCGGGCTAATACGTGATGTCTCGGCACCAAGTATGTTTTGATTCATAATTGGTATCAGCAATATCTAAGCATCATTTCTTCATATCGAGTGAAATATACAAACATGTTCCTACATTTACCCACCCTATTCAACATCTGACAGACATAAATACTGCACAGAGAAAGCCAAACGTAATGACAGGTGGGACATAGACTTATTAGCGCGACTGTACTGTATGAGTCAACACCCTTTCCTAGTCCCACTATAAATCTGTTCATTCTAGGTTGGGCAGAAATGGTAGCCTCTAACCTCTGTAACTCAAAAAGGACTAGAGTATAATAATAATAGTTCTTAAAGCTAGCGCATGCTAAGCCAGCTAAGGATAGCCCAATAATGCCGATTAGGCGTATTTCCATTGGGGTCCTGTACTACTATCCCATCCCCTTGCTCATGAGGGACGGTAACGCCTCAGTGCTTGTGAAAAACCTTTACTGCGCCGAGCGTGGGCGCGATCCTGAATAACGTGAAATATAGCATTGTTTTGGTAATTTTATAATCTACACTAAAAACCATACTTTTAGCCATAGCCTACAATAATACAGGCAACAAAACTAGACTCTGCGTTCGTTTGACACTCTGCTTGAACTGAACATCACACAATTATTATGTTTTTTTACACCAACCAACTTCACATCTAAATTCAATTAATGAAATCAACAAATACATGTGGCACTCCAAGAACTCGAACCCAGGATAATCACATCGAAATTCCGCGCACTATGCATTACGCTATCAAAACAGTTAAATAAGTAGGCCTATGCACAAACCTACGATTTATTGTGCAGTTTCGAATCCTGCATATTAATCTGAGCATGTGTACATATATTCCAACTGCACTATGGTAGCCTAATGTATAGACGAATGGAAGGAGTAATTAATGGGGCACTTAACCCTTAGGAAGGCCTCGCTATAAATTGCTCCTGAACCAGAATTAATTATTATGTTTTTTACACCAACCAACTTCACATCTAAACTCAATTAATGAAATCAACAAATACACGTGGCACTCCAAGGACTCTTAACCCAGGATACTCACATGGAAATTCCGCACACTTATGCATTACGCTATCATACCAGGTGCAGGTAGCCTACTCATATTCACGGCAGCCGTTGTTCCTTTCATTAGTGCCAGGCAGTTTACAGACAGGTTGGAATCCTCGGACTTCAGATTACATACCACTAAAAGGGACCAGTATATAGGCTATACTTAATCAACGCTGTGGACGAGAAAATCTAAACTGTACATCTTCATCCCTCATTTGTTGAAAGAGGCACAATCGGCCTATAAGGAAGTAGTAGCTGTTGATATCGATATTTAGGATTACTAGCTAAAATACGGTTGTAGTGAATTTATAAATACACCAAATCAAATTCAACATACTTTCAATTCCCCAGAAACATGCATCATTATTATTAAATTTTTGTTAAATATCTATGTTCATGAGTCCAACTTCCTTATAGCCTGAAACTCGCAAATAGTCAATTCGTGTCCGTACAACTACAATTAGTTTCACAACATGCACTATCTTCGTCTCAAACAAAAGCCATCAGGGACAAACAGCCTAACAGGTCAGGTCAGGTGAAGGTATTGAGGGATAATCGGTGACCGGTCAACTCAACCAGTACCAAATCAACCAATACGGTTAGGCTAGGTTAGGTTAGGTTAGGTTGGTACTATATTTTGGCACTGGTTTGATTGGTCTGGGTTAATGTGGCACTGGTTGAGATGACATGGAACCCTAAGCTTCATTTTATCATATCGAGTGAAATATACAAACCTGTTCCAACACTTACCCACCCTATTCAACATCTGACAGACATTTAATACAGCACAGAGCATACCAAACATAATGACAGCTGGGACATGACTTATTAGCGCGACTGATGATGATGATGATGTTGAGGGATAGTGAAATGCTAGGTTTTTCCAGGTTAAATAGGAATGGGAATTATCCCCAGGCTACCTTTAGGATCAACCTTTCCTGGTACCTGGTGCGGGGTACGAACCTCTGAAGGGAATTTAACCCCCCTAAAAACCCACAGGTTTAGAGATGCCTTGGGTGGGGTTCGAACCCTGGTTAGTGACGCACCACCATCACCACCAGGCCCGCGCGCTAACCCACTGTACTACCACGGACGTACAAAAATATAGCAACCTTAGTCCGATTTTTAAGAACCACGGTGATAGTCTCTCGAGATGAGTTTATTGGACTTACCATCTACGACTATTTTACGCTATACCTGACGTCAACTCGGGTTAGTATTATTGTGGGTGCGGGACATTTTCGAGGGCATTACAGATAGCCTTAAGTATCGGCCCCTCGTTGGTCTTCTTACACCTTCCCCAGTTTTCTTTCTTCACTGTAGATGAATTATTTCTTCATCTTCTTACTGGGGTCCTTATTTTCTATAAATTTCCATGTTTTCTAAAATATATTGTCACTTTTTGTTTTTTCTTTTTCGTTTTTCCTAGTATTAAAACTTTTGTTGTTACACTTTTCTTACTTTCTTTTACATTTTTTATAAATTTTTAAGACTGTAGGCTACATGGCCTCACCATTGCCTACCGCTATGGGTCGGGAAATGGCAACTTGAGATAGAGTATCGTATTATAAACAAGACGGTAATCAAACAAAATCATATCAAAGCAATAACTAAAAGAATATATATAGCCTATTTTTCCCCAGCTAAGGGTAAATGATCATGTTCCTATCTT
This sequence comes from Paralithodes platypus, assembly GCA_032716605.1. Taxonomy (NCBI): domain Eukaryota; kingdom Metazoa; phylum Arthropoda; class Malacostraca; order Decapoda; family Lithodidae; genus Paralithodes; species Paralithodes platypus. The sequence continues at coordinate 5,500,204 of CM064482.1, read as the reverse complement.
TCTTACTCAGCTATAAGGTAGATTTTGTTGCGAAATATGATGTTAATTATGAAAACTTGGCATTAATACGACACACTGCCATAGTAGTTTCATATATTTCCATTAACTATCGACAAATCAGCTACTAAGGGATTCAATTTACCATCAGCTGGAAAAAAATAAGAGAATACAGAAAACAGAAGGGGCGTTTTCAAGGTTATTGGTAGGCCTACGAGTTGATTAGGCAAGTTAGTAAGAGTTTACTCGTTCCGCCAGCTTACGAGTTGTCCAGCACCCTTACGGCTCCAACTTCCTCATGCTTATAGCCTGAAACTCGCAAGTGGGCAGATAACCGCAGATTGCCCTACGAGATATGATAGGATCACCAGTACCCTAATCTAGTAATCTTGATCCTATCCCTAAAGCCGGTATCACACGAGCACTATTTCCCTCAACACTGGTCTGGCAGCTTAGGAGGTCAACATGTACAATATTTCGGTCACCTAAATGCATCTACCATCAGTCTCTGGTGATGGGCTGGTCTATCAGAATGAGAGTTGAGTGTTCTCTGCAATACCCATAGCTTACTCTGACTGTTCCTTTTACTTATATATCTTCTAGATCTCAAGTGACGGCGTCTTTTCCGTGGATCAACCTCCCTACTGCCAACCTAAAAGTTGGCAGATTGGGAGCCAAAGCGTCACATTTTTCCCTTGCCCCTCAACTTTCCCTTCATAATTGCTGAGGGGCACAGGGCCTTGGGTGGGGCTTTGGTTTCTCGGGCGTTTCCGCGCCCTCCTCAGCTCCCTGCCTTAGAGTGGCTTCGGTCACCTGGGTTTTGTTAGTGGTAGGCAGGGAGGGTTTTGTGGGGGCGCTCTGTGGCCTTGGCCTTGCTCGGGACCTTGGGGCTGTTCGGCCAGGCAGCCTGGGGAACAACAACAACAACAACAACCATCAGTCTAGTTTCAAATACCAGTGCAAAATATTCTAGAAAAGTTGCCAGAAAACTGTTGATCATCGAATGTTGACTATAAAAGCTCTCGTGTGATACCGGCTTAATGGCCTAGCCTGATGGATTGTCGTCGGATATTTACATAATGGCGCAATTGAAGAAGAGATTCGTGGGTCCTGCAGAGGCAGAGCGCTTTGGCGGAGTGGGACCACATAAAGAAGAACCACAAGTAACAAGTAATCATTAACCCCCCCCCCCATGCCAAACCCCCGCACATTATGCCGCCCAAGACAAACATTGTCACTTTCAACTCCGTCTTAAAACATTATTCAATTTTGCCAGCCTGAATCCTCTCCCCCAACACATACACACACACACACACACACACATTGCAGTGTGCACACAGCCCGTAGCCTAGTAGGTAGCGCTCTCGTCTCACACACGAGGGGTCGGGGGTTCAATCCCCCGGCCGGGCGGAGACAAATTGGGCTTGTCTCCTTTCATGTGTTAGCCTCAGTTCACCTAGCTGTAAATAGGTACCTGGAATAAGTGGACGACGTTGTGACGTCCCATCTGGGGTTGGCAAAAATGGTACAAGGCGAGATGGGTATCATATGGTTCACCTAAGCTGATGGCTACCTAAGCCTTCGGGCGAGACGGTACCGTCTATAGTGAGAATGGTACCATACAGATCCACCCTAAGCCTTCGTTTCCGATGTCGCCAATTGGCTAAAAATACAGACTACACACACATCCACAGCCATTCCAACGATACATATAACACCTTCACATATAGGAGGCGGGAAATAACGAGCATGCTCACTCCCGCAATACAACTAGAGTAAGTACAACTAGAGTAAGTACACACACACACACACGGTAGCCTAAAGTTTGAAGGTATGCAGAAACAATACAGGGAGCACATAGCCTACTGTATATGGAACAACATATCAGAGAAGGTTAATCATGAATGTTCATTTGTAACTTGCGCATTCTTGATTTCCAAGTTGTTGTAGGCTATAAGGTTATGTATTTTATAAGCTTAACAAGGGCCTGTAGGATTTGAGAGTTTGTCACATACACTAGGCCTACAGTATATATATATACCACTAACTTACACAATTACTCCGAAGATTCTTGATGATTCTTGATAATTTGTAGTGAACACGCGGTACACGACGCACTGAACCAATCTTGTTTGTTTACTGCGCAGCTCTGCTAAATTCGTCCTATACTGATAATGTCTGTGAATCGGCTCTTCAGTTCGTTTGAGAGTTAATATTACCATTGCCCCATGTCTGTCTAGCCCTTTGAGTTAACGTTAAGTGGAAAATAACTTGGAAATTCAATGATTATCTATACAACTGGAGGTATGATAGCGGGGTACGCTCTCTAGGACTGTCCGATGTTGCAGCTTGATGCGTGCATGGCTGCGTAGTACGTTCCATGGTTTGTTTACAAATTTTGGCGGGAAATTTGAATTTCTAAAGTATACAGATTTTACAGTTTTGCTATACTATGTTCCAAATAGGTAACTCAAAAAGGGATAGAGTAAATGGGCAGTAAATTTCCACACCTATGGCTAACCCTTCCCAAATGGTAGATATATTGTCTCGATTACTTTGGTAGCATCCTACGTCCTAGCATGTTTCACATGCTCGCACCAAGTCAGGGAACATCCTGACGACGTATACAGACTAACTAAACACACATAACAAAGCCACTCCAACAGCTTCCTGTCTCTCCAACATCCCTTCTCCCCTCTCTACACTCTTCAGAAAAATAGGAAAAGTAGAATGTAGATACGTGGGACCATTGTAAAGGCTTATCCCTCAATACTTCATCTGATCATCTTATAGTCTGTTCATTCTAGGTTGGGCAGAAATCGTAACCTTTAACCCCTCATAACTCAAAAAGAACTAGAGTAATCGAGCTAATATGTCTACCGAATGGGAAGACTTAGCTGGGGAATAGATGTGGACATTGACAGCTCATATTTTGCTCTAGCCATCTTTGAGTTACAGAGGTTAGAGGTTACGATTTCTGCCCAACCTAGAATTAATGAACGGACTATAGTTGTTTGTGAGTTATAGAGGGTAGGCCTAATATTCAAGAATTTTGGTCTACTTAGCCTACTTGGAACAGGGTTTAGCTTTAGAAGAAACGGTAACCTTTTAAGTCGGTATCACACAAGCGTTTTTTCACTCAACATTTATCCTCAACACTAGTCTGGCAGCTTATGAGGTCAACATTTAGAGTATTTCGGTCACCTAAATTCATCTAGCAATAGTCTAGTTTCCGATACCAGTGCAAAATAATCCAGAAATGTTGCCAGCAAAATGTTAATCATCGAATGTTGACTAAAAAAGCTCTCGTGTGATACTGGCTTTAGGGATATAAATTATACAAAACAGATGAATAGGCTAACTAGTCCATTGTCTTGATAGCGTAATGCATAGTGCGCGGAATTTCGATGTGAGTGTCCTGGGTTCGAGTCCTCGGAGTGCCACATGTAGCCTATTTGTTGTTTTCATTAATTGACCACTTGCGAGTTTCAGGCTATAAGGAAGTTGGAACCGTGAACATAGATATTTAACAGAAATACAATAATAATGTTAAGTTTATGATGGCTAAAGAGTATGTTAAATTGGATTTTCTGTATTTATAAGTGAACTACAACTGTATTTTAGCTGTAAATTATGTTACATATCGTAGTCTACAGCTCCAACTTCCTTATAGAACGAAACTCGCAAGTCGGCAATTGAGTTTAGATGTGAAGCTGGTTGGTGTAAAAAAACAAAAAACAAAATTAACATTAACCTCTGTAACTCATAAACGACTTGAGTAATCAACCTAATATTTCTACCACATGGGAAGAGGCAGCCAGGGAATGGGTGTGGACATTTACAGCCTTGTTTGAGTTACAGAGGTTATGGTTCACAGTTTGGCCCCACACGTCCAGCTCACCATTTTCATCTTATTGCGTTCCATTCTGTTGATATCATCCGCTTTGACTGGCCACGTTTCTGAAGCATGTCATTGCACTCAATTTTTGTCTCCTATGTGGATGAGGGAGACAAAAGGCAGATGCTGTATGTGATGAGTGCCTCCCCCAGAGTTGAAAGAGTGACAGTGCCAAAATCAAGGAATGTTCGAGCCAAAATGTCTGGACACACAGAGTTTGAAGCAATTTAAGTCATAGGATGAGGGAAAGATGGATTCAGGGAGAGTGCTCCTCAGCACAGCTGTACATACATACAAGTTTAAAGATAACTTCATCCACAGAGAGCGTGGTTTTAGTCTCTTTACGGTAGTGCACGTACAATAAAGACTTGCCACAACACAGCCCCATCATGTCATCACAGTGGCCGATGTTGGTAATAATAATAATAATAATAATAATAATATTTATTCAGTTAGCAATTTACAGAATTGGTACCACATAGTTTGTTATAAATATGACATGTACCAGCCTTTCATAATTCCAACTTAGGATAGCCCAATAAGGCCGTTAGGCGTATTTCCATTGGGGTCCTTGTGGGATTAGGTTAGCTGGGGAAATGGGGAGGATAAAGAAATAGATACTTTAGAGAAAGTATTTCTAGGGGGTTATTTTAAGATACCTTACATCCTATAGTAAATATCAGTAATCCGTAATCAGTAATAATTTCAGTTTGGTTTGTCTATCTCTTATGTCGTATTTAGTAGTAGACATAAGCTTGGTGCTCCCTTCTCGCAGCTGTCCGGTTCAGGTGTTCCTTCAGGCTACGTCTAAAGGAATACAGTGTTCTCTTTTCACGGACTGACTGGGGTAGGTCGTTCCAGTCTTTGATGGCAGTGAAGAAGAATGTTTGCTTACCCTGTCCTTGGATTCTCGGGACCTTAAAATTAAACATCATGTTTCTTGTATTATGTCCACTCCTCTCATTTGCTTTAACAAAATCATTCTTTAGATACTCTGGAGCTCTGTCATAGAAAATTTTGAAGGCATTAGTTAGCCTGATTTGTTTGGCCCTGTCAGAGACATTGAGCATACCTAGTGACTGAAGTTGTTCCTGGCCAACATGTGATCTGGGTCCTACGTTCAGCATGAACCTAACCATTTTATTTTGAGTGACCTGAAGTTTGTGCTGTGCTGATTTAGATGATGCAGAGTACCAGGATGACACAGAATAGTCAAAATGACATTGAACAAGCGCTTGGCAGAGGGTCTTTTTGGTCGCCGCGGGCAAGCATCCCACCTGTCTATACAGGTATTTTATACGTGCTCTACACTTACTCAGGATAGATTCCAAAATTGTTTCACCTGACAAACTCGCGTCCAGTTTCAGTCCGAGATATTTAACTTGTGACACTGTTGTTATAGGAATATCATTACAGTTGACCGAGAAGCCCACAATGTCTTTCAGTTTGCGTTTTGTTCCACATAAGATGGCTTCCGTCTTGCCCAGGTGAAGAGATAGTCTATTGTCCACTAGCCATTCACTACATGATGCTAGTTCTTTGGAAAGTGAAGCGGCAATACTTATTGGGTCTTTTCCTGAAACCAGAAGCACGCTGTCGTCTGCATACAGTAATAATTTACATGAGACGCTCAGTTCCATGTCGTTCACATAACAGAGAAAGAGTAAGGGACCAAGGATGCTTCCCTGCGGGACCCCACAGTTAATTGGCATAGGATCAGATATATTATCATCAATTTTGACTCTTTGGGTTCTACCACTAAGATAAGATTTAAACCAGTTCACAGACCCTATGCCCATAGCTTGTAGTTTATTACATAGGATATCATGGTCTACTGTGTCAAACGCTTTTTGTAGATCAAGAAGAACCATACCGGTGTAGTTACCTTTAGACATTTCTTTACGAATGTGATCCGTTAAGTGGATGAAATAGGAGTCTGTCGAGTACATGCATCTGAAACCTGATTGAAACTTATAGAATAGATCATTTTGTTTGAGGTAGTGTTCAATTTGGGTGTATACCGCTCTTTCAAGGATTTTAGATACAATACATAATATGCTAACTGGTCTGTAGTTGCCAACTTCTAGTTTATTTCCTTTCTTGAATAGAGGGGTTACAATAGCTTCCTTCAGTTCAGCAGGTACTGTGTTGGTGTTAATTGACAAGTTGATGATGTGGGTTAGGGGGCCTGCTATACCAATGGCTCCATCTCGTAGAAATTTGGCAGGAATTTTGTCTGGTCCTGTGCTCTTATGTACTCGTCAAAAGTGTATTTTGGTGTAACATTTTGCAATCTAAATGTGTTCGGGTGTATGTCTTTATCTCTGTAGAAATTACGAAAGGTGGCCGTTGTTGTCGTGTATTTATTGAGAGGTTGAGGTAGGTTCTGTGCAAGTGTGTTTGCTATGGAAGTGAAGAAGGAGTTGAAGTAGGTTGAAATTTGTCGTTTATCGTGGCAAACCTGATCATTAATGGTGAGAGCAATATTAGTGTTAGACGAATCCCTTGTCTTGTTGCTGTAGCCTGTTGTTTTTAGGTGCCTCCATAGTTTCTTTGGGTTATTCTGATATTCCTCTGCCTTATTGTGAAAATAATTATTTTCGCTGATTTCATTTTCCTACTTAGTTTATTCCTGGCCCTGTTGAACTCATGTTTCAGACCTTGATCCTGTCTATGTTTCGCTAGCCTTTTTAACAGATTGTCTCTGTGTTCCAGATGGTGTAGTATGTCATTGTTGATCCATGGGTCTGACCTTGCTTTAATTCGTATGTCTTTCAGAGGAGCTATTTCGTCTAGGATGTTTGTGATGATGGTTCTGAAGCCAACCTATGCGTCATTAACGTTTGTACTTCCAAACACTGGAGACCAGTCTGTATTCCATAAAATGTCCAGAAATGTTTCCTTATTGTAGTTTCTGAGTGACCTTGTTTTGATAATCTTGTGATTCTCTAGGGTAATTTTTGTGGTTTTCCGTGTGCAATATGTGACGAAGTGATCACTTATCCCAGTCTGTATAACCCCTGATTGGGATATTTTGTCCTCTCTGTTACAGTTTATGTGGTCTAATATTGTGGCAGTGTTCTCAGAGATACGTGTGGGGGTTGTGATGAGTTGTTTGTGATTGTGCATTGTCAGTATATGCCTATATTCTCGTGCAAGCCTATCATTTCGTTGTTTGTAACACAGGTTAAAATCCCCTAGTATGATGGATTCATTCCGAGGGTCTAGCGATGACAAAGTTCGTTCAAATGTGGTCAAGAATTGTGTGTCGGCTGGTGGCCTATAGCATACCCCAATTGTGATGGGTCTTGTCCTCGGCAGGTGTAGGTCGATCCACAGAGCTTCGTGATTTTCTACATGGAGGTCGGTCCTAGTTGTGTGTGTGAGGTTGTTTTTTACATACAGACATACTCCTCCCCCATGCCTATTGCGATCATTCCTAACCATGTTGAAACCTTGAATGTTTATTTCACCATCGTTTATACTTGAATCCAGCCAGGTTTCTGTGATTGCAATTATTGAAGCTTTGGCCTTATTAGCTAACAAGTTTATTTCTGACAATTTATGGTACATTGATCTGGCGTTAATGTGGATAAGATGGAGCCCTTTGTTGGTGAACACTCTGTATTCATCTTTGATTTTGAATGTGTCCTGGCTGGATTCTGAGTTGTTAATACTTGGATCATTTACATTAATATTCGGTAATGAATGCAAGGCACACTTATTGCAAAGGAATTCCCGTTCTTCACTGTTGGTCTTCTTAGAGATGCACTTCATGTGAGCTACCTGTTTACACTTTACACAGTTTTGGATCTTCTGACGTCGTGTTATGAGTGATTCACAAATAAAACAAATGGTTTCGCGATGTTGTACAGCTGAGTTCCTACATTTAACACATTCAACTTTGTTTCTACTGTTAACGTAAGTACATCGGTTATGAACAATTTCATTACAACTGTTGCATTGTAAAAGTGAACTCCTATTGTTGAAACCAATATTACAGACTATACATAGTTTTTTCTTACTGTTTATCATACGACTGGAGGTGTGGTTTGGTCCGCGTCGATCAGCTGTTTGTGCGGGAGAGAGTAGGGGATACTTGCGGTCGGTGTTATAGTGCTAACAGTGTCTCAGCAAGACCAAGTCTACCTGAAGCACATGATACAAATAATAAAGTAAGTGTGCAGTTTTCGCATCACCAAAAAAAAAGAAATGCATACGCAACTCTGCGACCTAGAATTCTGCAAAAAGTATTGATTTTTTTAGGTAAAATCGGTTTATATACAGTATATTATATATATATATATATATATATATATATATATATATACAGTATAAATATACAGTATATACACCGGTAAATACGGTATGTATATATATATATATATATATATACACCGGTATATACTGTATATATATATATATATATATATATATATATATATATATATATATCGCAAATACACATAAGCTACTAAATGTTTTTATACTCACAGCCGGACTTGAATAGAGGATATTTGTGTGCAGTGGATTAAAGGAAAGACAGTCATCCTGACAGTTGGTGGTTCATGTCCGCCTTGGAGTATATAATTACAGTATATATAATTAGGAGGAATTATGGAATTATGGAGCAAGTGGAGGAGATGAGCAAGGTGTTTAAGGATGAGATCTGTGCAGCATGTGAGGAGGTGTGTGGAGTGAGGAGAAGAGGGAGGGGAGTGAAAGGTACAGCATGGTGGACAGAAGAGGTAAGAATAGCTGTGGAAGAAAAGAAGAAAGCATATAGAGAGTGGTTGGGTAGTAGAGGGAATGAAGATTCCGAGAGACAGAAACGAGCGAGGTACGTGGAGAGTAAGAGGGTGGTGAAGAGAGTAGTGAAGGAAAGTAAGAGAAGAGTAGATGAGGAATTTGGAAGGAATCTGAGTGTAAAATGGAGGGAGAGTAAGAAACTGTTCTGGAAAGAAGTCAAGAAAGTTAGGGAAGGTAGCAAGGGAAACAGTAAGGGTGTGAAAGATAAGAATGGGAGAATGCTAGCCGAGAAGCAAGAGAGAGTCGAAAGATGGAGGGAGTACTTCAGTGAGTTGCTAAATGAAAGGAATGAAGAGCCAGCAAACATAGCTGGATATGGTATGGGAGGGAGAAGAAGAGAAGTAGTGGAGCAGGAGGTGGGGATCAGGAGGTCAGAAGTGTGGGAAGCCATGAAAAGAGTGAAGTTGGGGAAAGCACCAGGAACAGATGGAGTGTGTGGGGAAATGTTGAGGTATGGTGGTGAGATAGTGATAGAATGGGTATGGAAAATGTGCAAACTAGCATGGGAGAAGGGGAGTGCACCCGATGACTGGAAGACTGGCATAATAGTCCCCCTATATAAGGGCAAAGGGGAAAGAGGAGTGTGTGGTAACCACCGAGGATATGTCTTCTAAGCGTAGTAGGGAAGGTATACAGTAGGGTAGTGATTGAGAGAGTGAGAGTGAGAACGGAGAAATGGATAGGCGACGAGCAGGGAGGTTTTAGGAAGGGAAGAGGATGTGTAGATCAGATTTTTACCCTGAATTGTGTTGTGGAGAAGTATCTGGAGAAGAAACAAAAGGTGTATGTTGCCTTTATGGACTTGGAGAAGGCCTATGACAGAGTGGATAGAGAAGGTTTGTGGAAAGTACTTAGAATATACGGAGTAGAGGGCAAGTTGCTGAAAGCAGTGAAGAGCATGTATGAGGGTGCAAAGGCGGCAGTACGTGTGGAGAGTGAGCAGAGCGAGTTCTTTGACCTGAATGTTGGTTTGAAACAGGGGTGTGTGATGTCCCCGTGGTTGTTTACTGTGTATATGGATGGAGTTATGAAAGAAATACTATCAAGAGCAGTGGATGTTGGTGTATCGCTGAAAAGGGAGGGAATTGAGTGGAAGCTACCTATACTGCTGTTTGCGGATGATACAGTTCTGATGAGTGATAATGAATGGGAGTTGCAGGGTCTGGTAAATGAGTTTGGAACAGTGTGCGAAAAACGGAATTTGAAGGTAAATACGGGGAAGAGCAAGGTTATGGTCTTCGAAAGGGGTGAAGTCACAGAGTGTGAGGTGAAGCTGAACGGTCAGGCTATGGAGATCGTCAACTCTTTTAACCCTTAATTAGCGGCGAGCAACATAAGTCGAGTTAAATAAAGCTGGACTATGTGGCGGCGCTCGACATAACTCGAGTGGCAATTTCAGCACGTAATGTGGCTGAGAGAGAGAGACAAGTGGTGGCAGGAGACTAGCGCGTGTATGACTGCTCCAGACCACCGCGGCGAACCTACTGACACAAATCTCAGCTCCCTCCTCCCTCTCTCACTCGCTACATACTCAATTATGTACCGAAAGTACCGAATTACCTGCTTTTTGCACTCGCGTTGCACGGTTATTGCAAGAAAACTATCCATCATACAAGGATCGTTATGGTGTCATTCGAAAGCTCTGTTTATGCCCTTTCAGGGATAGGTACTTGTTTTACGTTCTGGGTCTTATTTAGGCATGAAAATGATCACGTAAACAGCCCTATTTTGGCTAAAAACACCCCGCTGGGCGGTACACATAAATAAACCGCATAGGCCGCTCGTAAGGTGTTAAGTATCTGGGCAGTGTGTTGAGTAAAGATGGGACTATGGATGAAGAGGTGCGGGAGAGGGTACAACAGGGGAAGAGGGTTGTAGGAACGCTAAAAGCAGTAACAAGAAATAGGGTGGTCAGTATGGAAGTGAAGAAGTCCTTGCATGACAGTGTGGTAATCCCGACACTGACTTACGGAAGCGAAGCATGGACGTTGGTTGAGAGACTCAGACCAAGAGTGAGAGCAGTGGAAATGAATTACTTAAGGAGTGCGTGCGGAGTTACATGGAGGGATAGACAGACTAATGAGGAAGTAAGAAGGAGGTGTGGTGTGGAGGTAGATGTGCTGGAAAGTGTGAAAAGGAACAACTTGAGATGGTTCGGCCATATGGAACGTATGGAAAGCGAGAGAATGACTAAGAGGGTGTACGAGAGCGAGGTGGAGGGACAGAGGGGGAGAGGTAGACCGAATATGAGGTGGAAGGATGGAGTGAGGAAGTACATGAACGAAGGCGGTGCTGGTTGGGGGGAGGGGCGTCGACTGACTGGGGACAGAGGTGCATGGGGGCGGTTCGTTCGTGGCCACCCCTTCGGGGATCACGGCGTCAGGCAATAGATAGATAGATAGATATATAATTACATTTATGATCACATTGAATCTTAATCATTGGAATATTTATCTATAATAAAGTCAGCGTAACACTATTTTGTAGCATTTTGAATATATATGGTGTAATTCAAATTTAAAATATATATAAGAAAGAAATAGTGACTATAATCTGCGACCTTCACCATTCACCTTGACCTTTGTATAACAAAAGCACAAAATTTAGACAATCATTGCATTGACCAACCGAATTTGCCAGCAAAATTTGGTGACGATACGTAACCCGTTCAGTACAGTTCTGTCGGTTTCATTTCATGCTGGATATTAAGGCTATTTCATTTAGTTTATGAAAGGCCTCCATAAAATTAGCAGGTTTTCAACTATCTTAATTAATCCTTTTTACTACCACAGATCCTTCATAGGCTCCACAATATCGTTTAATTATAGCTAGAATACAATACAAAATACGACACCGGTACACAGAGTGTTAAACAGTCTAGGAAGAGTTTAAACAAAATTATTAACTCTTCTTTTGTTTTTTGGTCTTGACCTTTAACCTTAAGTACTATAATATAATATGTATATATATATATATATATATATATATGATTGAAATATATGTTATTTAAGTAAAATGCAACCAACATTCGTCAGTTTATCGAAAATTTAGTATTTTTTATGATGAAGGTTAACTTATGACTTCGCCTGTGACCTTGACCTTTATGTAGGATTATATTTTTGTTTGCTTTGATGTAATCTAGAAAATCAAGTAAGTTTGTCAACTTTCATTAAAGATCATCAGTTAGTTTCAGAGGTATTAAATGAATAGTTGATCTTGACCTTTACCCTTCATCTTGACCTTCATGATGTCTGAAAATTTAAAATTTTAATTTTTACCTAAAGCAAAACTGTCCCAACACATTTTGTGAAGTTTACATGAATAGTAAAGAAATTAGCATATTGACCTTATATTTGACGTTGACCTGTGACCTTGATCTATCGTCATTCCGAATATGCATGATATGCCGAATGAGAATGTTACATTAAATAGGAAATATTAGTAAAAATCATATTTTGACCTTTAGCCTTGACCTTCGACCTTAGAATTTCTTATCAGGGATTTAGTTAGCTTAACAGCAATGTTCGTATTAGCTAGCATTGTGAAAATGGTGTAATTTGTATAAAAACTTATTGATTACAAATAGTGATCATATACTGTGACCTTGACCTTTGAGCTTTGACTAAAAAATAAAATACATATATTTGGATGGTTGTTGCATTGACCTACTGAATTTGCCTGTATAATTTGATGACAATACCTTAAACAGTCAAGGAGGAGCTTAGGGAAAATGACAAATACTGTTGTTTTGACCTTGACCTCTGACCTTAACTATTACAATATGTATGTGAAATTTGATATATATGATATTTAAGTAATAAGCCATAACACAGCCATTTTTTTTTTTTAAATTTGAGTAATCGTGTTTAATATGTAATAAAAGTTGACCTTTGACCTTTATGTAAGAGTAAAGTTTTGTTTGCATTGACATTGCCCATGGAAATCAAATAAGCATGCCAAATTTCGTTAAAACCCGTCAGTTAGTTTTATATATATGAATAGCATAGTTGACCTTGACCTTTATGTCTCAACATTTATTATTTTTCCTTTCACTTAAAATGCAACTATCTCACCGAATTTGGTGAAGTTTGCATGAAAAGTAAAGAAAATAGTATATTGACCTTTTATTCGACCTTGACCTTTCACATGGAATTGAATAGTTTATTGTATGACCTTGGCCTAGGTATTCCAAATTAATGTTGTAAGCCTAGTGAGAATCTAAGAGTTAGTATAAGAAATACTAGTAAAAAAACTATTTTGACCTTTGACCCTGAACTTTAACCTTACCCTTCAGTATATTTATCTAAAATTTGGGCAATATGATATCAAGGTTACCAGTACCTTGTATAGTGAAAATGAAGAAATTTGAATAAGAACTAAAAATATATAGTATAAGTTGACCTTTGACCTTGACCTTGACCTTTTTGTAGTAGTAAAAAAAATGTCATTGACATTGCCAAGGAAAATCAAATAAACATGACTAATTTCATTAAAACCCATCAGTTAGTTTTATATATATATTTATAGAATAGTTAACCTTGACCTTTGACCTTCACCTTGACCTTCATGATATGTCTTAAAATGTGTTGTTTTCTTTTAAAGTGCAACTATCTCACCAAATGTGGTGAGGTTTGCATGAAAAGTCAAGAAATTAGCATATTGACCTTATATTTGACCTTGACTTGTGACCTTGACCTTTTATATGCAATTGAATAGTTTCTTGTATGACCTTGGCCTAGGTATTCCGAATATTCATGGTAAGGATAAAAAACACCATCTGAGGAAGAGCACTTTATTGACAACGTTTCACAGATAGCTTCATCAGGTCACTAACAAATGCTGGTACATAGGAGGCCTTAAATATCCGTAATAATATTTAAGGCCTCCTATGTACCAGCATTTGTTAGTGACCTGATGAAGCTATCTGCGAAACGTTGTCAATAAAGTGCTCTTCCTCAGATGGTGTTTTTTATCCATTCTGTCTACTTTTCAAGTACCACTCAATATTCATGGTAAGCCTAGTGAGAATCTAACAGTTATTGTAAGAAATAGTAGTACAAAACTTATTTTGACCTTTGACCTTACCCTTTAGAATATTTATCTAAAATTTGGGCAATAAGATATCGAGGTTACCAGTAACTTGTATACTGAAAATGAAGACATTCGAGTAAAAACTAATACACACAAAATATTGACCTTATTTTTAACCTTCACCTTTGACCTTAACCTTTAAGTTAAATTGAAAATTTCTTTTTGACTGACCTTCGCATTGACCAAATTTATATACCTGTGAAATTTGGTGAAAATCCATCGAACGGTCTAGGAGGAGTTACCGGACGGACGACGACGGACAAGCTGAATTGTGGTGCACAGTATACGGGCGGGACCTGTGTGTGCGATACCACTCTGCTTCGCAGAGTTTATAACGAGGGTTAAGCCGGTATCACACGAGAGCTTTTATAGTCAAAATTCGACGATCAACATTTTTCTGGCAACATTTCTGGAATATTTTGCAACGGTATCAGCAAGTAGACTGATGATATATGAATTTAGGCAAAGTAAATATTTTATATGTTGACCTCATAAGCTGCCAGACCAGTGTTGAGGATAAATGTTGAGTGAAAAAGCTCTCGTGTGATACCGGCTTAATCAAATATCTGTTATGTCCATTGCTTCAAGATAATGTCAAATGCTTCCTACTATGATGCTGCCGGTAGTGGGAAGTAATAATAAAGTAGGTGTGCAGTTTTCGCATCACCAAAAAAAAAAAAAAAAAAAAAAAAAAAACGCAACTCTGCGACCTAGAATTCTGCAAAAAGTATTGATATTTTTAGGTAAAATCGGTTTATATACAGTATATTATATATATATGCCCTCTCTGGGCTTAACACTAATAAGGCGTACGGTCCGGACGGTGTTCCTCCTGTTGTTCTCAAAAACTGTGCTTCCGTGCTGACTCCCTGCCTAGGCAAACTCTTTCGTCTCTGTCTATCCTCTAACGTCTTCCCTTCATGCTGGAAGTTTGCTCACATTCAACCTGTCCCAAAGAAGGGTGACCGCTCTCAACCCTCCAACTATCGTCCAATTGCTCTTATCTCTTGTCTTTCTAAAGTTTTTGAAACTATTCTTGCTTCCAAATTTCTTAAGCATTTCTCTTCTCATAATCTGCTCTCAGATCGCCAGTATGGCTTCCTTAAGGGTCGCTCTACTGGTGATCTTCTTTCATATCTTACTAACTCTTGGTCATCCTCCTTTCGGGACTTCGGTGAGACTTTTTCTATTGCACTAGACATATCGAAAGCCTTCGATAGAGTCTGGCATAAATCTTTAATTTCTAAACTACCCTCCTTCGGTTTCTATCCCTCCATCTGTGCCTTTGTCTCTAATTTCCTTTCCGGCCGTTCCATAGCCGCGGTTGTGGACGGCCATTGTTCACTTCCTCACTCTATAAACTCCGGTGTTCCTCAGGGCTCTGTCCTATCTCCTATTCTCTTTCTAATTTTTATAAATGATCTCCTTAACTGTACCTTAATTCCCATCCATTCATACGCAGACGACTCAACCTTGCACTACTCCATTAGTTTTTCAGAACGCCCCAGCCAGCAATCCCTCAACGACAAACGTAATGAAGCCATAGAACTCTTAAATACTGATCTAAATACTATTTCCAATTGGGGCAGAGAAAACCTTGTTAACTTTAATGCTTCCAAAACCCAATTTCTCCATCTATCTACCCGTCAGGATCTCCCAGCGGACTATCCCTTATTCTTCAACAATACAAAAATCAACCCTTCATCTTCTCTCAATATTCTTGGTGTCTCTTTTTCTTCTGCTCTCATTTGGAAGGACCATATTACCAGTCTTGCTAAGGCAGCATCCCAGAAGCTGGGTGTGCTCAACCGCCTTAGGGGGTTCTTTTCCCCTGCACAGCTTCTTGCTCTGTACAGGGGCATAGTGCGCCCTTGTATTGAGTATTGTTCACATGTGTGGGGAGGTTCCTCTCACACTGCTCTCCTAGACAAAGTTGAAAGGAAGGCCTTTCGTATCATTAACTCCCGTCCACTCACCAACTCTCTGCAATCTCTCTCTCTCCGCCGCAATGTTGCATCTCTCTCGCTATTCTATCGCTACTATAATAATCAGTGTTCCTCAGAGCTATCCCAGTGCATACCACCTCCTTTACGTAAGGCACGTGGTACCCGTCTTGCAACTCAATCCCACCCCTACTCTGTGCAACTCTCCAACCCAAGAGTGAAACGTTACTCTCAAACTTTCTTCTACTCAACAGCTGAGCTCTGGAACTCTCTCCCAGAATCAGTCTTTCCCTCTTCCTATGACTTAAATTGCTTCAAACTCCGTGTGTCCAGGCATTTTGGCTCGAACGTCCCTTGATTTTGGCCCTGTCACTCTTTCAACTATGGGGGAGGCACTCGCTATAGGCAGTTATGCCTTTTGCCTCCCTTAATCACATAGAAAAAAAAAAAAAAAAAAAAATATATATATATATACATTACGATAGGGCAGACTGGGAGGGTCTTCAAGGTTTCTTTATTGATATTCCCTGGACCTCTTTCTTTTCTAATGATGCACACACCACCTTGAGCCACATACAAGATTTTGTAAAAATTGGAATGGAAACTTTTATTCCTCATCAAAAGTACAGTAAAAGATCTAATTCACCTAAATGGTTTGACCATAATTGTGCTAGAGTAACTGAACAAAAAGCAATAGCCTACAATGCATACACAAGATCAAAAACACATGAAGCCTTTAATTACTTTAGAAACATCAGAAATCATGCCAAAACTGTATTAAACCTAACTAAATCAAACTTTCTCCACAAACAGGCAAATAAACTTCTAAATAATCCAAATGATAACAAAATATTTTGGTCTACTCTTAACTCATTCAAATCCAACTTCACTACTGCTTCATCCATTCCACCATTAAAATCTCCGACTGGCAATCTTGTAAGTGACCCACGAGGTAAAGCTAACCTTCTTGCGAATATTTTCTCCACCAACTCAACCTTAGATGAAATAAATCAAGATGTCCCTGTACTTAATTTTAATTCGCCTGAAATTCCCTCACTTAAGATCCACACCAGACATGTCAAAACTATTTTGCAGAATCTCTCAGTAGATAAGGCTCCTGGTCCAGATGAAATACCTCCAATAGTACTTAAGAATTGCTCCTTGGTGCTCGCTCCTGTATTGGCAAAATGTTTCCGTCTGTGTACTCATACCTCATGCTTCCCAGTACCCTGGAAAGAAGCAAACATCCATCCAGTTCCTAAAAAAGGTGCCTCTTCAGATCCATCAAACTACAGACCAATAGCTATAACTTCCACTCTTGGTAAAGTCTTTGAAATTATATTAAATAATCACATAATTAAGCATCTTGAGAATAATAAATTAATCAGTGATAGGCAATATGGTTTTAGACGATGTCGATCAACTGCAGACATTCTTTGCCTTCTTACGCATCAAATCAACCAAGCTACAGACCAACATGGTGAAACACATACAATAGCACTGGATATATCAAAGGCATTTGATAGTCTGGCATCAATCCATATTGTCGAAGATGTCACACTACGGCCTTGCATCATTAGTTCCACTAATTTCTTCTTATCTTTATAACAGAAAAATATGTGTAATGGTAGATGGCCTTTATTCTCAATTTCACTCAATAAATGCTGGTGTTCCCCAGGGATCAGTTTTGGCCCCAACTTTGTTCCTCATTCATATCAATGATCTCATATCTACCACTCATAATCCAATACATTCCTACGCAGATGACTCAACACTCCACAGTTCCTTCACATTTACCAATTCTTTCACCCAACCCGATCTTATAAATTCAAAAATAAACAGATTTTTTTTAGGCTTTCTAGCAAATGCTTCTCAAGATTAGTAGTTAAGCACACCGAGTAGTTCAATGTTACCGAGAATGTCAATAATATATATTTTACATCATTAAAAAATATGGAGTCAGTGAGATTCTCAGTCAGTTAAAATTGAATGTACTTGGTTTCTGTGCATTAAGGAAACTAGATTCTTGTCCCCATTCTAGAATTCCTCCTGGACGAGCAGTTGGCCGTAATATATAAAAGTCATGTGCGTTCTCAGATGGATTACTGTTCACCTCTGTGGAGTGGAAGTGGAGTGGTTGCATTGAGGCAGTTGGACAACATTCAAAATAAAGCTATTAGATTAATCAATAACCCTGCAATCACACAGGACCTTCCTACATTATCCATACGAAGAAACGTTGCATCGCTTGCATTATTCTACAGATATTTTCACAGCAATTGTTCCGAGGAACTTGCTTCAATTGTGCCGCCTCTCCACATCTTTCCCCGTAGAACTAGGGCAGCTGAGAGCGACCATGAATTTACACTTTCTCCTCCACAATGCAGAACTTCTGCTTATCAAAATTCATTTATCCCTAGAACTACTACTCTTTGGAATTCACTTTCCACAAACTTACAATCTACAAAAGTTTAAATCCAGTTGTTACAAACATTTTATGAATGGAGGATGCCTTTAGGCACATGGACCTTTTTGTTTTATCTGTGTTTTTCCTTCCTGCGTTCATTGTCTCTTAAAAAAAAGAAAAAAAAGAAAAAAAAACGTTTTGTGAGGAACTCTATATCAAATGACTTAATCAAATCAAACTATTTGATATCCACGGTGTCTCCATTTTCCAGCAGGCTATATCCATCCATTGGTCAATAACCTTAATGATCGATCTGTAAAACAGTAGAACGACTGATAGAACACCAAACTGCTTAGGGCTATAAAGCTTGAGTTTTTTGCACTTGATCCATCGTCCATTGTTTTATCTGATAAGGGATTAAAATATCTTGCATATGATGCTTATTGTTGTTGTTGTCATAAGTTGCCTGGCCGAACAGCCCCGAGTCCCTCAGGAAGGCCATGGCCACGGTCGGGCTTTCCCACAGAGCTCTCAAGGAGTGTAGATTGTGTGGTTGGCATCAGAGATTGTGTGAAATGCAGTCTTCTAGGATGTGTCCAATGGTATGGGGTACGTACTGTGTTAAATCTCGGGCACGTGTCTTCGACGGAGACATCCAGTCTCTTCTGATAGCTCAGAAGAGCTGGATGGTGCCCACGTCTCAGCCTGGCCAGGTGGACTCTGTCCTCGCGAGGAAGGGAGGATTCAGAAGGGTGGATTTCTGGAGGTCGTACCTGCATCTGCGTGTTAATTGTCTATAAGTGATTGGATGGAACGGCGAGAGATATGAGTATGGATGTGCTTCTGGAAGCTGGTTTGGGGTAGGCAGGGAGGGAGAGAAGACAGTATTTGTGTGTGAAACCGGGTGCTGGGTGTTGTTTTGATATTTCTTGGCATCTGTGGGTGTGTTGCCATGTAGTGTAGTGGGTGGTGTTAGTTTGTGGAGGTTGCAGCCAGGAATTGAGTGCCTCTCATGTCCAGATGGTCTTTGACTTTGAGGACTTTGGTTTCTTGATGCTTGTTAAATTGATCGGCCTATAGTTTCCTGGGTCAGCTCTAGCTATATTTCCCTTCTTGTAAATTGCAGTTATATTTGCAATCTTCCAGTCTTCTGGTATCTCACCAGTGTTGAGGGAATATTCAAATAATATTTTCAACGGTGTAGCCATTTGGTCCATTCCTTCCTTGATTATACGTGGATGCAAACCATCAGGTACAGGTGATTTATTTATATATATTTATTGTGCATCTCCAACAAGAATGATACATATTGGTAAGTAGCATACGATAAAATCGACAGCTTCAGATCCGGGCCTAAAAGAAATACGAATCAGAAGTTGTTCCTTTTCGTTCTGTGACGTGATTTCTGGAGCTTGAAACTGTGCTTCGAATGAGTACCATTAACCCTTAAGTGAAAGCCCCAACACTTTGGGGTACCTTGTTACTGAAGGTGTGAGTATGGGTGTGCTCGCAGGTATAATAATAATTGTGTGAGGGTGTTATCGTAGTAGGCCTACACCTCATATCCTTTGTTTAAGCTACCCATTAAACTGTGGTGTTCTATGGTACAATAAATAAAGAAAACGTTTTAAACCGCTAACTTTAATATAAACACATAATTTTTTTTTTAAATGTTTAATATATATCACTAATTTATAGTTATTAGTTTTGGGAAAAACATAATTGAAGTAAAGTATAGTGAAAATAAAGAAACACAACAGCAAATGTAATATTATCCTATACCTAAGAAGCATAAAGCTTACACCACCGGCGTTCAAAAAGACAGTCCTCATTCCTGTGCCTACAAGTGCAGTGATTAGACGCGTTATTCGTTCGCTCGAAGCTTCTTTTCGTAATTAATCATATAACGTAATAGTTAGAAGCTACTTTTCGTAGTTAATCATATAACGTAATAATTAACGATATATACTACACAATTTAATGTTGAGCATAATGACCAACAAGGTTATGTATAAGACGGTTCCCTGGCTGCGGGAGCTGAGGGCTACTGTATTGGGTCTAGCTGCACTACACTGAAATGGCCACCTACTCAACGATATCACTTCAGAGGTAGTTTACACAGCGGGTCACAATGCTAAGATAGTCATGTCCATCACACCCCTCGCTGTCAACGATCAGGTCGGCAACACATGCACTCGTTCTGATGCTGATATTAGGTCACTTGGTCGCGCATTCCTCCACACTTGGGAGGTTTTGATGCAGAAGTCTTTGGTTTCCTGCTATCCTACTGGACTCCAGGAATTCTGCCAATGGATGGCCAACAGTGCAGAGTACCAAGGGTGTGGCAGGCCTCATTGGGCTCACGTCCTAGCCTGTCTAGATTTCTTCATTGACCCTCCTGATAAACCATCTTCTCACAAGCGTATACTGCCGAATCAGCTTCCAAGCTGTACCTTTTCTTATAAACTGCTAAAACCACATCTGGTTTCGAAGCGTTTTCTTAGCTCTGGTGAAACATTTCTGTTTCGGCACAAAGGTAAATATCTAGTATGCAAACTGGGTAAGAGAGTAGATCGTACAATGTTGCAGGCTTTTTGGCGTGAGGCTGTATTGCTAGATCATTTGCAGGGTGCTGGAGGCTCCCCAGTCTTGCATGCCAACTGCTGTGACCGCCCTTGTCTCTTCCTGTCTTGTGTGGAGGGCAAGACTCTACAGAGTGTATATAACCGTCTTACTGCTCGAGGGTTGGTAGAAGTGTTCTTGGCACTGGCACGCAGCTTACAGCAGGTACACGAAGCAGGGGTTCTACATAATGATATCAAATCAGACAATGTACTTGTCAAGATTCCTATGGCTGATCATGGCGAGGTTGAATCCGCCTTGATTGACTTTGGATTGGGGGCACTAGTAGATCAGGTTGAACGTACAAGGAACAATGATGTCACTAGATACATTAATTATAAGTGGTACGCACCTGAATTGTTCTATAACAGAGGGGCATCTTTTGCTAGTGACATTTTTTCTCTTGGTATTATGTTTGAAAAACTGGTCGTGAAACAGATGAAGGCTGGACGACTAAGTGCTTGGCCGGAGGGACTTGAGGAACTTGTGGCTGACATGGTAGAGTACCAACAGGAGGACCGACTAACTATTACAGAAGTAATCACTAGGTTGACTACCATACTGCCTTCCCTCCTGTACCTTCAGCGGTCACTGGAAGGGTTCACCGACTCTGATGAGGAGTCAGATGAGGATTAGTCAGATGAGGATTATTCAGAAGAGGATGAGTCAGATGGGGAAAGAGTCAGATGAGGATGAGGAATTAGATGAGGGTGAGGATGATTTAGATTCGATGAAGTAGACACACTTTATAATTCTAATCATATTGTGCCACCACTCGTATAATTCTGTGTTTCTATAAGAAAAAGTGCCACTCTGTAGGTGCATAAACTTTGGTGTGTTTATTTTTGTTCTGACTTTCATTAGACGATCGTATTCAAGTTGGGAAGAGCCTCTGGTCACAACAAAGTTAAAACTCAATTAACCTTTTTGTCACCCATAGGTCCTTCTTAAGTTGAAGAAAACCAACTAATGATAAACAGAATAAATTAAGCTATGATGTCATCTTACTAAAGTGGTTATGATAAGCTAAGAACTTATTTGTACTGGAAAACTGCCTGCACAAAAAGCTGTTAGTCATGTTTGACAGAACACCATCTGGTGCAACGCTTCGGGGGTTATTATTATTGTGTTTAAATATTATTGACGGTTTTGATTTATTTGCCACTTTCGGGCAATATATTATAGTTTAACCCCTAGACTAATGAAGACATATAAACCCGCCTCCCTAGACCTCTTTCAAACTCAAAAAGGCCCCTTAGACCCACTTCAATCTAAACATGTACATTTTTTCGGTAGAAAAATGTCCGGTCAAAGGTTGGTTTCTCACAGATTACAAGCTTACTACACTGTAAACATTGGAATACTTAATTGTAACAGAAATGGCACACATAAACAGATATTTCCGCGACCCTATTTCACTATAGTGCGAACCTGTTCTACACTGTTGTTGTTTTTCAATATAGTTTCGCCCCCTTTCGTTCAATTTGCTTGAATTTCGTATTATCAACCTACTTAATTTTATTATATAATTTAACTCTTAGTAATCCTCGGATTCCTGTGATTATTTTATTTATTTTAGAGTTCCCATCCTTAATTATAGCTTTAAATTGTCTATGTCTACTAAGTTGTTAGTGATTTTATATAACATTTGCTGTCTGTGTATTTGTCTTCTTTTTGAAAGTGAGTCTAGCTATCTAATGTCTTGTAACAGATGTAGTGTGTCTGTAATCAAATCTGGTCCATCTTGCAGCTCTGTTTTGCATCACCTGGCCCTCTAGCTTATATTTGAGCTTCCTTGAATTTCTCTCATGACTCCATCCATATATATATTGAACAACCATGGGGACATCAGACACCCTTGCTTTAGCCCAACATGTGATTACTCCTCTTCTCTGTGGAGCCTGGGCTATATAGGAGATTTGAAGCTACTCAATTGAATCTGTAGGCCTACAGAGACGTTGGACTAAACGCATCAGGGGTAGGGAGAATTTGACCTATTCTGATAGACTGAAATCCTTAATCTATACTCGGTTCAGGGAAGATTGCTCCGGCATTACCTGATCAAATATTGGCTAATCTTTCCTGGTAATTCCACTCTGTCCCCTGGTGACCTTTTGCCCGCCCGTCTCATCCTGGTACCAGAGGCCACCAATTCAAAATTGCCCATACAAGATGTCACCTCGAGTTAAGACAAAGATTCTTTAGTCATAGATGTGTGTCTCTTTGGAACTCTCTACCCTCAGCCCTCATGGTAGGGTAGACCTCCACATCTTTCCCCGTAGAACTAGGGCAGCTGAGAGCGACCATGAATTTACACTTTCTCCTCCACAATGCAGAACTTCTGCTTATCAAAATTCATTTATCCCTAGAACTACTACTCTTTGGAATTCACTTCCCTCGAGGTGCTTTCCACAAACTTACAATCTACAAAAGTTTAAATCCAGTTGTTACAAACATTTTAGGCACATGGACCTTTTTGTTTTATCTGTGTTTTTCCTTCCTCCGTTCATTGTCTCTTCAAAAGAAAAAAAAAATATATATATATACCGCAAATACACATAAGCTACTAAAAAAAATTTATACTCACAGTCGGACTTGAACCACCGACAGTCAGAACAAGTGCCCATACTTTAATCCACTATACCACGGCGTGATAGAGGATATTTGTGTGCAGTGGATTAAAGGAAAGACACTCATCCTGACAGTTGGTGGTTCATGTCCGCCTTGGAGTATATAATTACAGTATATATAATTACATTTATGATCACATTGAATCTTAACCATTGGAATATTTATCTATAATAAGGTCAGCGTAACACTATTTTGTAGCATTTTGAATATGGTGTAATTCAAATTTAAAATATATATAAGAAAGAAATAGTGACCATAATCTGCGACCTTCACCATTCACCTTGACCTTTGTATAACAAAAACACAAATTTAGACAATCGTTGCATTGACCAACCGAATTTGCCAGCAAAATTTGGTGACGATACGTAACCCGTTCAGTACAGTTCTGTCGGTTTCATTTCATGCTGGATATTAAGGCTATTTCATTTAGTTTATGAAAGGCCTCCATAAAATTAGCAGGTTTTCAACTATCTTAATTAATCCTTTTTACTACCACAGATCCTTCATAGGCTCCACAATATCGTTTAATTATAGCTAGAATACAATACAAAATACGACACCGGTACACAGTGTTAAACAGTCTAGGAAGAGTTTAAACAAAATTATTAACTCTTCTTTTGTTTTTTGGTCTTGACCTTTAACCTTAAGTACTATAATATATATATATATATATATATATATATATATATATATGATTGAAATATATGTTATTTAAGTAAAATGAAACCAACAGTCGTCAGTTTATTGAAAAATTAGTATTTTTTTATGAAGGTTAACTTATGACCTTCGCCTGTGACCTTGACCTTTATGTAGGATTATATTTTTGTTTGCTTTGATGTAATCCATTCGTTTTGAGGCAAGTAAATTGTTCCATAAATTTAATCTTTTTAGGGTCAATTATTGTGACTGTATTCTAAAATTTGACATCAATAATTTTAATCAAGCATTTTTAACTTGAAGTTTCTTGTATAACCTCTGCTTACTTTTTGTCTGTATTTATTGTTTTTTGTCTGTATTTATTGTTTATCTTTTTCTATTATGAATATTAATATTGATGATTTTTTAAATTGATTGTTCTTGTTAAAAGAGTACTCTTTGTTTAAATCTGTTGTTACTTCATATTTTGCAATTATTTGTCTTTATATTATATGTATTTATTGTCGATAGTATCAATTGCTTGCTTTTGCGATTTCCTTAGTTTATTTGTGCGATAAATATAGGTTATTTGTAGGGTAGTTATTGATAGGGGTCACTTGAGGCATGCTATGCTTACAGGTACCTACCCGATAGCACTATCGTTAGTGAGTGCTGTACTGTATTTTATATATTATTTTGTAATAGTATAGATATCTTATCAATATTTGTATTTTGTACTATTGTTATTGTCTTGTCATGTTGCAAATTTGATTTTAAATAATATTTTGACATTTAACATGTAGTTTCTTTATTCATGCAGAGTTTAGTAAAATTTACCAGAACGTCCCGGACTTCCCAAACTTGACTAATTCCTTTAACGTGACGATAGTGCGTTGTTATATGTGCGATTAGTTTGCTTGGGAAACAGATTAACTTGCTCATGTAGTAATGTACACCCTATGTGGTGGATTGTGTTCTTTTATTTAATAATTTTCATTTTAGTAAGCGTTGTTTCCACATAGCGATTTTGATAATTTAATTTGACTTTATATTGTCCTTGTCCCAATTTTGGTTTGTTTAGTTTGCAAGTTTTACATTTTAAATCAAGTAAGTTTGTCAAATTTCATTAACCTAACAAGTGCGCATGGGGGTAATTAGACACCTCTCCCTGTGCTCATGTATTTGAGGTGTTTCCGTCACTAAAATATTCATTGTACCATTAATAGCATTAATACTTATCCATATGGGCCTATTATGGGTTGATTATAAAGGTATTAACCTGAAACAACAATAAAACGAGTGAAAACAGCGTTTGGATGGTCAAAATCGGAGATATAGCCCGCGAGTTGTATAATGTATGGGTGAGGCAAGCTGCTTTCCCGCCAATTTCCCCCAAGGCCACTGAGACACAGTCGATCGATATTCTCTCTCTCTCTCTTGCACTCGTTTGCTAACACTGATGACAATGCCCTGCTTGCAACTCGCTAATGTTAGTACGAAAATATACCTCAGAATAAGGGAATAACAGGGAAAATAGGTGATAACTGAAGGAGAGGAGGAAAGTGGGGAAGGAGGGGAGGTAGAGGACTGAGATTTTGCATGGCCCAGGGGCCATTTTTTTTTTTTTTTTTTTTTTTTTTTCGATGTCGGGGAACTCTTAAGAGTCTCCCCGCAGTTCCCGGGTTAAAGATCATCAGTTAGTTTCAGAGGTATTAAATGAATAGTTGATCTTGACCTTTACCCTTCATCTTGACCTTCATGATGTCTGAAAATTTAACATTTTAATTTTCACCTAAAGCAAAACTGTCCCAACAAATTTTGTGAAGTTTACATGAATAGTAAAGAAATTAGCATATTGACCTTATATTTGACGTTGACCTGTGACCTTGATCTATCGTCATTCCAAATATGCATGATATGCCGAATGAGAATGTTACATTAAATAGGAAATACTAGTAAAAATCATATTTCGACCTTTTACCTAGACCTTTGACCTTGAAATTTCTTATCAGGGATTTAGTTAGCTTAACAGCAACGTTCGTATTAGCTAGCATTGTGAATATGGTGTAATTTGTATAAAATCTTATTGATTACAAATAGTGATCATATACTGTGACCTTGACCTTTGAGCTTTGACTAAAAAATAAAATACATATATTTGGATGGTCGTCGCATTGACTTACTGAATTTGCCTGTATAATTTGATGACAATACCTTAAACAGTCAAGGAGGAGCTTAGGGAAAATGACAAATACTGTTGTTTTGACCTTGACCTCTGACCTTAACTATTACAATATGTATGTGAAATTTGATATATATGATATTTAAGTAATAAGTCATAACACAGCCATTTTTTTTAAATTTGAGTAATCGTGTTTAATATATAATAAAAGTTGACCTTTGACCTTTATGCAAGAGTACAGTTTTGTTTGCATTGACATTGCCCATGAAAATCAAATAAGCATGCCAAATTTCGTTAAAACCCGTCAGTTAGTTTTATATATATGAATAGCATAGTTTACCTTAACCTTTATCTTGACCTTTGTCTCAACATTTATTATTTTCCCTTTCACTTAAAATGCAACTATCTCACCGAATTTGGTGAAGTTTGCATGAAAAGTAAAGAAAATAGCATATTGGCCTTTTATTCGACCTTGACCTGTGACCTTGACCTTTCACATGGAATTGAATAGTTTATTGTATGACCTTGGCCTAGGTATTCCAAATTAACGTGGTAAGCCTAGTGAGAATCTAAGAGTTAGTATAAGAATACTAGTAAAAAACCTATTTTGACCTTTGACTCTGAACTTTGACCCTTCAGTATATTTATCCAAAATTTGGGCAATACGATATCAAGGTTACCAGTACCTTGTATAGTGAAAATGAAGACATTTGAATAAGAACTAAAAATATATAGTATAAGTGGACCTTTGACCTTGACCTTTTTGTAGTAAAACAAATTCATTGACATTAACAAGGAAAATCAAATAAGCATGACTAATTTCATTAAAACCCATCAGTTAGTTTTATATATATTTATAGAATAGTTAACCTTGACCTTTGACCTTCACCTTGACCTTCATGATATGTCTCAAAATGTTTTATTTTATTTTTCATTTAAAGTGCAACTATCTCACCAAATTTGGTGAGGTTTGCATGAAGTTAAGAAATTAGCATATTGACCTTATATTTGACCTTGACCTTTCAAATGCAATTGAATAGTTTCTTGTATGACCTTGGCCTAGGTATTCCGAATATTCATGGTAAGCCTAGTGAGAATTTAACAGTTATTGTAAGGAATAGTAGTACAAAACTTATTTTGACCTTTGACCTTACCTTTTAGAATATTTATCTAAAATTTGGTCAATAAGATATCGAGGTTACCAGTAACTTGTAAAGTGAAAATTAAAACATTCAAGTAAAAACTAAAACACACAAAATATTGACCTTATTTTTAACCTTCACCTTTAACCTTAACCTTCAAGCTAAATTGAAAATTTACTTTTGACTGACCTTCGCATTGACCAAATTTATATACCTGTGAAATTTGGTGAAAATCCATTGAACGGTCTAGGAGGAGTTACCGGACGGACGACGACGGACGACGGACAAGCTGAATTGTGGTGCACAGTATACAGGCGGGATCTGTGTGTGCAATACCACTCTGCTTCGCAGAGTTTATAAGCATATAATGACGCGAACCTTACTCGACACAGAGTTCATTTGTTCTGCGGTCATCCTTACCACACTACAGGTGTAACAGCAAGGGTCAAGAGAATTTGCGTTAAGAGTTGCGTTATCAGGTGTACCACTACCGACATACAACATAATTCCTCTCTAAATCATTAACCTAACCTAACCTAACCTAGTATTCATATAGTAATGAGAATACTAGGTTAGGTTAGGTTTTTTAGTTAGGTTACTCCTCTCTAAAACATTAACCTAACCAAACAACCTAACCTAGTATTCATATAGTAATGAGAATACTAGGTTAGGTTATGCGTTTTAATTAGGTTAAGTATTTATAGATGATTTGTGTTGCATGTTGGTAGTGGTACGCCCGATAACACAATTATAGTTTGTAGTCTTGGACAGTAGTTTACAATTTAAAGGTGGGTTTATCATGCTAGTCAAAAGATAATTATAATTGTCAATGCGATCATGCCTTCATCTTCAGCAAATCATTCTAATTTCTATGCCATGGGCTTAATGCCAATGACAATTTTCACATTGAAAACTTGATCAAAGTAAAATAATAATTATTTTCTATATTTCACAGAAGTTCAAAGCCTCATTCGGCAATACCAACAACTGATCCATTCCCATAGCCTACAGTAGCTACATACAGTACAGCAAAAGCTGCAAAATATGCATTATTTGTTCTTAATAAAGCAGACTCTGACTCAATCAATATTATCTGTTATCGTTGTTGTACATAGATCTATGGTTAATTTTGTATACCTGTATACATCTGCTTTTTCAATTTACTAGTTACAAAGCTAAACAAAATAACGTGATCACTAGGCTATTGACGAAATAATTATATTTATTAAATGGTGAATGATATTAAGAAATAATATACTAACAGCGGAATTTGTAAAGAGAATAAATAGGTATACAAATAGTAAAATAATAACCTAAAATAATTATGAAAACGAAAATATGGAAGTGGAGCGGGTAGGCTGGAGAGAAGGTAGGGGAGGAGGGGGAGGGTTGAGAAAGACAGATCTAACCTGCCCGCCGCGACCCATCCGCCCAAAATCACATCCTTAAATATTGCACCTACGACATTCTAACCTGTTGCAAACGATTTACCGCAACTTTTAACCCTGTAAGGCGTTGTTTTTTGTACAGATTTTAATATTAACCTCCAATTCCGTCTGGTTTAGCCGGAAATCATGTTTTTACAAGCACAATTTGAATTGGCCATAACTTTTTCATTTTTTGAACTGCGAGGCTAACATTTGGACACAAGATACATATATTAATAACGAGAAATGTTGTATCTCACTTTTTCGAAATTTTTATTTTTAATGAATTTGCAACGTTTTCTATTTAATTAAGTTATTGTAGCATTAACCCACTACATAATTGTAATTTTGATTAATATATTTTACATTAATTTTTCATCGTATATATATTTTAAAGATCCATTAATCTTACCACATTATCTTTATGATCATTAATATTATTATTACTATTATTATAATATATCTGTAAACAGTTCCCAGCCAACAAACTCACTGGCTGACTGATTGACTGTGACTTAATGTGCATGGTTGACTGACTGAATATGACTATGTATGAATATATAAGTCAGTAACAATCAGTGAGTCACACAGTCAGTAATAGTCACAGTCAGAAAAAAACAGTTACACAGTCAGTCACACATTCAATCAGTCAGTAATATAATCACACAAGTCAGTAACAATCAGTCAGTCATAAATGTACTCAGTCAGTAACATAATCACACACTGTCCGTAACAATCAGTTACATACAACCAGTCACAGTAATACATACAGGTAGTCAGAAACAGTCACACAGTCAGTAACAATCAGTCACATATGGCCAGTCACACATAATCAGTCAGTAACATAGAGTCACACATACAGTCAGTCAGTCACGCATGGTAACATAGTCACACAATCAGTAACAATAAGTCACAGTCACACATACAGTTAGTCAGAGTCAGTCAGTCAGTAACAATCAGTCACATATACAGCCAGTCACAGTCACCCATAGGCCTAGTTAGTCAGAAACAGTCACAGTCAGTAACAGTCACACATAATAAGTCAGTAACATAGTCACACATACAGTACAGTCAGTCAGTCACATACAACCAGTCACAATTACACTTACAATTAGTCAATAACATATAGTCACACACAGTTACTAACAGTCAGTCAGTCAGTCACACACAGCCAGTCACTGTCACACTTGCAGTCAGGCAGAGGCGAAATCATTCATATATATATATATATATATATATATACAAAATAATGCTCTAAAATAAAGTAGATATAATAGCTTGCGTGAATACTTATATAAACTAATAATAATACTAAGTATACTAATTAAGTATGAATGGCATTAAATATAATTCTAATAATTCTAATAACGGAGAGAATAAATATATGTATAATAATATTATATTTACCTATAATAAAAAATATATATATAATAATATTATATTTACCTATAATAATAAATATATATATAATAATATTATATTTACCTATAATAATAATATATATATTCAAATTATATTTACCTATAATAATAAATATATATATAATAATATTATATTTACCTATAATAATAAATATATATATAATAATATTATATTTACCTATAATAATAAATATATATATAATAATAATTTACCTATAATAATAAATATATATATAATAATATTATATTTACCTATAATAATAAATATATATATAATAATAATATTTACCTATAATAATATTTACCTATAATAATATTTACCTATAATAATATTTACCTATAATAATATTTACCTATAATAATAAATATATATATAATAATATTATATTTACCTATAATAATAAATATATATATAATAATATTATATTTACCTATAATAATAAAAATATAAATATTATATTTACCTATAATAATTTACCTATAATATTATATTTACCTATAATAATAAATATATATATAATAATATTATATTTACCTATAATAATGATAAAAGAAAAAAATATGGAAGTGGCGCGGGTAGGTGGGAGAGTAGGTAGGGGAGGATCAAGATACATATGGAAGTGGCGCGGGTAGGTGGGAGAGTAGGTAGGGGAGGATCAAGATACATATGGAAGTGGCGCGGGTAGGTGGGAGAGTAGGTAGGGGAGGATCAAGATACATATGGAAGTGGCCGGGCTAGTTGGGAGAGTAGGTAGGGGAGGATCAAGATACATATGGAAGTGGCGCGGGTAGGTGGGAGAGTAGGTAGGGGAGGATCAAGATACATATGGAAGGGCGCGGGTAGGTGGGAGAGTAGGTAGGGGAGGATCAAGATACATATGGAAGTTGGTAGAGAGTAGGGGAGGATCAAGATACATATGGAAGTGGCGCGGGTAGGTGGGAGAGTAGGTAGGGGAGGATCAAGATACATATGGAAGTGGCGCGGGTAGGTGGGAGAGTAGGTAGGGGAGGATCAAGATACATATGGAAGTGCGCGGGTAGGTGGGAGAGTAGGTAGGGGAGGATCAAGATACATATGGAAGTGGCGCGGGTAGGTGGGAGAGTAGGTAGGGGAGGATCAAGATACATATGGAAGTGGCGCGGGTAGGTGGGAGAGTAGGTAGGGGAGGATCAAGATACATATGGAAGTGGCGCGGGTAGGTGGGAGAGTAGGTAGGGGAGGATCAAGATACATATGGAAGTGGCGCGGGTAGGTGGGAGAGTAGGTAGGGGAGGATCAAGATACATATGGAAGTGGCGCGGGTAGGTGGGAGAGTAGGTAGGGAGGAGAGCAAGATACATATGGAAGTGGCGCGGGTAGGTGGGTGGGAGAGTAGGTAGGGGAGGAGCAAGATACATATGGAAGTGGCGCGGGTAGGTGGGTGGGAGAGTAGGTAGGGGAGGAGCAAGATACATATGGAAGTGGCGCGGGTAGGTGGGTGGGAGAGTAGGTAGGGGAGGAGCAAGATACATAGACTAAGTCTATGTAGTCTATGTATCTTGGGGAGGAGGTGGAGGGTTGAGAAAGACAAACTGAGCTAACCAGCCCGCCGCGACCCAGCCGCCCAAATTATTGCAGCTACGATATTCTAATCTGTTGCAAACGATTTACCGCAACATTTTACCCTTCTTTTGGTCAAAGTTTTTTGTACGGATTTTAATATTAGCCTCCAATTCCGCCTGGTTTAGCAGGAAATCGTATTTTTACAAGCAAAATTTGAATTGGCCATAACTTTTTCATTTGTTGAACTATAAGGCTAAAGTTTGGACACAAGATACATATTAAAGAGAAATGTATCCCACTTTTTCGATTTTTTTATCTCTAATTAATTTACGTTTTTTATTTAATTAAAATATTGTAGCATTAACCTAATACATAATTATATATAATTACATTAATTTGTCATCGTATATTTATTTTAATGATCTATTAAAATAACCACATTATTTTTATGATTATTAAGATTAGGGCCTACTATTATTATATATCTGCAGTTCCCAGCCAACAAACTCACTAGTTTGCTATACTGTACGTCATCATTACACTTAGTCAATTACACATGCATCCAGTTACTGAGTTAGTAACACATTCAATCCGTCTGTACCATACTAAGGCATTTGGTTACACGCTGAGTCAGTGAATAACACACCGAGTCATTCACATAATAATTATTCAGTCATTCACACATTTAGTCATTAATACATTGTCAGTAACATATTCAGTCATTCACACATTTAGTCATTAATACATTGTCAGTAACATATTAAGTCAGTCATTAAAATAATTAGTCTTTCATTCACACTCCCATTGAGTAACATATTCAGTAATACATTCAGTCAGTCAGTAACACATTCAGTTGTTCATTAATAATTTCAATCAGTAACACATTCAGCCAGTCAGTAACACATACAGTCAGTCAGTAACACATTCAGCCAGTCAGTAACACATTCAGCCAGTCAGTAACACATACAGCCAGTCAGTAACACATACAGCCAGTCAGTAACACATACAACCAGTCAGTAACACATAGTCAGTCAGTCAGTAACACATACAACCAGTCAGTAACACATACAACCAGTCAGTAACACATAGTCAGTCAGTAACACATACAGCCAGTCAGTAACACATACAACCAGTCAGTAACACATACAACCAGTCAGTAACACATACAGCCAGTCAGTGACACATACAACCAGTCAGTAACACATACAGCCAGTCAGTAACACATATATAACCAGTCAGTAACACTGTTATGCCCTGTTTTTCTACAGGTTTAACTTGGGTAATGTGAGTTCTAATTGACTGGGTATATAAGGCTGCATGCACAATACAAGATATGAGGAATAGAGAACACAAAGAAACACATGGTAGCAAGTTACACGATCACGTTTATTTATATACCACTGCAGAATACTCGTGTAAGACAATATAATAGAATCGAACAACACTAGCATAAGTGGATCTGGATGGAGCCTAGTCTCCCACTTCCAACGTTCAGGTATTAATCTTCTGATCACTGGCTTTAATTCAACAGGTTTATATACCGAAGACCATCAATGTTACTTATAGAATCATATTCACTGTTAGATTTATTACTGGTAGCTCTGGTGCACAAGTAGTAGTTCACAGACTAGATTAGACACGCATATTTTAGAGCACGGGAATTCTAGTAACCTCAGGGGGTACTGATCTAAGTTTTGTATTCTTGTCTCAGAAATACATAGTGGGCGAACATTCAGATATCACTAGGGTTTCCTTCTAGGTAATAATATCTGGATATATGGTTGATTACGAGAGTTAGTATCGCCTGTTAATTATTGAACACTGATACGCTTAGCACTTCCTAATTGAATGGTTATATGAATTATACTGGGGCAAAGAGATAGCCACTTCGTAGAAATATTAATTAGTGAATCTCTAAACAGCACAGTAATATGTAGTACTGCTAAAGGGAATCTTGGGTAGTATCTGATGGGTCTGGTCTTGGTTATCTTGTGTCCATGATGTTGGGGGCTAACGACTGGTTCCGTGGCCGTCCAGGGGGTCCATATGTGTGAAGTTCTCAAATACGTGGGCAGGTCCTTCTATCCAAATCTGCCACGGAGTCTGCCGGCTCTGGAATCTCTCTCCGGAACAACACAAGGGCAGAGCTAGAAGTTAACTGCAGGGTAGTGACCCCTGGTTGGTGTCTAGCTTCCAACTGATTTGACTGGGGGCGGGAGCTAGATTTATAGGCTCGGTTCTGGACCCTGTAGACAGTAGGGATCTCGAGTCTTATGGACTTATTTGAGCTCTCAATAGATATGGGGACTAGGTAAGATGGTATTTACTGTTGTGGCACATGGCTATAGGAAGCCTTTATATTTTCATATAACTGAGCCTTAGTAAGAGGTACTATTTTGGCTATACTGGAAGTATTTAGGGGAGAGAGACTGGATCTACTTTGCGAGGAGGATGGGGACAGCTGTGATAGGAGCGTCTCTCTTAGATTGTTCAATCTTCATTCTATGGTATAGCTGAGGTGCTAATTTAGTGATCAGAGCATGCAAGAAAGGTAAATGGTTTATTGTGAGTTAATAGAGGTTAGTAAAGGTGTTAGTCATGCATGGTTAGTTCATTGATAGGAAGAATTCCTGTGCTACCTGGCAATGACTCGGAAGTCAAAACAGGGGCCAGGTATACCTCCGCGGGGGTGGGGGTCTCCCTCCTCGGGTGGGCAAAAAGGGGGAGCTGGGCGCCCTCTCTCTGTGATAGTCGTCCGGCGGCTGTGGCTAGGGGCTTGCCATATCACCAGTGTTCGTAATAACCCTCTGTGTATGAGACAGATGTGGGTGTCCTTAATACCAAAACCGAAGGTGCCTTGGCTAGCTGGTTTTTCTCGGCTGGTTGTTAATTGTAGGGTTTGCTGGATGTGGTGGAGACTGGGTTGCTAACTCTGCCACATTTATCTGGAAGTATGGCAATAGAAGTTAGTTACTGGCGAGGCGGCTAGCCTCGCTCCGACGACCATTGGGTGCAGGGTTGTGAATGGGTTGTAAGAGAATAGATGGCATGCAAGGGGCTAGTAAAGTTCTAATGTTGTTCTGGCCTACTAAGTGAAGGTAGGCTGGATAGGAGTATATATATAAAAGGTTGGAGAGCGTTAGCAACGGACAATTCAAGGATCTTCAAGAGGTATGAGAGAGAGGCTAGATCGGACAAGAGTAGAGAAGCGCGGGGTCTTATAATGAGAGGGGAGGAGTGCAGGGGGCTATAGGGGAATTTGACCCTAAGGTCTCTGGGCGTGGGGGTGGCATTAGGCTGCAGTTGATATGGAGTTTGAAAAGGCAGTAGAATACGTTAGCCAAATGCTACCGGGGAATGCAACTATGGGGTGGTATATGAGTCTGGAAAAGATAGAGTTATGTGATCAGTCCGAGGGGTTATGGATACTATTAGTTGGCCCTGGGAACTGCGTTTTCTATGAAATATAAATATACCAACAACAGCGGCAGTTCGTAGGGGTACTTAGTTATTGTTTCGGGGTACTTATGACAGATACTGGTAACCAGGTTATCTTATACAATCTCTGGTTGGGGTAAGAGGTGTATGACACGAAGTAAATTGGCGTAGTGTGGACTGTGGATACGAAGGAGGCAAGGGGAAGACGTATGACAATTGTGGAAAAGTAAATGGAAAAAGGTGAACACAATGGCGGATAAAAATACTTAACCTAAGGATTGAATACATAGATTTATGGGGCGATGGGTCTTCAGAAGCTTAGTCTGGCAAGACAAGATGTTAGGAAATGTTAATATTAATACTTAAACTAAGGATTGCATATATCGATGAACGACGACATTATAGTCGTCGTCCTAATAAGGTGATGAAACCTGGTTGATCTGTACTTGGCACAATACGACACAAGGACAGTGCCGCTATGTCGTATCAATACTGGTGGCAGTTAATATTAGAGACACTTAGTTACTAGAGGAACAATGCAAGGGGGCGACTGAGCACGGGTTACATATATCTATACCCGTCATGGGAAATGATATACAAGGTCTAGGGACAGGCGTGGGTGTTTTAACTTCTAAGATATATAACATCTACTTCTCGGATGTAAGAACATACATAGATATAATTATGGCTGTCTGATGTGTTGGCATTGGCTCAACGTCGGGACAGGGCATGGGTGTTTTTAATATGAATGTATATTCCTGTTCATCATCTTTGTAGTTAGGAGTGTAGGACACGAGGGGGTAGTGTACATGAGGTGTGGAAAAATGGTCAGTTTAGAAGGGGTATCTAGGTGCGGCCTGGAGCTGCTTAGTCTTGCGGGCTTGGGCCTGTCTGAATTGGCTGGCTCGGTCAGCTGGTCCTTTCGTTCTGTCGACCTTTCCTTTGGGTGTTTCTGTGTGGTGTTCGTTCGTGGCTTCTGTGGTGGGCTTCTCGTTCTGGGGCATTTTAAACACATACAGCCAGTCAGTGACACATACAACCAGTCAGTAACAAATACAGCCAGTCAGTAACAAATACAGCCACTCAGTAACACATACAACCAATCAGTAACACATAAAGCCAGTCAGTAACACATACAGCCAGTCAGTAACACATATAGCCAGTCAGTAACACATAAAGCCAGACAGTAACACATACAGCCAGTCAGTAACACATGCAACCAGTCAGTATCACATACAACCAGTCAGTAACACATAAAGCCAGTCAGTAACACATACAGCCAGTCAGTAACACATACAACCAGTCATGAACA
Organism: Paralithodes platypus; assembly: GCA_032716605.1. Lineage (NCBI taxonomy): Eukaryota > Metazoa > Arthropoda > Malacostraca > Decapoda > Lithodidae > Paralithodes > Paralithodes platypus. The sequence goes on along the minus strand of CM064482.1, from coordinate 5,463,705 downwards.
CATACAACCAGTCAGTAACACATACAGACAGTCAGTAACACATACAGTCAGTCAGTAACACATACAGCCAGTCAGTAACACATACAACCAGTCAGTAACACATACAGTCAGTCAGTAACACATACAGCCAGTCAGTAACACATACAACCAGTCAGTAACACATACAGCCAGTCAGTAACACATACAGCCAGTCAGTAACACATACAACCAGTCAGTAACACATACAACCAGTCAGTAACACATACATCCAGTCAGTAACACATACAGCCAGTCAGTAACACATACAGCCAGTCAGTAACACATGCAGCCAGTCAGTAACACACACAACCAGTCAGTAACACATACAACCAGTCAGTAACACATACAACCAGTCAGTGACACATACAACCAGTCAGTAACACATACAACCAGTCAGTAACACATACAGCCAGTCAGTAACACATACAGTCAGTCAGTAACACATACAACCAGTCAGAACACATACAGCCAGTCAGTAACACATACAGCCAGTCAGTAACACATACAGCCAGTCAGTAACACATACAACCAGTCAGTAACACATACAGCCAGTCAGTAACACATACAGCCAGTCAGTAACACATACAACCAGTCAGTGACACATACAACCAGTCAGTAACACATACAACCAGTCAGTAACACATACAGCCAGTCAGTAACACATACAGCCAGTCAGTAACACATACAACCAGTCAGTAATACATACAACCAGTCAGTAACACATACAGCCAGTCAGTAACACATACAACCAGTCAGTAACACATACAGCCAGTCAGTAACACATACAACCAGTCAGTGACACATACAACCAGTCAGCAACACATTCAGCCAGTCAGTAACACATACAGCCAGTCAGTAACATATAGTCAGTCAGTAACACATACAGCCAGTCAGTAACACATACAGCCAGTCAGTAACACATAGTCAGTCAGTTGTTGTTGTTGTTTTTGTTCCCCAGGCTGTCTGGCCGAACAACCCCAAGGTCTCGAGCAAGGCCAAGGCCATAAACGAGCGCCCCCACAAAATCCTCCCTGCTTACCACTAACAAAGCCCGGGTGACCGAAGCCACTCCAAGGCAGGGAGCTGAGGAGGGTGCGGAAATGCCCGGGAAACCAAAGCCCCACCCAAGGCCCTGTGCCCCTCAGCAATTATGAAGGGAAAGTTGAGGGGTAAGGGAAAAATGTGACACTTTGGCTCCCAATCTGCCAACTTCTAGGTTGGCAGTAGGGAGGTCAATCCACGGAAAAGACGCCGCCACTTGAGATCTAGAAGATATATAAGTAAAATGAACAGTCAGAGTAAGCTATGGGTATGGCAGAGATCGCTCAGTTCTCACTCGGATAGACCAGCCCATCACCACATGACTAGAACCCAATCCTCTCAGCATCAGCTAGGAAAGGCCCTAGAAAGCCACCTTTGGCGGGGGTATAGCTCCCCTATTTCAACTCCTTTCGGGGTTGGGCACCCGCCCAAGAGTGAGAGGAGTACAAATTAGTGACTTGAGAATAAGGTTGAATAACCTTATGAATTCATTTCATCTGGGGGAAATCCCCAACTGTAATGAATTCTACAGCACTAAGCAACAAAGGCTACATAGCACTATAAACTGTCGTAGCTTAGCCGAGATTCGAACCCTCGCAGCTAGTCGTCACCAACATAGCGCGGAGAACCTTAGCCCACTAGACCACGACAGCTTAGTTACTTGAGAAGTGCGTGCGGAGTTACATGGAGGGATAGACAGAAGAATGAGGAAGTAAGAAGGAGGTGTGGTGTGGAGGTAGATGTACTAGAAAATTTGAAAAGGAACACCTTGAGATGGTTCGGCCATATGGAACGAATGGGAAGCGAGAGAATGATTAAGAGGGTGTATGAGAGAGAGTTGGAGGGACAGAGAGGGAGAAGTAAACCGAAAGAGAGGTGGAAGGATGGAGTGAAGAAGTATATGGATGAAGGCGATGCTGGTTGGGAGGAGGGGCGTCGACTGACTGGGGACAGAGGTGCATGGAGGCGTTTTGTTCGTGGCCACCCCTTCGGGGATCACGGTGTCAGGCAATATATATACAGTATATACTGTATAGTGTATAATTATGTTGTCAACACCAGGCAGACGCTCTAAGTCCACCCGCCTTTTACTTGCTTATGTGTGCCTGAACCTTGTATCTCTCGCATTTATTATGGCCTCTAGTGTATTCAGTGATAGCGACGGTGGGCCTGGTGTTAATGATGAAGGAATTACCCGGGACCATCAAAACAGTCAAGTCAAGTGCCATGTCTGACGAAAGCCGCGGAAACATAACGATGAGTTAGGCTATGCTAAATATGACTGGTTTCAAATAAAGTCTGTGTGATAAGTAATATCCTCATAATATATCTGGTGCCACGCGAAATGATGGGTGTCCATGTGCATTAGGTAAAAAGGGTGGATTTGGCCACTTTTGGGCTCCCGAAACACTTATTGAGAATTTTGAGTTTGTCTGACCCCCAGGCGCGTATTAGGGTTTTCGCAAATTAGGCGAGCTGACTGTATCTATCTATCTATATATATATATATATATATATATAATATATATACAGTATATTGCCACAGGCCGTAGCTCGATTGGTAGAGCGTTCGCCTGCTAACCGTGAGGTTGACGGTTTGAGCCTCGGGCCAGCCAGTGAGTTATTGGCAGATGTCAGTGCTGTTGGTGAACGGTGCGGTCTAGCAATCTGTGGCAACTATTCACTAAGTCCCTGATTCATCAGGGCACCCACCCTAGCCTTGCTATTCAGCAGGGAGTGTATGGTGGTAAAAACTGCATCATCATATATATATACTGTATATACAGTATATACTGTACAGTAATGTGTATATATATATTAAAACTCACACACATCTAGGTCGCCCAGGAGAAGCCCCAGAGACCAAGGATCACTATAGTCTATTCGCTGTAAGTAGATGAGAAATCATTACCTCTATCCTCTGTAATTCAAAAAGGACAAGAACAAATTGGCTGTAAATTTCCACATCTATACCCGGACTGACTCTTCCCAAATGGTAGAAATTTAGCTCGATTACTCGAGTCGTTTTTGTGTTACAGAAGTTGGAGGTAATGATTTCTCGCCTACTTACAGCGAATAGACTATAGGGGCCTCCAGCACTCCACCGGTCCCAGATTTCCAGAGAGGTTCGGGTCTCAGAAGTTAGACGTGTAGCAGAACCACACCACTTAATGCCTCACCACCTTACTTCTAGGCATGGCCCTACACAACATAGACCGGCTCTCTGGGCCAGGCGCCTGACGGACTATTATCTAGTCCAACTGGCACCCGACCCCCTCTCCATACGACTGCGTTATCACTCATCTATTTACAAGCATTCTTCATTCATTGCTATTCATTACCACTTCTCTTGCCTGTTCTTCAGTCATCTTTCTACCTTCCAACGCGTATTACACTACCTCTCCATATCATCCGAGGTCTTCCTCTCCCTCTATTTCCCCTGTTTCTGACTCACATATTCTCTTTGTAAGCCTTTCATCTCCCATACATTCAACATGTCCATACCAGCATAGCACCCTTCTGTCTGGTCTGGCCGATACAGGTTCCTGTTGTCCCACTCTCCTATGTACACTCACACGTACTAAAAGTTGCTCAGGGGTGGGTCCTTCGTTCCCCTACTCCACCCTGGGCAGGTGGAAGGGGTTAGTCGGGTCCAAGTCTACCCCCACCTTCCACCCCCAAACAATCCCCAACTCTCCCACCTTCCTTCTTTAGCTGGCAGTTAGTGATTAGCGACGATTGTTCTCATGTATTACAAATTATTGTTAAACCATCATTGCACATGCTTACAAGGGCAACATTTAGGAATGTATTAATACAATATACTGTATAATTATACTGTATTCTCAAAATGAGTCTCTATATACGACGTGGGTTACAAGAATCTCGGCTGTAGTGGTCTTCTCTCTCGCTCTCTCTCTTAACACGCATACTACAAGGTCAGTTCATTCAAGTTTTTAAAATATGTAATGGGTTTTAGAATGTGTATCATAGCAAAATGTTTAGCCTCAATATGAATACAATACGCAACCATGGCTGGCAGTTATAATTGAAATGGTTCAGCACTAGTATTTGTGAAAACTGTTTCCCATTTAAGATCTGTTCTATCTGGAACAAACTTTCCTCAGAAGTTGTAAAAATTTCCTCAGTTGAGCAGTTCAAGAAGACAGTAGATAGTATTTTGCACACTCTGTAAGGAGTGTAGTGCACTGAAAAATGTTTCTCCTTCCACTTCGAATATTTCCCCGAAATGGACCGGAAGGTCTTTGAGATACTAACTATTCCTTGTAACTCTATCATAGCCTGGTGATGGGCTGGTCTATCAGAGTGAGAACTGAGCGATCTCTGCCATACCCATAGCTTACTCTGACTGTTCCTTTTACTTATATATTTTCTAGATCTCAAGTGACGGCGTCTCTTCCGCGGATTGACCTCCCAATCTACCAAGATTGGAAGCCAAAGCGTCACATTTTTCCTTTGCCCCTCAACTTTCTCTTCATAATTGCTGAGGGGCCCTGGGTGGGTCTTTGGTTTCCCGGGCGTTTCCGCACCCTCCTCAACTCCCCGCCATGGAGTGGCTTCGGTCACCCAGGCTTTATTGTGGTCGGCAGGGAGGGTACTGTGGGGGCGCTCGGTTATGACCTTGGCCTTGCTCGGGGCCTTGGGGCTGTTCGGCCAGGCAGTATTCCTTTGACCCTCAACTTTCTCTTCATAATTGCTGAGGGGAACAGGGCCCTGGGTGGGGCTTTGGTTTCCCAGGCGTTTCCGCGCCCTCCTTAGCTCCCTGCCATGGAGTGGCTTCGGTCACCCAGGCTTTATTGTGGTAGGCAGGGAGGGATCTGTGGGGGCGCTCGGTTATGGCCTTGCTTGGGGCCTTGGGGCTGTTCGGCCAGGCAGCCTGGGGAACAGCAACAACAACAACAACTCTATCATAGCACACACTTTCTATAACCAAGATTTAACGGGCCTGAATGTGGTATGTTTCCCTTCATTAGCGTGTGTGATGAATGTTGCCTGCATTCGATACACTTGGAGGAGAGTTTATGGTAAAACTGTCAATTAATCCTATTCCTTATTTGGGGGTTTGTAGAGGTGAGAGGCTGGGATCACAGATATAGAAAGAGAAGGGGGAAGTGAGAAGGCGAGTCATGCTACTCAAAGCCTCTATACTCAAACCTTACTACAAGTTAATACCGACTGTTATAGTATTTTTTATAGAGTTCTAAATTAACTTGATTGAAACAAAAGTGTATAGGCCACATATAATTAAATGCAGACCGTTTATAGTATGTATGGTATTGAATAAATGGGAGAAACTGATTCAATTATAATTATAAAGTCTTTGACTCACCTTGACAGACATACGACGGTTTCCACCCCTAATTATAATATAAAACTTGCAAAATAAACAAACCAGAACTGGGACGACACAAGATAAACGCATCTCTCCAGCCATAGTAAAGAAAACTGTTACCATCCCCCCCACCATCAAGCCTGGCTGCCGTTACACCGACCCTCTCAAAACCCCTTCTTGTTCTCACCTCACCTTGATCATGCTACAAACCTCACCTGCTTCTTCACCCCCTCTCTACTACCCCCAAAGTTAATTCCATCCAAGTCGCCAACATCAAACACCATCCCATCACCTTGCCGACGAGGTTAATCATGGGCGACCTCGAGTCGTTTGAAGATATTTAATCCCACCCCTACCAAGCTCCTAGGCCCGAAAACGCTCAGCCCCATTTGCCAGAGATCCCCAACCACTTATCCCCTCACAACAATGCGATTTGCAAAAAACTACTCCTCAGCTTTGAAGATATTTTCTCGCAATCGTCCAGTGACATCGGCCAAACCTCAGGGCTAGAGCACGACATCCACACCTAAGGGGCGCCCACTTGTCAACCTCCGTGGTGCAAAAACACTATCCAACGACACGAGAAGGAAAAACAAGTTAACGAAATGCTCGACGCCAGGTTTGTCACACCTTCAAATAGCCGGTGAATCTCACCCGTTGTTCCAGTAAAAAAAAAAATAATTAAATTAAAATTTAAAACTTGCAAACTAAACAAACCAAAACTTGGACAAAGACAATATAAAGGCAAAATAACTTATCAAAATCGCTATGTGGAAACAACGCTTACATAAATAAAAATAAATAAATAAAAGAACACAATCCCCCACATAGGGCAGTGGTCTTCATTGCGCGGCTCGCGAGCCAGTGGCGGCTTGCAATGACCTAATTGGCGGCTCACAAGAGAGAGAGAGAGAGAGAGAGAGAGAGAGAGAGAGAGAGAGAGAATTCATCAGTAATCAGAGAATAGTTCAAAGTATTAGATATAAATTGCATCACAATGCCGTATCAGACGTATCAGTTAATAACATTGCTAATGGGAATAGGCCTATATAGTGACTGGCAATTCTTTACTTTTCGTAATTATTCAACACAAAGAGAAAAGGAGAAAAGCGAAAGCACCCATGTTACAGGAATTATGAGAGTGAGTGAGTGAGTGAGTGAGTGTGTGTGTGTGTGTGTGTGTATGTTCGTGTGTGTGTGTGAGTGAGTGAGTGAGTGTGTGTGTGTGTGTGTGTGTGTGTGTGTGTGTGTGTGTGTGTGTGTGTGTGTGTGTCTGTCTGTCTGTCTGTCTGTCTGTCTGTCTGTCTGTCTGTACAGGAAATGTATGTGTGGGTTACGTAAGTCCAGCGCTCGGCGGCCCATACTCAGCCAGTCTTGTCCATTCACTATTTTATTAACACCACATCAGAAAAGTGGGTTATGGTGCCTCATAAATGTTATTTTATGAGAAAGACTGTTTCGGTGAATGCATAATATGTATGGACCTAAACTCGTATTCTTACAAATTCAAACTATGTATTTTCCACATTTGGTTATTTTTTCAACAATATGTCGTATTCCAGGCAGTTAATTATCTAGATTCCAGGCTATAATAAAAATGGAAAAATTTATTATAAAACGTAAGCACACAAAAGAAAATGAACCACCAGAAATACAACCTTGCACAAGTGACAAATTACAAGTACAGCATGGACAAATTAAAAGAACAGCTGGCTCATTTCCGGTCATCACAACATTAAATTAAAGTATTAATTTTTTAAATGTACATTAGTAGTCAAGAATTTCAATATCATTATTATTACTAAAGAATTTCAATACAATAATTGTTACTAGTCTTGTTCTATAAATCTGTGACTATGAAAACCCACAACAAATATGTAATTTAGTTCCTATATATATATTTGTCTGCTTATCCTTGTGGCTCACTTTCCTTATGGCTTATGCGGCTCTCACGCTCTCACGCTGAATATGTCCTGAACTTTTGGCTCTCTTGAAAAAATTAGTGAATAATACTGACATAGGGTGTACATTACTACATGAGCAAGTTAATCTGTTTCCCAAGCAAACTAATCGCACACTTAACGCACTATCGTCACGTTCAAGGAATTAGTCAATTTGGGAAGTCCAGGATGTTCTGGTAAATTTTACTAACTCTGCATGTATAAAGAAACTATAATTAATGTCAAAATGTTCTATCAAAATCAAATTTGCAACCTGGCAAGACATTAACAATAGTACAAAATACAAATAGCACTCACTAACGATAGTGCTATCGGGTAGGTACCTGTAAGTATAGCATGCCTCAAGTGACCCCTATCAATTACTACCCTACAAATAACCTACATTTATCGTACAAATAAACTAAGGAAATCGCAAAAGCAAGCAATTGATACTATCGACAATGAATCTCGCCCGTTGTTCCAGTAAACAAAAAAATAATTAAAATAGAAAAAAGAAAAGAAAACGACCGTACACTACAATTTTTTGTGGATTACCGAAAAAACAATGCAACAAAGATGCTACACCCTACTGTACTCTGAATTGACGGCACCCTAGATTCGTTACACGGAGCCAAAATTTTCTCTACCCTCGACTTGCAATCTAGATATTGGCAGGTTCCAGTTCACGCCCCCATCAACAGAACACTTTTTCCAATAGCAGTGGACGACATTACCAGTTTAATGAATTGCCTTTTGGATTGTGTAACGGGCCCGCCACGTTTTCCAGATGGATGGACTTCGTGCAAGAAGGTTTAACATGGGAAACTTGTCAGCATGTTTAGATGACATCGTCGTGTTCGCCAAACTCCACATGAACACGGATGGCCTCTCCCACCTTCCCCTACCACATCCTGCCCACGCCAACCTCTTCGTCACAATGCAGCTGCCCGATCAACACATGGCTCCTGTGGATAAAGAAGTCCCCCAAAATTCACCTTTAATCCAAGCTGGGAGGACAAGAAACGCCCCTCAAGGCTACCGGCAGACACTTTTTAGGCCCTGACGAGAATTGGAGACCACTTATTCAATCCATCTGGCCACATCGTAGTGTCCCGGGGGCCACAGACAAGTTAATGCAACAACTACACACTGGAAACAGTATCCAACTAGGAATCAGAAAGTTGCTGCAAGTGTTCAATACCACCTACAGGACACCCCACCTATTAGGACCTGCAACGAGCGTATCCATAGTCAAATCACCCACCGATCCATCCAGTCACTCAAAGACAATACTAAATGAAGTTCATCCCTCAGAAACCCTCCTTTCCTGTGAGGACAGAGTCCACCTGGCTAGGCTGCGATGTGGGCACCATCCAGTCCTTCTGAGTTATTAGAAGAGGCTAGATGACTCCGTCCAGGATACCTTTCCAGACTGCAACACAATGCATACTATAAAACACATTATGGAAGACTGCATATACGCCAACAACACAATATACATTCCTTGAGAGCCTTGTGGGAAAACCAAGTCTCGGCTATGGCCTTCCTTAGGAGATTGGGGCTGTTCGGTCAGGCAACCTAGGGAACGACTACTACGACTACTATCTCTGTATATCTTTGATTCTGATGTTCCCTTGACTTACAAAAGCCGTCAAACATTAATTATTATTTAATTATTCTCGGCCTAATCGATATCATACGCCCTACACATATAAAATAGCTCAGGTTCTAAACATTCTATATTTGCCCAATTGCACGTTAAATACCTGTTGCTCAAAGACTAACTACTATCTGAATTGTATATATTTAGAGAGCTTGCTTTAATAACCCATTTAACCCTGTTTTAAATATCAATTGCACTTCTTTTAGAAGCTAAATTTATATACATTATACATCTAGGCCTATATTGTAACTACAATTTACCTATGTTAAATAAACCTTGTACACCAAAGCTCATGCTCATGTTCTAATGTAAGTCTCCCAGTTCGGTTAAGGATTCTTGCTCATGTAGATAAATAATACGACCTTGGGGACTTCTGGTGCCTATGTGTATCTTACAATAAAAATAATGAATTGTAAAATACTATAATAATAATAATAATAATAATAATAATAATAATAAGCATGTTACTTATTTCTCATAAGCGCCAATTTTTCCGAAGAATTCACTAGCGCTCGAAAAGAGAAAGAAAAAAGAACAAAATCAATGCATCAAAAGAAGGCTTATATACAACACACATTTAACAATCACTAGCAGTGGCAAAATAGCCTAAACTCTATAGCCATCTGTCATGACACCTCTCTCAAGATCATAGCTTCTCTCAAAGAGAAAAGTCTTAAGTTGTCTCTTGAAGCATTCAACAGAACTCAGTTGTCTCATGGACAGCGGCAACCTGTTATACAACCTCGGAGCCATGTAGGAGAATGACCTCTCAAAGAAAGAAGACTGCTGGAAAGCCCTTGGTTCATCAAGACGAAAAGGGTCATTGTCATGACGCACAACTACACCATGGTGTGCCGGTGGGCGCCTGAGCAGCTCCGCAAGGTACCTAGGCTCACCAAATTTGAGAACCTTAAAAGTCACCAAACACAACTTAAATTCTATTCTTGCTCTTACTGGCAGCCAGTGCAGTTCTATGTGAAGAGATGTAGTAGGAGTTCTAGGTGGAACACCAAAAATTAGTCTTGCGGCCCTGTTAAGAACAGACTGAACTTTCTTCAAAATATAATTTGGAAGACCCACCAACAGGGCATTGCAATAATCAACACGAGAGAAGACCAATGAGTAAACCAACGTCAGGAGGCAACGTCTGGTTATAAACGGCTTCACCAAATAGAGATTTCTGATGTGCAAGTAACAACTTTTAACTATCTGGTTTACATGCTCTTTGAAATCTAATCGGGAGTTCACATATACACCCAGATTTCGAACAGAGTTGGCCGGTCGCAGCTGAGATCCACCCACATTGATGGAGAGGGCACCTACTATATCATCAGCTCTTCTATTTCCTCGGATGATGAGAATATCAGTTTTACCATCATTTAGTTTAAGTTTTCTCGCTCTCATCCACTTCTTGATATCAGACATCAACAATTCCATCTTACTCCGTATATCAACTATATTTGTGATTCTCACATAAATCTGGGTGTCATCTGCATAAAAGTGAAAGGTGACATTATGTGCACGAAGCAGAAGAGACAAACTGCTAATATAAATTATAAATAGGATAGGACCTAAAACTGATCCCTGCGGAACACCATACTGCAGGGGTGTCGAGTCCGAGACCACTTGATTTACCATCATACTCTGGGATCTACCTGACAAGTACGACCCAAGAAGCAAGAGAGCGGAGTCACGCACACCACAATCATAAAGATCACTCAATAACAACTCGTGATCCACTGTGTCAAAGGCCGCAGAGAGATCAAGCAAGACCAATAGTGAGGCCACACCATTGCAAATGTTCTCAACTAGATCATTATGTACTCTAATCAATGCTGTTTCAGTTGAATGATGCTGTCGGTAAGCAGACTGAAAAATTGGGATAGTTTCATTCTGCTGAAGTAGTGGTTGTAATTGGTCAAGTATTGCACGCTCTAATATCTTTGATATGAAGGACAGGTTGGAGACAGGACGATAGTTCAACATGTTCTCAACATCAAGTCCAGGTTTCTTTAGAGTAGGTCGGAGTAGTGCATGCTTTTCAGAATGTGGGAAGTTACCTTCAGAGAAGCACTTATTAATTATTTTGGAAATAAACTCAACTGTGTGATCATAGACTCTTGGTAGCTTGGACATATTTATGGGATCCAACGGGCAAAATGTTTTATTGAGGTTTCTTATGTAGGACGAGATCATGTCCACCTCTACCGAGTGAAAGGATGAGAGGACATTATTAGGAATGTGTCGGGGTTGGAGTACAACTGAAAGTTCTTCACCAACAGAAGCATCATCCAGTTCCTGTCTTATGCGAGTTATCTTGCCAGCAAAAAATGCCACAAAGTTGGCAGCCAACTCGGCATCGGGTACAGAAGGTCTTAAGCTGACTCTTGTTTTTCCAAGTAAACTGTTTACAATTGAAGCCAACCTCCTCTGGTCGTTACCACATGAGTCAACTTTTCCCTGATAATACACTTTCTTTTCATCTTTGATTGTGTGGACCACAGCTCTTCTGGCTGACAGATATTGCAACCATGTAGAGTCTGTTTTATTTTTCCGCCATTCACGTTCAGCTCTTCTACGCGCTCTTCTAAGAAATTTAACTCGAGTGCTATACCAGGGTGAATCATCTCGTACTATGATTTTCTTCTCTACTTCTGGACAGTGATGATCGAACACTAATTTAAGTGCATTTCCATGTACCTCCACCAGCTCATCTGAAGTAAGGTTGGAAGTATCAATACTTCCCAAGTACTGTTTTACTTCACTGTTAGCCAAATTTTGGTCTGTATTTTTATAATTTCTAAATCTGATTACTTTTTCATGTGTGAGTGGCTTAGGGAAATCAAAGCTGAAAGTAATCAAAGCATGATCAGAGGTATTAGGGTCTGCATTCTCAACATCAACATCCAGAACACCACCACAACCCACAGGAGAGAAAACCAAGTCAAGGGTGTGTCCTAAGATATGAGTTGGGTGGGACACATGGTTTACAAAATTGTTCTGATCAGTCAACTCAAGGAACTCAGGAGAGAATGGCTTCAGATGAGGGCTGTCAACCCAGTAATTAAAATCTCCACATATCAAAAGTCTTCCGGTTTTAGCAGAAAATTCCTCGAGAAACTGCCCAAACTCTTCCATAAAACCCCTATCTGTGCCACGATGGCCAGGCCTATAGACAACTGCCATTCTTAGAATTTGTTGATGGAGTTTTATTTCCACTTCCAACAGTTCATAATAAAGAGGGGCTGGGTTATGGCTTATTTGCAAGATATTCACCAGAGATGTGGAGTAGACAACTGCCACTCCACCACCCGGATGATCTCCCCTAGGCCTAGGAACATTTATTATGGAATGGGTTTTAGGCAATGCCGCCTGGATAATATTCAGATCTGACTCGAACAACCAGGTCTCAGTGAGACATAATACATCAAGGTTACGTTCATCCAAGATCTCGCAAATATGATCCATTTTGTTACGCAAGGAACGAACATTCAACAGACCCAGTTTCAACCGGCTCCCATGTGCATTTTTCAGTTTTTTGAACCTACAAAATTGGTGTTTTCAATAACTTTATTTCTCTGAGCTGTCATTAGAGGACAATTTCTACTTGAGGCGAAATGATTTGGCGGCTCCGTAACTGATGTGGAGCTCATACAATTTATACATTTGGGGGAAGTCTTGTTGGTGCAGTCTTTTGAGTTATGAGTACCGGCACAGAAGTTGCATTTTGGATCCTCATTTTTCCGATAACACCTGTCACTGGTATGGCCAAAGCCCTGGCAATGGTAACATTGTGTTACCCAGAAGCGATCGTATGCACGACATCTCACAAGTCCAACATACACAGAATTGCCATCATCCACAATGGAAGAGCGTATTTCAGGTGACATTTTTACTACCGCAGTCTTTGTGTGTGCATCACTCTTTTGCTTGGTGAATAGCAAATTCATAGCTAAGCCATCGTCGACCAGGGACTTATTCTTGGGTTCTTGTTGAGGATGCTGGGAATGATCTCATTATCCTCAGCGTCATTAGCAATGCCTACCAGAGTCATTTTTGGCATCATCTTCTTTGGTTCGGAGACACTGAAGGCACTGTCCACCCCCAAACACTGATTGATGGCCTTTCCTGCATCTTCTTTGGCTTTCTTGGATGGAAGTCGTACCACCAGTACACCTGAATCAGTTCTAGTTAACTTGTTAACCGGAACCGAAGCCAAAGCAGTCTCGATTGCTTTTGTATCTGGTGGGCTTACTGGCTCGGAGGATCGGTCTTTTGGCTTCACTACCAGGACCTGATGGTACCAGACAGTTTTTTTCTTTCCACCATCTACCACCTCAGTGGTGCGTTTGGTCGGCTCCTTTTTGGTCTCTTCAAATGTTTGCTGAACTATCTTGGCAAACAAGGGAATGTCGGGGGCAGCAACTTTAGTCTCAAGGATATCCATTCTGTTACCAATACTCTCTATCTCCACGGCCACCGCAGCAAGGGCACCCTTCACTTCGTTTACAATGGCAGTCTTCACTTCACCAACTAGGGCAGCCGTCAGGTCATCCAAGGTCTGACTAATTGCTGCATCCTTTGCAGCCAGGGGGGTGGTATCGCAAACAGTGCAATGCCATTTAAATCCAGGTTTCTTCTTTGCAAGTATGAGGTCCTCATCATCAACATTTATACAGTTAACGTGAAAATAGGTACCACACGAGTAGCAGCCCAGCGATTTGGCCTTGCCCACAACCTTCCCACAACTACAACTCTGCTTGCTTGCTGCCATTTCAGTGGAAGTAACCAATAATTAAAAACAAAAACACCTGTATTTTGTATCTGATTAAAAATAAGAGAAAACCCTAGTTTAAAAAAAACGTGAAAATAACTACCTGGGACAGACCCCAGGTAGCGCCTTCCCCGTCAGTGCCACCACAATGGAAAAAAATTAAAATGGAAAAGAAAAAATGGAAAGTGGTGTCTGCAAGGTCACCGCGGGCAGGTGGGGATCGACTTGGCTACCCTTTGGGGGTAGCCCAACCGAGATGCGTGGAGAGACCACGCACAGGATGGCAGATGTGCGTGGTGCAAAAACTTTAACCAATTTTGCACACTGTTTTTAGCTTATAGCAGTGACAATGCAATTTCCACGGTACTCAGCAAGACCCAATTGGTTACGATACTGCCACTGCGCAAAGCAGTGGCAAAAGTAAATAAAATACAGATAATAAAATAGTACAAAGAAATATGATTGCAGAAGGAAATATGGGATTGCAAGATAATCTAAAAGAGGCAATAAATAACACAGCTCTGTGAAAAATACTAAAGTAGTGGACAAGCAACTACTGTAAAGATAGCGCCAGTGAATTTGACAATAATCTTGACCCCTTAACTTCTTATGACTCAAAATGAATGAAAGAAATCGGGCTGATGTTTCTATCATTTAGGAAGAGTCCACCAGGAAATAGGTGTGGATATTTACAGCCAGTTTGCTCTAGGTCCTTTTGAGTTACAGAGAGGTTAAAAATCAAAATTATTGTCAAGTTCGTTGGCGTTACCTATAGTACACACAGGCTCAGTCCAGGGTGTCAAACGAAAACCAAGTCCATTATTTGTAGTCTTGTTTACTGTATATGCATAGGTAAAATCATGGTTTATAGTTAAAATTATGTCTTTGGAAGTGATGAAATGGCCTAAGCAATGCTATTTCAGGTTAATTTTCTTGTTTGCCTTCTCATATTCATTCAAATCTTCACACAAAATTGTTCCGTTTTGACACCCTGGCTCAGTCTGGCCCGAGCCACCATAATCAGAGCACACCTGTTACAATCTAATGCCTCTGCACCCTCACCATGCCTCCTTGAACATCATCAAGCACCAACAGGGATCAAAATTTCAAACCAATAACCAGTAAATTTATCTTTTTGCCACAAGAAGTGATCAAAGCTTAATACAAGTTATTGGTGTCTTCTTGCAGCTAAAAGAATGAACTTGATCATGAGATTTTCCTGTAACCCTTTCATTTAAAGAGAAAAACAAGTTAGATAGCTGTTAGCAGCCCTGCCCTTCTGGAGTCTGGCCAGGTCCCCCCGGAGCAGCATTACATGACAGGCGGAACACAGGCCACCCACACCTATTATCTAGCTTATTCCCTTTTCATTCCTATGCTGAATAAATTAAAAAAATCATCTAAAATTACTCAATAAGATTAAAATAATGATACAGTAGTAAAGAAATGGTGGATATGTTGAAAGGAGTAAAGATCAAGAGGGCTGTGTAATTGAGTCAGCCCAGTGGTCCTCCTGACTCTCCTCTTTACGTTGGTAGCATCCCCTCTTGAGCCTAACCAGGTCCCCCCAGAGCAGGGACTCATGGCAGGAGGGACATGAACCCTCTACCGGCAGCAGCACTCCGGGTCCCTCATTTCGCAACATGTGGCCCGCCAGACAGATTATGTGGCTTACTAGTTCACACGATGAAGAGAGACACCTAAGAAAAGTTAACACATTTAATTAATATACGGTAACATAATTTAACTAACCAGTATACCAAAGTGTACATTAGGACTCTAGGAGTCAAATAATATATATAGCCTACAGTACTAATATTATTATGAAAACCTGTTAAGCCCCACTGGAGAGCCAATGACCATACACCCAAAGGAGCCCAGTAGGAAGCACATCATAACCAGTAAAAAGTGTGCAAGGAAAGTTTAATACAAATAAGAAAAACAAAACAAAAACAGATTTATGATCGAGATACATTTGAGAAGACAAAAAAAATAAGCTACTGTACGGTAATACCTACTGTATAGATAATTATTATGTTCTCTCCACTAACCAACTTTACTCCTAAACTCGATTAATGAAATTAACAAACACATGTGGCAGTCCGGGGTTTCGAACCCAGGACGCTCACACCGAAAATCAACACACTTATGCATTGCACCACGAAGACAGTTAAAGAATGCTGCACAAGCCTACGGCTTATTATGCAGTTTCGAATCCTGCATACCAATCTTAGCATGTACATCATTCCAACTGCACTATCGGAGGCTATGAATAGGTGTGAATGGAAATAGTAATTAATGGGGCACTTAACCCTAGGGAAGGCATCTCGATAAACTACTACTGAACCAGAATTAATGATTATGTTCTTAAACCAGAGAGAGCCAACACACAAGTATGAACTAATCTGAAATGAGACTGCTTACAATCGATAAAGTTAAAGAATGATATCTACCAGTACTTTGAACGTTGTGATATACTGTAAGTGCCACACAAAGTAGTGATAGATTGAGTCAGAGTAAGCTATGGGAGGAAGGGGACGCTCATACCCCGTTCTGATAGCACCAGGCTATCATCATGTTTTAAAATTATCATAAACTATTTCAGATTGCCCCCAATATAGGAGAGATTATTAACTTAGTGGAAAAGTATACTACAGTAGGTTTCATTCATCAAGAACAATTACAGGTCTTATAAAAATTGACTGAAGTAATAATAAGTCTCACCTCATAATATCTGTTTTCTTTACAGATTCTTTACATATTATGCATATTTCCAGACACTCAATTTCTTCACTATCCTGAGCCTGGCTGGGTTTCACCTTGGCCGGCTTGACAGGACCATAAGCTACAGGCATGTGGATGGGTGGCTCCATACCGGCCTGGAAAAAGACATACAATTATAAGGATTGTTCACCATTTATTGTAAGTTTAAGAAAATAATGTTAGCCCCCTAAGGGCCAGAGGGTTTATAACCAAGTAATTGTCCCAGTGCCAAGGGATTTAAAAAAAGTGCGCCACAGGCCATAACGCGGTTGGTAAAGCACCCGCCTGCAAACTGTGAGGTTGACGGTTCGAGTCTCGGGCCAGCCGGTGTGTGTTATTAGCAGAAGCCAGTGCTGTTGGTGGACGCCGATCTAGCAATCTGTGGGAACTATTCACTGAAGTCCCTAATCATCAGAGCACCCACCCTAGCCCACCTCTTGAACAGGGAGTGCATGGTGGTAAAAAATGCATCATATTTCATAAACCAATGGGGTTGGGCGACAAAAGCGTTGGTAATAATAAAAAAAAAATAACCTTCTCCATTTTCAGGTCAAAATGGGGTCATACAAATTTGTGGTGGATTGTGAAATTTCTGGTGAAATATCAGTAGACTTTATTACCAATTGTGGCCTCAAAGGGCAACTTACAATTCTATCTATCTATTGCCTGACGCCGTGATCCCCGAAGGGGTGGCCACGAACGAACCGCCCCCATGCACCTCTGTCCCCAGTCAGTCAACGCCCCTCCCCCCAACCAGCACCGCCTTCGTTCATGTAGTTCCTCACTCCATCCTTCCACCTCATATTCGGTCTACCTCTCCCTCTCTGTCCCTCCACCTCGCTCTCGTACACCCTCTTAGTCATTCTCTCGCTTTCCATACGTTCCATATGGCCGAACCATCTCAAGTTGTTCCTTTTCACACTTTCCAGCACATCTACCTCCACACCACACCTCCTTCTTACTTCCTCATTAGTCTGTCTATCCCTCCATGTAACTCCACACGCACTCCTTAAGTAATTAATTTCCACTGCTCTCACTCTTGGTCTGAGTCTCTCAACCAACGTCCATGCTTCGCTTCCGTAAGTCAGTGTCGGGATTACCACACTGTCATGCAAGGACTTCTTCACTTCCATACTGACCACCCTATTTCTTGTTACTGCTTTTAGCGTTCCTACAACCCTCTTCCCCTGTTGTACCCTCTCCCGCACGTCTTCATCCATAGTCCCATCTTTACTCAACACACTGCCCAGATACTTAAAAGAGTTGACGATCTCCATAGCCTGACCGTTCAGCTTCACCTCACACTCTGTGACTTCACCCCTTTCGAAGACCATAACCTTGCTCTTCCCCGTATTTACCTTCAAATTCCGTTTTTCGCACACTGTTCCAAACTCCTTTACCAGACCCTGCAACTCCCTTTCATTATCACTCATCAGAACTGTATCATCCGCAAACAGCAGTATAGGTAGCTTCCACTCAATTCCCTCCCTTTTCAGCGATACACCAACATCCACTGCTCTTGATAGGATTTCTTTCATGACTCCATCCATATATACAGTAAACAACCACGGGGACATCACACACACCCCTGTTTCAAACCAACATTCAGGTCAAAGAACTCGCTCTGCTCACTCTCCACACGTACTGCCGCCTTTGCACCCTCATACATGCTCTTCACTGCTTTCAGCAACTTGCCCTCTACTCCGTATATTCTAAGTACTTTCCACAAACCTTCTCTATCCACTCTGTCATAGGCCTTCTCCAAGTCCATAAAGGCAACATACACCTTTTGTTTCTTCTCCAGATACTTCTCCACAACACAATTCAGGGTAAAAATCAGATCTACACATCCTCTTCCCTTCCTAAAACCTCCCTGCTCGTCGCCTATCCATTTCTCCGTTCTCACTCTCACTCTCTCAATCACTACCCTACTGTATACCTTCCCTACTACGCTTAGAAGACATATTCCTCGGTGGTTACCACACACTCCTCTTTCCCCTTTGCCCTTATATAGGGGGACTATTATGCCAGTCTTCCAGTCATCGGGTGCACTCCCCTTCTCCCATGCTAGTTTGCACATTTTCCATACCCATTCTATCACTATCTCACCACCATACCTCAACATTTCCCCACACACTCCATCTGTTCCTGGTGCTTTCCCCAACTTCACTCTTTTCATGGCTTCCCACACTTCTGACCTCCTGATCCCCACCTCCACCTCCTCCTCCACTACTTCTCTTCTTCTCCCTCCCATACCATATCCAGCTATGTTTGCTGGCTCTTCATTCCTTACATTTAACAACTCACTGAAGTACTCCCTCCATCTTTCGACTCTCTCTTACTTACAATTGATCCCAGCAAATTGTTTGGACGGACACAAGCATTTGAAGTAGCGCAAGGTTGAGTACAGACTACTTTTTATACGTACAGTACATCTATTTGTGTCGTTTACGTATGCTCATGAAAGGAACCATGGTTATGAAAATTACGGGTACTGTATAATAAAAAAATAAAAAAATTGTGACATTTTCTGGTGCATGTATTATATATTATTAATAATGAATTTCTATAGCATTTGGAGTATCATAGAAGTGAATATTGACTACTTTTCATACACTCAGATTATTTGTTTTGTACATACATAAGAGCAGGAGACAAACCAAATGTGTGTAAAGTACTGTACATCTAAAATACATTCTTTGACAATTTTTGTTTGCAACCTTTTTTCTAAGTTTCTTTCATTGGAATGATTTGGGGTGAGGGGGATAAGAAGGTTGAAGGGTGCTTGTAGTATGAAACTCAGAAACTTTGAGGTTGGTTGATTTTTTATGGTGGATGTGATGGAGATGAGCTGCTTGAGGAGTATGTGTGGAGTTACTCGTATAGACAGATTAAGGAATGAAGAGATACATACATACATACATACATAACATTTTAAGACGGAGTGTTCCACACATACGTGCAGTTTCAGTCTCTTGTCCTAATGGCGGCATTTCAGGCAACCCTGTTAAGGGCTGCTTCACTAAAGTTCTTGGATTTGAGATCGGCACGTATAGTCCGATCCCAGGTCTTCCTCGGTCCACCCCTTGGTGCAGCTCCCTCCACAATCACAGACTTGCATTTTTTCAACCAATTTTGTTAATCCATTCTCTCCACATGTCCATACCACCCTAGTCTACTTGTACGTATCACCTCGCTAATACTCTTTATACCTATGCGTCTCCTCAGCTCAACATTTGTTATTCTATCCTGTAGCCTGGCCCCACACATCCATCTCACCAGAATCAGAATCAGAATCAGAATCTTTATTTCCATTTTATATAATGGTTATTCTTTTAATTATGTACAATGGCTCACATTGAAATATATAAAATTCTCATCTCATTACGTTCCATTCTGTTGACATCCTCTACTTTAACGGCCCATGTTTCTGAGGCATACGTCATTGCACTTCTAACACATGAGGCATACACCTTTCCCTTCAGGGGGAGAGGCATTCTTTTCATAGTCAGGATTGGCAGCAGTTCTCTGAACTTCCCCCAGCCACATCTAATTCTAGCAACAGTAGCAGCCTCGGCCCCACCACCATAGGAGAGTGGGGCAGCAGGAACATTTGTCGGCCAGAGTGGACAGAAGGGTGCTGAGCTGGTATGGTCATGTTGAACGAATGAAAGATGAAAGGCTTACAAAGATAATATGTGAGTCAGATACAAGGGGAGATAGAGGCCCAGAGGGGTAGGAAGACCCCCATTGAGATGGAGAGACTGTGTAAGACAAGCTTTGGATGATAGAGGAATGACTATAGATCAGGCAAGGAAAGTGGTAATAAACAGGAATGAATGGAGAATGCTTGTGAATAGATGAGAGAACACATGGTCATTTGGGAGAGGGGGTCGGGCGCAAGTTGGACTAGATAATAGTCCATCAGGCGCCTGGCCCGGGGAGCCGGTATATATGAAAGGTGCGCCTGGAAGCGTGGTGGCCGGGCTTGAGGTTACGGATTCGCTGCATGTCTGCCTGCTAAGACCGGAACCTCTCCGGGTGGACAGGGGCCGGGGGAATGCTGGAGGGACCTTGGTGACCCTGGTCTCTGGGTCTTCTCCTGGGTGACCTAGATGTGTATGAATTTGTATTTTGTTTTTGTGTATTCATTGTTTTCTGTTGTGTTGTCCCTATTCAGGCTCTGTCTTGAGTCGGCCACCCCCAGAAAAAAACAAAAATAGGAAAAGTGGGGAATGGGCCTGAGTAAATACATACATACATACAAGACTTAGAGATGCTCGCGTCTCGGGTGAGTGTAAGGGGTGGGGGGATGGGAAGGTCTATGAGTGGGCTACTAGTGGTACCGGTATGAAATTCATTAGAGTATTAATGGCTGGGTGAATGTTTTAAAAGTCTACTTTGTATATATAAGACCCTGTACCCTCAAGATAAACACTTCTATTGTCCTGGCACTCTAGGGGTAAAACTTTGTATATATAAGCCCCTGGACCCTCAAGATAAACACTTCTATTGTCCTGGCACTCTAGGGGTAAAACTTTGTATATATAAGACCCTGGACCCTCAAGATAACACTTCTATTGTCCTGGCACTCTAGGGGTAAAACTTTGTATATATAAGACCCTGGACCCTCAAGATAAACACTTCTATTGTCCTGGCACTCTAGGGGTAAAACTTTGTATATATAAGACCCTGGACCCTCAAGATAAACACTTCTATTGTCCTGGCACTCTAGGGGTAAAACTTTGTATATATAAGACCCTGGACCCTCAAGATAAACACTTCTATTGTCCTGGCACTCTAGGGGTAAAACTTTGTATATATAAGACCCTGGACCCTCAAGATAAACACTTCTATTGTCCTGGCACTCTAGGGGTAAAACTTGACAAAAAGAAGCAACAATTAATTAGCCTCATAAAATAATGGTATATAATTTAATTAACAATGAAATGCCAATAGTGACAAGTCTTTGAAACAAACAAACTTAAAAATCATGAATGTATGGTACATATTGTTGTAAAAACTATGTTGCATATACTGTATAATATTACCGGCATTGAAAAATAAAATCAATAATAAAGAATACACTTTTATAAGCCCTTAAAAATCCACAACAGTATAATGTGACACAATCATATTTTTCATTGACTGTCATTAATGTCACAACCAATGAAAGAATGTGAAGAAGGAAAATCAGAAAAGACATTAATATAATACAAAGCAGAAGATAAAACATCAAAAGATATAATCAGACACGAAATATAAGACCAAGAAGGATGATGACTCCTCCAAAAGCAATAAAAGAAAATATAGTACGGTATACATAAAACGAACAATAAATACACATTCAAAATTCATAAAAGATACGGTACAAGAACAGTATATAGACATAACAAATAATATAAAAATACTGTATATACACATGAACAATATCAACGCATTATATTGTAGATTCATAAAATATATAAGAAAAATAAAAGAATTAAAGATTCAGAAAGAGACAAGAACAAGAAATACAGAATAATGTCAATAAACAACAGAGAAAGCCAACTTCTACAAGTAAAGTCAAGGAAATGTTTGTCATCCACAGGGAATTCCTTCAAGAATAGTACTGTACTGTTGAATAGTTGTTGTTCCCCAGGCTGTCTGATTGAACAGCCCCAAGGTCCTGAGCAAGGCCTAGGCCATAACCGAGCACCCCCACAGAACCCTCCCTGCTTTACCACTAAGAATGCCCAGGTGACCGAAGCCGCTCCCAGGCGAGGAGCTGAGGAGGGTGCGGAAATGCCCGGGACACCGAAGTCCCACCCAAGGCCCTGTGCCCCTTAACAATTAGGAAGGGAAAGTTGAGGGGCAAAGGAACAATATCACGCTTTGGCTCCCAGTCTGCCAACCTCTAGGTTGGCAGTAGAGAGGTCAATCCACAGAAGAGACGCCGCCACTTGAGATCTAGAAAATATATAAGTAAAAGGAACAGTCAAAGTAAGCTATGGGTATGGCAGAGAATGCTCAACTCTCACTCTGATAGACCAGCAGCCCATCACCACATGACTAGAACCCAATCCTCTCAGCATCAGCTAGGAAAGGCCCTAGAAAGCCGCCTTTGGCGGAGGGATAGCTCCCTTATTTCAACACCTTTCGCGGTTGGGCACATGCCTGTTGAATAGTTGTAGGCTATTATACATGATATCCAAGTTTTTCTTGTAGGAGCTAACACATTAATAAATGTCTGAAATAATTGACCATAGAGATACTTTTACAGTATGAGTGATGTCTAATACAGTCAGCCATGCTATAACATTCATTTCCATTGCATGGAGCGACTATACTGCGGGAAACGTCTAATGGGTCCAACAATGATTGAAATGTGTTTTCAGATATCAGAGAGGCGCGAATCCGGGGTGTCTTGTTTAACACTTCACTCATTGTGCGCTTTGACATCACAGTCAACTGC
Organism: Paralithodes platypus; assembly: GCA_032716605.1. Taxonomy (NCBI): domain Eukaryota; kingdom Metazoa; phylum Arthropoda; class Malacostraca; order Decapoda; family Lithodidae; genus Paralithodes; species Paralithodes platypus. Next base: position 5,440,698 of record CM064482.1, on the reverse strand, counting down.
GTATTACTTCCCTAGACGAGCGTTCCCGCCGCCTGCATTGTGACTGTGATCATGTGTTCAGAATTCTTATTTCTTTTTTTGTTCTTACTTTTGTTTTGAGCCACCCGATACTCACCACAACCATGCCACCAATAACTGATCCACTCAGACGTAGGAAGTCCTTAACACAGAAGCAGAAAGAAGGCAAAAGGGGAGAGGAACCTTGACATTGCCAGTGTATACAAAGTAAAGGAGTCAACTATTAGGACTAGGCGGGTGCCCAACCTCGAAAGGGGTTGAAATAGGGGAGCTATCCCTCCGCCAAAGGCGGCTTTCTAGGGCCTTTCCTAGCTGATGCTGAGAGGATTGGGTTATAGTCATATGGTGATGGGTTGGTCTATCAGAGTGAGAACTGAGCGATCTCTGCCATACCCATTGCTTACTCTGACTGTTCCTTTTACTTATATATTTCCTAGATCTCAAGTGACGGCGTCTCTTCCGTGGATTGACCTCCCAATCTACCAAGATTGTTAGCCAAAGTGTTAAATTTTTCCTTTGCCCCTCTACTTTCTCTTCATAATTGCTGAGGGGCACAGGGCCCTGGGTGGGGCTTTGGTTTCCCGGGCGTTTCCGCGCCCTCGTCAGCTCCCCGCCATGGAGTGGCTTCGGTCACCCAGGCGTTATTGTGGTAGGCGGGGAGGGTTCTGTGGGGGCGCTCGGTTATGGCCTTGGCCTTGCTTGGGGCCTTGGGGCTGTTCGGCCAGGCAGCTTGGGGAACAGCAACAACAACAACAACTATTAGGACTATTCTTACCAAGGACGCTATTAAAAAGACCGCTAAGGTATATGGAGCATCAAGTATGGACAGATTTCAAGTGGCTGACCAAGCGGTCGTTATGATGGAGAGGTTTTTGGCATTGTATTGCAGTCATAAGTAAAGGGAGAGGCTTCCGATAGATTCATTGAACATTCGCAACCAGGCCAGCCATCTTCATTCGGTTGCCTGCTGAATGCTTCACAAGCCTCCGGGCAGATTCAAGACGTCTACTGGCGGGTTTGCTGATTTTATGAGCGATGGGAGTTGCAGGGTCTGGTAAATATGTTTGGAACAGTGTGTGAAAAACAGAATCTGAAGGTAAATGCAGGAAAGAGTAAGGTTATGGTCTTTGAAAGGGGTGCAGTCACAGAGTGTGAGGTGAGGCTGAACGGTCAGGCTATGGAGATTGTCAGCTCATTTAAGTATTTGGGCAGTGTGTTGAGTAAAGATCGGAGTATGGATGAAGAAGTGCGGGAGAGGGTGCAACAGGGGAAGAGGGTAGTAGGAATGCTAAAAGCAGTAACAAGAAATAGGGTGGTCAGCATGGAAGTAAAGAAGTCCTTGCATGATAGTGTGATAATCATGACATTGACATTGATGAGATCCTAATGTTCGACTACCTAAGAGAGGCAACGGACAACAGAGAGAAGGAAAGACTGCTGATGGAGGAAGACATATTTGAGGCAGACGTGGAGGCCTCATCAGACGAGAAGTTGCCTTAGCCTGAGACTGACCCAGACGAACCACAGCCACAGACCGACCCAGAAGAACCATACCCTGTTGACAGTAGCCGAGTTCTGAAAGAAGTTTAACATGAAGAATGTTGTTGGCTACGTCCTGAAGGCATGGGAACAGGTCACTTGCCACCGATAACCACACATGACGAAAGTTAACACCCACATTATGTACTGGCTTACCGAAGAATCCCAGTCAGTGCAAGCCACGCGTGAGAAAGCAGTCAGAGCGTGTTGGCATGTGCCGGGCTGTGACCAGGTACAGGAGGAAGATTTGGAAGAGATCATCCAGAACAACACCACCAGAGGAACTATGAACAGGATCTACGAATTGGACCGGGTACACCGTGAGGCCCAGGCAAAAGAATAGGCACAAGCTCTAGAAACATAAGTTATGAGAATTGCGATTACTAATAACATTTCAGCTGGCGCAGATATTTTAAAGAAAGCCCACCATAACAATTAAATAGATGCTCTACGCAAGGCTGAAACACTGGAGATTGTGACTGAAACGATGCAAGCCTATGAAGATGACTGTAATGAAATATAGTTAGCCATTTATGTTTAGGGTCCCTTTTACATAGCGCATCACTGTTACCTTTCCCGCCCACTAGATCACTGACAGCCGAGCATTTCAAAACACAGGTCGGTGTCAAGACTTTCTAAGAGATTATGGTTTACCTATATAAGGAATAAGTATTAATGATTTCAGATGTATTGAAGGTTTAGCATATAATATAGGGATATAAGAAACTCCTAGACTACATATATTTATTAGTTATTTTGTTTAGAACTGTATTACTAAGGATTGTTGTTGTTACAGGATGTGATGTACCGGACCTCAATTGTTTGTACAATAAAACCACAATACTAATCAAGCTGGTTTCACTACAATTTATTGTACAAACAATTAACAAGTGGACATGGAGCGGTTCTTACGACCAGAGAGGTTCGACACAGACCCAAACTCCACCACTGCAGCTAAGGAATGGCACCACTGGCTCAGGACCTTTAACAACTTCTCAAAGGCCATACAACAGAATACTCCCACTGCAGACAGACTTGTACTTCTGACAAATTACATCGCCCCGCAAGTATATGACTATATTGCTGACTGTAAAACCTATGAGGCTGCCGAGGAAACCCTAACTAACTTGTATATCAAACCTAAAAATGAAATATTTTCCAGGCATGTACTAGCAACTCGACGCCAAGAACCTGGTGAGTCACTGGATCAGTTCTTACAGGCACTAAAACTTCTTGCCAAAGACTGTCAGTTCAAGGCTGTGACGGCAGTGGAAGCCTGTGACAACTATGTTAGAGATGCCTTTATTAACGGGATAGTTTCTCGTACTATACGGCAACGTTTATTAGAGAACAAAACCTTGGATCTGCAAACTGCATATGAACAAGCCCACACTTTAGAAATGGCTCAGAAACATTCTGCCTCTTATATGCACCCAGAGTCAATAAATGCTGCAGTATCACTAAGCAAACTAGGCATAGATACAGATGAACAAGAAAGAGTCCAACAACATCTACAACAACTACAACTAGAAAGAGTAGAAAAGAATGCTGATCCAGTGAGTGCAGCTACTTCCAGTGCTTCCCGGTATTTCTTTTGTGGATACAGCCGGCATCCACGTAGTCAGTGCCCAGCAAGAGAGGCTTTGTGTATGAACGGCAAGAAAAAGGGACATTACGCTAAGGTATGCCGAGCTTCTAGTCGTAAACAGACAAATACTGCTTCCACCTCTCACCATTCAGCTGCAATGCTTGCTACTCTAGCTGGAACTTCTCTTTCGTGTCTTAAAAAATCTGTGAGCAGCTCAAAAATTAATGGCATAGCAGTTACTACCTTAATTGATACAGGTAGCTCCGATAATTTTATCCATAATAATATTGTGCAGCAGAACAAGCTAACAATCTATCCTGACAACGGTGAGGTTTCCATGGCAGATGTATCACATTCTTCTAAAATCCTGGGCCACTGCAATGTTAACCTAGAGCTTCAGGGAGAAACTTATTCCAATGTTAAACTCAAAGTCCTTCCCAGTTTATGTAGTGACGTGATTTTAGGCCATGATTTCCTACAACAACATTCTTCATTAGAGATGGCCTTTGGGGGATCAAGACCACCCCTCAAGATATGTGGATTAGCAGCTGTAAAAGTACCTGCTCCATCGCTGTTTAGAAACTTGGCACCAGACTGCAGGCCTATCGCTGTGAAATCCAGGAGATACACAGAAACAGACAAGAAATTCATACAAGCTGAAACTGTACGCATGCTGAAAGAAGGAATCATCAGACCTAGTAATTCTCCTTGGAGAGCTCAAGTACTGGTAACCTCAGGGGAAAATCACAAGAAAAGAATGGTTATAGATTACTCGCAGACCATAAACCGGTACACAGAGCTGGATGCCTACCCCTTACCACGTATTGATGAGATGGTGAATGATGTTGCTAGGTTTAGAGTGTACAGTACATTGGATTTGAGAAGTGCATACCATCAAGTGGAGATAAAAGAAGAGGAGAAACCTTACACAGCATTTGAAGCAGGAGGAAAGCTTTATGAATTTAATCGTATCCCTTTCGGAGTGACAAATGGAGTGGCCAGTTTCCAAAGAGTTATTGATGAAATCCTTGAAAAAGAAAGTGTGAAGGGTACATTCGCTTATGTGGATAATGTTACGGTATGTGGTGAATCTGAAGAAGACCATGATGAAAATCTGAAGCACTTTATGGATGTTGCCAAGAAGTATAACCTGACCCTAAATTATGACAAATGTGACTGTCGCCTCCGGTCCATTAATCTGCTTGGTTACTCTATAAAGGAGGGAGAAATCAGACCTGACCAAGAACGTCTAGAGCCACTATTGAAACTCCCACTACCACAGGACATGGCTTCGCTACGCAGGATGATGGGAATGCTTGCTCACTACTCTCGATGGATACAAAGGAGTACAAAGGAGTACAAAGGAAATCAAGCAACAACAGATCTAGTGACCCTTCTAGGTTGCTTGTCCTCCAAAACACTGAGGATCAAGTGTCTAAACAGTGGTTTAGAGTGGGTAAGGGAACATTGGAAAGCGAATTACTGCCCTGGAACTAATGTCCGTGGCAGGATTAGGAAGTTAGTAGGGGACAGATGGATTAGTAACTGAGGGGGGGATAAAATAAAGTTATTCATTTACAAACGCAGTCAGTCGCGGGTTTGATGCGAGATATTTGTCTAGGCGGAGTTTAAATGAATCAACGGTGATGCAGTCTATAACGTTTCGGGGAAGCCCATTCCACAAGTTGACAACTCCTGGGTTTTCAGAAAAAGTACAGCCCCTCTCTCATGCTGATGGGTTTCCCTTATCTGCTACAGCAGCTCAAGCTTTTGAAAATCTAAAGAAAGACATTGCTGATTCTGTGATACTATCAATAGACCCAAACTCTCCCTTCACAGTAGAAACCGATGCTTCAGATCATGCGATTGCTGCGACCCTTACCCAGAATGACCGTCCAGTGGCTTTCTTCTCCAGAACTCTCTCAAGTAGTGAACAGAAGCACTCATCAGTGGAGAAAGAAGCTTATGCCATTGTAGAAGCTTTAAGAAAGTGGCGACATTATCTCATCGGACATCATTTTCGGCTTGTCACAGATCAGCGCAGCGTGGCATTCATGTTCAACTCTAAATCAGCTGGCAAAATTAAAAATGACAAAATAGCAAGATGGCGTATAGGACTCTCATGTTACCATTATAACATTGTGTACCGCCCGGGCTCAGAGAACATTCCTGCAGATGCATTTTCACGTGTGTGTGGAGCTACTGGTACAGATAAACTCAAAGAGTTGCATGATAACCTATGTCACCCTGGAGTAACCCGAATGGCTCATTTTGTCCGAGGTCGAAATTTGCCCTATTCCGTTGAAGACGTAAAGAAAATGACAACATCATGCCCCACATGCTCTAAACTGAAACCTCAATTTTTCAAGGCAAAATCTGGATCATTGATTAAGGCAACTCAGCCCTTTGAGAGACTCAACATGGATTTTAAAGGCCCACTTCCATCTCAATAAAAAAATAAGTACATACTTACTATTGTAGATGAATACTCTAGATTCCCCTTTGCATTCCCTTGCTCCAACATGACTACTGCTACTGTAATACAATGTATGGTGCAGCTGTTCTCTATATTTGGTATGCCAGCTTATATACACACTGATAGAGGAACATCTTTCATGTCTGAAGAGCTAAAATAATTTTTGTGTAAGAAAGGGGTTGCAACCAGCCGTACAACACCATAAAATCCTAGAGGAAATGGCCAGGTAGAGAGATATAATGGAATAATATGGAAGACTGTGATGCTAGCTCTCAAAACCAGGAATTTAGATGTCTCTCAGTGGGAAATGGTGCTTCCTGATGCACTCCACTTCATCCGATCATTATTATGCACCTCTATAAACTGCACACCACATGAACGTTTCTTCCAGCATTCTAGGAGGTCAACATCCGGACAGACACTACCTACATGGCTCGCTTGCAAAGGCCCTGCCCTCCTCAAGCGACAAGTGCGATATAGCAAGAGTGATCCCTTAGTTGATGAGGTTGAGGTCGTGGAGGTGAACCCTGAATATGCCCATGTCAAGTTCCCAGATGTCAGAATTACTGCAGTTTCCTTAAGGCACCTTGCTCCCATGGCCCCAGAGAGCAGAGAGAATGCAGACACAAACATGTCCATCTCCCAACAACACCAAGACATTCCAGATGCAGAAGTGAACCTGACACCATCACACGAGGAGTTACTTAACCAGGAACAAAACTCAGAAGGATTTGCCCACAAGAAGGTAGTGAGCGGAATCCCTCTTCAACGCCGGAGATGCCGTCATCGCTGGACTCACTTCGACGATCTGGAAGGAAACGGCGCGCTCCTATGTACCTCCAGGACTATACATAAATATTAGGGGGGAAGAATGTAATGAAATATAGTTAGCCATTTATGTTTAGGGTCCCTTTTACATAGCGCATCACTGTTACCTTTCCCGCCCACTAGATCACTGACAGCCGAGCATTTCAAAACACAGGTCGGTGTCAAGACTTTCTAAGAGATTATGGTTTACCTATATAAGGAATAAGTATTAATGATTTCAGATGTATTGAAGGTTTAGCATATAATATAGGGATATAAGAAACTCCTAGACTACATATATTTATTAGTTATTTTGTTTAGAACTGTATTACTAAGGATTGTTGTTGTTACAGGATGTGATGTACCGGACCTCAATTGTTTGTACAATAAAACCACAATACTAATCAAGCTGGTTTCACTACAATGACAAAAGAAAATTTGCCAATGCCAGCAGTCTCATAACCCCCTACTTTCATCGGCAAGAGGAACGGGAACATCAACAACGAAAAACAGGATGATGCCTTTGTGAGGTTTATGGCGGAGGAAGAAGAGTGACAGGAGAGGAACGCGAGACTCAATCAGGCTACTCGACAGACACAGGACTCATCATCGTCTTCAATATCAGAAGAGGACTCTCACAGCAGGAGCTGTGCTGAGGACCAGTAGCAGTCCTGCCCAGCCTCGGAACAACACCCCCCAACCCCCCTCCCAGCAAGCCCACAACATCCTAAATTCAAGGTGAGGAATACAGTACAGTATTGCAATATTTGTATGTTAAGTTTTTATTAGGTAGGTAAGTGTCATTAAAAATTAATTGCAGTGTTTGTACGTTATACAGTCTGTGTTAGGTAGGTAAATGTCCTTAAATATTTTTGCTTTAAGCCAAAAATGGTGAAATTCAAGGTGGCTTGGGTCCCCAGAAACCATATAGGCCCTAACATGTAAACACATTGTTCTATAATGCATTATTTTTATTACATGGAGATTTCTGGGTACCATATTACCACGTTATATGATGCTGGTGTATCGCTGATAAGGGAGGGAAATGAGTGGAAGCTACCTGTACTGCTGTTTGCTGATGATACAGTTCTGATGAGCGATAATGAATGGGAGTTGCAGGGTCTGGTAAATATGTTTGGAACAGTGTGCGATTGTCAGCTCATTTAAATATCTGGGTAGTGTGTTAAGTAAAGATGGGACTATGGATGAAGAAGTGCAGGAGAAGGTGCAACAGGGGAAGAGGGTTGCAGGAACGCTAAAAGCAGTAACAAGAAATAGGGTGGTCAGTGAAGTGAAGAAGTCCTTGCATGACAGTGTGGTAATCCCGACACTGACTTACGGAAGCGAAGCATGGACGTTGGTTGAGAGACTCAGACCAAGAGTGAGAGGGGTGGAAATGAGTTACTTAAGAAGTGCGTGCGGAGTTACATGGAGGGATAGACACACAAATGAGGAAGTAAGAAGGCGTGGTGTGGAGGTAGATGTGCTGGAAAGTGTGAAAAGGAACACCTTGAGATGGTTCGGCCATATGGAACGTATGGGAAGCGAGAGAATGACTAAGAGGGTGTACGAGAGCGAGGTGGAAGGACAGAGAGGGAGAGGTAAACCGTAAGAGAGGTGGAAGGATGGAGTGAGGAAGTATATGGATGAAGGTGGTGCTGGTTGGGAGGAGGGGCGTCGACTGACTGAGGACAGAGGTGCATGGGGGTGGTTCGTTCGTGGCCACCCCTTCGGGGATCGCGGCGTCAGGCAATAGATAGATAGATAGATGATCGCTGACTATATCATTTTGTCCTGGCAAATATTAGATTAAACTCCTGCTTAAAACTATCCCAAGTAATTCCCTCAGGACAATGTTTCTCAGCTCTCTTGTATTCTGACTGACACCAGATGATTATTAAAATGCCCCAGAACGAGAAGCCCACCACAGAAGCCACGAACGAACACCACACAGAAACACCAAAGGAAAGGTCCACAGAACGAAAGGACCAGCTGACCGAGCCAGCCATTTCAGACAGGCCCAAGCCCGCAGGGCTAAACAGCTCCAGGACGCACCCATTTACCTTTTCTAAACTGACCATTTTCCACACCTCACGTACACTAACCCTCTCGTGTCCTACACTCTTAACTACAAAGATGATGAACAGGAATATACATTCATATTAAAAACACCCATGCCCTGTCCCGACGTTGAGCCAATGCCAACACATCAGACAGCCATAATTATATCTATGTATGTTCTTACATCCGAGAAGTAGATGTTATATATCTTAGAAGTTAAAACACCCACGCTTGTCCCTAGACCTCGTATATCATTTTCCATGACGAGTATAGATATATGTAACCCGTGCTCAGTCGCCCCTTGCATTGTTCCTCTAGTAACTAAGTCTATAATATTAACTGCCACCAGCATTGATGCGACATAGCGGCACTGTCCTTGTGTCGTATTGTGCCAAGTACAGATCAACCAGGTTTCATCACCTTATTAGGACGACGACTATAATGTCATCGTTCATCGATGTATGCAATCCTTAGGTTAAGTATTTTTATCCGCCATTGTGTTCACCTTTTTCCATTTACTTTCCACAATTGTCATACGTCTTCCCCTTGCCTCCTTCGTATCCACAGTCCACACTACGCCAATTTACTTCGTGTCTTACACCTCTTACCCCAACCAGAGATTGTATAAGATAACCTGGTTACCAGTATCTGTCATAAGTACCCCGAAACAATAACTAAGTACCCCTACGAACTGCCGCTGTTGTTGGTATATTTATATTTAATAGAAAACGCAGTTCCCAGGGCCAACTAATAATATCCATAACCCTCGGACTGATCACATAACTCTATCTTTTCCAGACTCATATACCACCCCATAGTTGCATTCCCCGGTAGCATTTGGCTAACGTATTCTACTACCTTTTCAAACTTCCATATCAATTGTAGCCTAATGCCACCCCCACGCCCAGGGACCTTAGGGGCAAAATTTCCCTGTAGCCCTTGAACTCTCCCCCCCCCTCTCATTAAGACACCCGCGCTTCTCGACTCTTGTCCGACCTAGTCTCTCTCTCATACCTCTTGAAGATCCTTGAATTGTCCGTTGCTAACGCTCTCCAACCTTTTATATATATACTCCTATCCAGCCTACCTTCACTTAGTAGGCCAGAACAACATTAGAACTTTACTAGCCCCTTGCATGCCATCTATTCTCTTACAACACATTCACAACCCTGCACCCAATGGTCGTCGGTGCGAGGCTAGCCGCCCCGCCAGTAACTAACTTCTATTGCCATACTTCCAGATAAATGTGGCAGAGTTAGCAACCCAGTCTCCACCACATCCAGCAAACCCTACAATTAACAACCAGCCGAGTAAAACCAGCTAGCTAAGGCACCTTCGGTTTTGGTATTAAGGACACCCACATCTGTCTCATACACAGTGGGTTATTACAAACACTGGTGATATGGCAAGCCCCTAGCCACAGCCGCCGGACGACTATCACAGAGAGAGGGCACCCAGCTCCCCCTTTTTGCCCACCCGAGGAGGGAGATCCCCACCCCCGCGGAGGTATACCTGGCCCCTGTTTTGACTTTCGAGTCATTGCCAGGTAGCACAGGAATTTTTCCTATCAATGAACTAACCATGCATGACTAACACCTTTACTAACCTCTATTAACTCACAATAAACCATTTACCTTTCTTGCATGCTCTGATCACTAAATTAGCACCTCAGCTATACCATAGAATGAAGATTGAACAATCTAGAGAGACGCTCCTATCACAGCTGTCCCCATCCTCCTCGCAAAGTAGATCCAGTCTCTCTCCCCTAAATACTTCCAGTATAGCCAAAATAGTACCTCTTACTAAGGCTCAGTTATATGAAAATATAAAGGCTTTCCTATAGCCATGTGCCACAACAGTAAATACCATCTTACCTAGTCTCCATATCTATTGAGAGCTCAAATAAGTCCATAAGACTCGAGATCCCTACTGTCTACAGGGTCCAGAACCGAGCCTATAAATCTAACTCCCGCCCCCAGTCAAATCAGTTGAAAGCTAGACACCAACCAGGGGTCACTACCCTGCAGTTAACTTCTAGCTCTGCCCTTGTGTTGTTCCGGAGTGAGATCCCAGAGCCGGCAGACTCCGTGGCAGATTTGGATAGAAGGACCTGCCCACGTATTTAAGAACTTCACACATATGGGCCCCCTGGACGGCCGCGGAACCAGTCGTTAGCCCCCAACATCATGGACGCAAGATAACCAGGACCAGACCCATCAGATGCTACCTAAGATTCCCTTTAGCAGTACTACATATTACTGTGCTGTTTAGAGATTCACTAATTAATATTTCTACGAAGTGGCTATCTCTTTGCCCCAGTATAATTCATATAACCATTCAATTAGGAAGTGCTAAGCGTATCAGTGTTCATTATTTAACAGGCGATACTAACTCTCGTAATCAACCATATGCCCAGATATTATTACCTAGAAGGAAACCCTAGTAATATCTGAAGGTTCGCCCACTGATTTGCGTTCTATGTATTTCTGAGACAAGAATAGAAAACTTAGATCAGTACCCCCTGAGGTTACTAGAATTCCCGTGCTCTAAAATACGCGTGTCTAATCTAGTCTGTGAACTACTACTTGTGCACCAGAGCTACCAGTAAGAAATCTAACAGTGAATATGATTCTATAAGTAACATTGATGGTCTTCGGTATATAAACCTGTTAAATCAAAGCCAGTGATCAGAAGATTAATACCTGAACGTTGGAAGTGGGAGACTAGGCTCCATCCAGATCCACTTATGCTAGTGTTGTTCGATTCTATTATATTGTCTTACACAAGTATTCTGCAGTGGTATATCAATAAACGTGATCGTGTAACTTGCTACCATGTGTTTCTTTGTGTTCTCTATTCCTCATATCTTGTATTGTGCATGCAGCCTTATATACCCAGTCAATTAGAACTCACATTACCCAAGTTAAACCTGTAGAAAAACAGGGCATAACATTGGCGGCAGCGGTGGTTCTTGATTCGGATAAAAGGTTGCATTACACTGCAAGTTTGGAACAGTAGAAGCATGGCAACATCGCGAAATCTTCAGCCACTCGCACACATTCCCAAGTATGATGTAAACACGTATGATATCACCAGTTACTTAGACATAATAAAGCCAGTGTACGATGTGGTACTTCATAATGACCGCGAAAAAATCGCCATGGCAATTTTGCATATTATACAGTTGGGAGAAGCCGTTTCCCAACTTGTTGATAAGCCTACCTTTAAAGAATTTATTCACCAAACTGTGACACAGAATACGCCAGAGTTTACCTGGAACCAGTTTCGATCCTTCGTGATCCGGACCTTAGATCCACTTTTGGGTTCCCCCGTCGCCCCCAAAATAATAAAAGTCGACGAGATCAAGTATGAAGGGGATATAAATGTGACCCTCATACAATTCTACAGATACGTGAGGACCACGTATAGCTATGAAGATTACGACCAACAAAATGAACTCTTATTCACCGCATTGTTAAACATCCTCCCACCCCACATCACCGCCCATCTCGACCCGTATGGCTTATTCGAAGAACATATGCTCTCCATCAGAGAAGAATGCCTACGCAGTTCGATGAATCCCCTATCCAACCCTTCAGCCCCTATCCAAGACTCCGTGCACCCTTCCAAAATGACTTCCGGTGAAACTCCAACCCCAGTGCACTCTTCCTTGCCTCTATCCTCTCTGACCATCCCTAAATTTTCCCCTGCCCAGCCATCCACCAACGATCATCTTCCATCAATTGTGTTACCCCATAAACCCCATCCTTTTTCTAGGCATGTCAAACAAACCCACCAACCCCAGATAACCGCTAACCAGACCGTGACTGCCACCAAGAAGATTCCCAAAATTCGTCCTGTTAACAACCCCAAATCAATACATCAGTCCTCTACCAATAACCCCTGTTCTACACCTAACTCTTCCCCCACCAACCCTCCGCAGCCCCCCCAACAAGCCCCGTATTCTAGCTATGCCTACCTATGTAGGCCTACCACAACATATTTTCCCCATGACCCCAGAAATGTTCAGCTATCCCCCCACCAACAAAATTTCCCTTGACAGTTTTCCGTCGGTAGCTCCTGACAGTTTTCAGTCAGTAGCCCCCTTCCACCCCCACACAATTCACACCCCTAGAAAACTTCGAAACCCCACACTTGACTCGCCCTCTCATGTCAAACAAACTCACCAGTCCCAGATAACCTCTAACCAGACCGAGACTGCCACCAAGAAAATTCCCCAAACTCGTCCTGTTAACAACCCCAAATCAGTACATCACTCCTCCCTCAATAACCCATGTCCTATGCCTAACTCTGCCCCCACTAATCCTCCCCAGTCCCACATAACCTTTAACCAAACCGAGACTGACACCAAGAAAATTCCCCAAATTCGTCCTGTTAACAACCCCAAATCAATACATCAGTCCTCTACCAATAACCCCTGTTCTACACCTAACTCTTCCCCCACCAATCCGCCGCAGTCCCCCCAACAAATCCCGTTTCCTAACTTGCTCACCTCTCACCACCCTGACCCTCCCACACGCACCGTTAATCCTCCCCTCACGCGTGACGACCTAGGGACCCAACTATGTTCCCCCCCTTCCCCCAGAAATACTCAGCTATTCCCCCACCAACAAAATCTCCCTTGTGACAGTTTTCCGTCAGTAGCTCCCTTCCACCCCCCCACAATTCACACCCCTAATAAACTTCAAAACCCCACACTTGACTCACCCCCTCATGACAGACAAACCCACCAATCCCATATAACCTCTAAACAAACCGTCACTGCCACCGACACACCCCACCACTCTGATCCTCCCACACGCGCCGTTAATCCCCCCTCACGCGTGACTCCCACCAAAGTGATTTCCCCCCCCTCATGCGTACCGAACACCTGCTCACCAGTCGGTCCCTCACCATCATGAGCCCAGCTAAACTTTCAACCTCCACCAATTCCCACCAACAAAATTTCCCTTGTGACAGTTTTCCGTCAGTAGCTCCCTTCCACCCCCCCACAATTCACACCCCTAATAAACTTCAAAACCCCACACTTGACTCACCCCCTCATGACAGACAAACCCACCAACCCCAGATAACCTCTAAACAAACCGTCACTGCCACCGACACACCCCACCACTCTGATCCTCCCACACGCGCCGTTAATCCCCCCCTCACGCGTGACTCCCACCAAAGTGATTTCCCCCCCCTCATGCGTACCGAACACCTGCTCACCAGTCGGTCCCTCACCATCATGAGCCCAGCTAAACTTTCAACCTCCACCAATTCCCACCAACAAAATTTCCCTTGTGACAGTTTTCCGTCAGTAGCTCCCTTCCACCCCCCACAATTCACACCCCTAATAAACTTCAAAACCCCACACTTGACTCACCCCCTCATGACAGACAAACCCACCAACCCCAGATAACCTCTAAACAAACCGTCACTGCCACTGACACACCCCACCACTCTGATCCTCCCACACGCGCCGTTAACCCCCCCTCACGCGTGACCCCCACCAAATCCCCCCCCCTCATGCGTACCGAACACCTGCTCACCAGTCGGTCCCCCACCATCATGAGCCCAGCTAAACTTTCAACCTCCCCCTCTTCACCGTTACCCCACCCGCCCCAAATTCCACCCCCAAAGATCCCGCTCGACAAAATGCCACTCCCATCCCAATCCAACCACAAAACGTTTTCCACCTTGGCTAAACCCCAAAATACTCTCTCTCTCGCCCCAAACATAATCAACCTCTCAACTTCAACCACTCCTCGAAATCCCATCCATGTCTCTCCCGAAAATAAAATCAGTCCAAATTCAACCCCTCTCAAACCACAACCCTGCCTGCCCAGACCCCCCCACCATCTCCCTATCAAATCCCCACACCCCAAACCTCCAAACCACCCGATCATAGTAAACTCTCAACCTTCAGCCTTACTCACCCTTCCCCAAACCCCACTCACGACCACAACTCTCTACACAATTCAACCCCTCCCCAGCACCCACCTCTTCCGCAACAACAACCCCGACTCGACCTGCCCATTTCATCTTTAAAACCCCCCTATCACTACCCCCGACCGAAACCACTTAGACCCCCCCTCCAAAACTGGCCCCGGGCCAGCTCGCCCCCAGACCCACATTCCTAACGACAAGAACTAACGGTAGATCCACCCCAATATTCACTTAAAATCAGGATTGGTAGCTCGTCCACAGTCCAGCCTCCCTACCACTCTTGACCTAGATTCCTAGCTTCACTTCCCATTAAAATGTATAATTTTTTCATTCATTCATTTATTCATGATGAGGATATTATTGTACTTGATTTTTTTTTTTCAATTCCTAAGCGATTGGGCATGATTCTATAAATTTACATGTTTTCCATATACTGTATATATTATTTTTTTCCCTTAGTCATACTACTTTTCTTGTTAACCTACACTTTTCTGACTATGCTTCTTTTTACTTCACCCTTGAGGCTCGAGGACGAGCCTATAATGAAGGAGAGGGAAGTAAAATGCCCCAGAACGAGAAGCCCACCACAGATGCCACGAACGAACACCACACAGAAACACCAAAGGAAAGGTCCACAGAACGAAAGGACCAGCTGACCGAGCCAGCCATTTCAGACAGGCCCAAGCCCGCAGGGCTAAACAGCTCCAGGACGCACCCATTTACCTTTTCTAAACTGACCATTTTCCACACCTCACGTACACTAACCCTCTCGTGTCCTACACTCTTAACTACAAAGATGATGAACAGGAATATACATTCATATTAAAAACACCCATGCCCTGTCCCGACGTTGAGCCAATGCCAACACATCAGACAGCCATAATTATATCTATGTATGTTCTTACATCCGAGAAGTAGATGTTATATATCTTAGAAGTTAAAACACCCACGCTTGTCCCTAGACCTCGTATATCATTTTCCATGACGAGTATAGATATATGTAACCCGTGCTCAGTCGCCCCTTGCATTGTTCCTCTAGTAACTAAGTCTATAATATTAACTGCCACCAGCATTGATGCGACATAGCGGCACTGTCCTTGTGTCGTATTGTGCCAAGTACAGATCAACCAGGTTTCATCACCTTATTAGGACGACGACTATAATGTCATCGTTCATCGATGTATGCAATCCTTAGGTTAAGTATTTTTATCCGCCATTGTGTTCACCTTTTTCCATTTACTTTCCACAATTGTCATACGTCTTCCCCTTGCCTCCTTCGTATCCACAGTCCACACTACGCCAATTTACTTCGTGTCTTACACCTCTTACCCCAACCAGAGATTGTATAAGATAACCTGGTTACCAGTATCTGTCATAAGTACCCCGAAACAATAACTAAGTACCCCTACGAACTGCCGCTGTTGTTGGTATATTTATATTTAATAGAAAACGCAGTTCCCAGGGCCAACTAATAATATCCATAACCCTCGGACTGATCACATAACTCTATCTTTTCCAGACTCATATACCACCCCATAGTTGCATTCCCCGGTAGCATTTGGCTAACGTATTCTACTACCTTTTCAAACTTCCATATCAATTGTAGCCTAATGCCACCCCCACGCCCAGGGACCTTAGGGGCAAAATTTCCCTGTAGCCCTTGAACTCTCCCCCCCCCTCTCATTAAGACACCCGCGCTTCTCGACTCTTGTCCGACCTAGTCTCTCTCTCATACCTCTTGAAGATCCTTGAATTGTCCGTTGCTAACGCTCTCCAACCTTTTATATATATACTCCTATCCAGCCTACCTTCACTTAGTAGGCCAGAACAACATTAGAACTTTACTAGCCCCTTGCATGCCATCTATTCTCTTACAACCCATTCACAACCCTGCACCCAATGGTCGTCGGTGCGAGGCTAGCCGCCCCGCCAGTAACTAACTTCTATTGCCATACTTCCAGATAAATGTGGCAGAGTTAGCAACCCAGTCTCCACCACATCCATCAAACCCTACAATTAACAACCAGCCGAGTAAAACCAGCTAGCTAAGGCACCTTCGGTTTTGGTATTAAGGACACCCACATCTGTCTCATACACAGAGGGTTATTACAAACACTGGTGATATGGCAAGCCCCTAGCCACAGCCGCCGGACGACTATCACAGAGAGAGGGCGCCCAGCTCCCCCTTTTTGCCCACCCGAGGAGGGAGACCCCCACCCCCGCGGAGGTATAGCTGGCCCCTGTTTTGACTTTCGAGTCATTGCCAGGTAGCACAGGAATTCTACCTATCAATGAACTAACCATGCATGACTAACACCTTTACTAACCTCTATTAACTCACAATAAACCATTTACCTTTCTTGCATGATCTGATCACTAAATTAGCACCTCAGCTATACCATAGAATGAAGATTGAACAATCTAGAGAGACGCTCCTATCACAGCTGTCCCCATCCTCCTCGCAAAGTAGATCCAGGCTCTCTCTCCCCTAAATACTTCCAGTATAGCCAAAATAGTACCTCTTACTAAGGCTCAGTTATATGAAAATATAAAGGCTTTCCTATAGCCATGTGCCACAACAGTAAATACCATCTTACCTAGTCTCCATATCTATTGAGAGCTCAAATAAGTCCATAAGACTCGAGATCCCTACTGTCTACAGGGTCCAGAACCGAGCCTATAAATCTAACTCCCGCCCCCAGTCAAATCAGTTGAAAGCTAGACACCAACCAGGGGTCACTACCCTGCAGTTAACTTCTAGCTCTGCCCTTGTGTTGTTCCGGAGTGAGATCCCAGAGCCGGCAGACTCCGTGGCAGATTTGGATAGAAGGACCTGCCCACGTATTTAAGAACTTCACACATATGGGCCCCCTGGACGGCCGCGGAACCAGTCGTTAGCCCCCAACATCATGGACGCAAGATAACCAGGACCAGACCCATCAGATGCTACCTAAGATTCCCTTTAGCAGTACTACATATTACTGTGCTGTTTAGAGATTCACTAATTAATATTTCTACGAAGTGGCTATCTCTTTGCCCCAGTATAATTCATATAACCATTCAATTAGGAAGTGCTAAGCGTATCAGTGTTCATTATTTAACAGGCGATACTAACTCTCGTAATCAACCATATGCCCTGATATTATTACCTAGAAGGAAACCCTAGTAATATCTGAAGGTTCGCCCACTGATTTGCGTTCTATGTATTTCTGAGACAAGAATAGAAAACTTAGATCAGTACCCCCTGAGGTTACTAGAATTCCCGTGGTCTAAAATACGCGTGTCTAATCTAGTCTGTGAACTACTACTTGTGCACCAGAGCTACCAGTAAGAAATCTAACAGTGAATATGATTCTATAAGTAACATTGATGGTCTTCGGTATATAAACCTGTTAA
Source organism: Paralithodes platypus (assembly GCA_032716605.1). NCBI lineage: Eukaryota > Metazoa > Arthropoda > Malacostraca > Decapoda > Lithodidae > Paralithodes > Paralithodes platypus. The sequence goes on along the minus strand of CM064482.1, from coordinate 5,422,864 downwards.
ATCAAAGCCAGTGATCAGAAGATTAATACCTGAACGTTGGAAGTGGGAGACTAGGCTCCATCCAGATCTACTTATGCTAGTGTTGTTCGATTCTATTATATTGTCTTACACAAGTATTCTGCAGTGGTATATCAATAAACGTGATCGTGTAACTTGCTACCATGTGTTTCTTTGTGTTCTCTATTCCTCATATCTTGTATTGTGCATGCAGCCTTATATACCCAGTCAATTAGAACTCACATTACCCAAGTTAAACCTGTAGAAAAACAGGGCATAACAATTATATTACACAAAAGAAAGGCGTCTATGTAGTAAAAGAGTAAAGAAAAAAAAACTAAAACTCACAGGAAAATCCTTAAAATACTGTTGTTGTAGCCATCGCAGTCAGAGGGAGGCGGCTCCAAGGTCGGGTCCGCAGCATGTGACTCAGGACCCGCAGGCTGAAATCGTAGCGCTGCTCTCGGGCCTTCTTCTTGCCCACCTCCCGTAGACGACGACTGCGCTCCGGGTGCTGCCATGCCCACTCAAACTGAAATAGTATTGACATAACGTACAATTCATAGTTTCATATCTTTACAGAACTTTTCTTTTCTTTATTCTATTCTAGTACTCAAACTAACACTAGTATAGTGACGTAAAATAAAATACAAATTATGTTGGGTGGAAAAAACAGTATTTTTCTGACTTCTCGTACATTTATATTTCTGAATCGCCTGCTAAAACAAGATGATATTTTAATGTTTTTAATAGCTTATGTATATTTTTTCTTAAGTATTTTTGAGACTACAGTATACAGTTGTAGTAAAGTGAAGATATGTTGCATACTTGCAATTGTTGGCTTAGTAGCAGGTTCATTGCAGTTGTACATACAGTACTTAACTACCGTACCACTATTATAAGTTTATAATAAAAAATCCTATTAATTTAATATAAAAATTACCAAGATTGTTAATATAACACCATATATACAGTAAGTACAGATACCGGTAATGTAAAGTCCTGTACTGGTATGTAAACTAAAGCTGCATGTAAATAATTATGATAGACGGGGAAAAAAAACAAAAATCAGAATTTTTCCGGAATTCATCTGAATTTTATATCCTTTCATAAATTCCTATTATTTATGTTTATTTAATTCATAGGCATTCATTTTCCTATTCTAATTGAAAATCCTAATAACTCCACAGTATTAACTGAGTATGACTCAAAATCAGCTTGGAAAACTTACAGTACAGTACTTACAGCACCTTAACTGGTCACTCATTAGTTCACATTCATTATGCCACAAGCATTATTATATTACATGGTACAGTACTGTACATATATAAATATAAAATCGAGTGTTCAACAAGATGTACGGTTCCGGTCTCATGTCCTATTGGTACACTCTAAGCAGCCCTAGGGCATTCAGAGCTGCCTCACTTGTCAGGTTTTTTACCGGTCTTCATTTTAATTATTGCGCTTCTAACAGCTGTTTGGCTAATCCACAGGGGAGGACCTTGCACTGGCTCCACAACGCTCAGGTGTTCCCTATCACATTCAAACTCCACATTTAACTGCCAGTCATAGTGCTCCCTTCATGCTTTCCTGATTTCGTCCTCAGTATGTACCACCACTCCATGGTCATTTCGTCCTCAGTATGTACCACCACTCCATGGTCATTTCGTCCTCAGTATGTACCACCACTCCATGGTCATTTCGTCCTCAGTATGTACCACCACTCCATGGTCATTTCGTCCTCAGTATGTACCACCACTCCATGGTCATTTCGTCCTCAGTATGTACCACCACTCCATGGTCATTTCGTCCTCAGTATGTACCACCACTCCATGGTCATTTCGTCCTCAGTATGTACCACCACTCCATGGTCATTTCGTCCTCAGTATGTACCACCACTCCATGGTCATTTTATATGCATTGCTCAACTGCCACATCCTTATTGCATTTCTCATCTATCTAGCTATCTCATCTATGGCATTTATATTTCCTGAATTATTCACCATATCTGAGAGAAGGTTTTTGTATATCATTCCTGGCTCTATGAACCTCCCTTCTAGCCCTGCGCCTATCCACTAAGAACTTGTCCCTACGCCCTCCCTTCTTCCATACCTTAAAGAATCCTCTTTTCTCTCTGTTGGCATCTTCGACTTCATTATCCCACCACCAGGATACTCTGTTTCCGGGGGGGGGGGGGGGGGGGTTCCTCTCGTCACTTTACTATCCTCATTTAACATTTCTTCATAGAATCTATCTTTATATTCTGATTTATCCAGCAACCATACTGTCTCTTTCTCTCAGGTCTTCTATTCAGCCTCATGATGCATACTGATAACTTTTGTTGGGTAATGCATTCTTCTCCTGGAATAACCTTAACGTTTCTAATCAAGTTCCAATCATTTATTCCTAACTAGGATGTAGTCAATTTGGCTGTTGTTCCCACCAGATTTATAAGTGATCAGATGGCTCTTCCTCTTCCTAAACATTGTATTATAAACCATCATGTCAAGGGCTTCACGAAACTCTAAAGTCTTTCACCTTCGGCATTTCTAGTGCCGTATCTATATTCACCATGCCCTCCTTCGTATCCATCTGTACTTCTAACATGCCCATTTAGGTTCCCTCCCAAGAAAATTCATTCATTCTTTCTAAGCTCTGATCATGGATTATTATTGATTATATTGATTTGTATTTATTTCACCATTTTAACCATTCTTAAGTCACTGTCCACTGCTTTTATGCACCAATTCGGACTGCAGAAAATCATCGACCGCTTACTTATGACTGTAACGAAAGCATGATCCAGCTGACTGATTGACTGTGTGTACTTATTTTTGTGCGTTTCGCCCACCCGCCATGACAATTAAACTTTCTCTAGCGTAATTTTAAGTGGTATTATAGAGGGAGAAGAAAAGTAATGGAGGAGGAGGTGGGGATCAGGAGGTCAGAAGTGTGGGAAGCCATGAAAAGAGTGAAGTTGGGGAAAGCACCAGGAACATCTGTTCCTGGTGCTTTCCCCAACTTCACTCTTTTCATGGAGTGTGTGGGGAAATGTTGAGGTATGGTGGTGAGATAGTGATCGAATAGGTATGGAAAATGTGCAAACTAGCATGGGAGAAGGGGAGTGCACCGGACAACTGGAAGACTGGCATAATAGTCCCCCTATACAAGGGCAAAGGGGAAAGAGGAGTATGTGGTAACCACCGAGGAATATGTCTTCTAAGCGTAGTAGGGAAGGTATACAGTAGGATAGTGATTGAGAGAGTGAGAGTGAGAACGGAGAAATGGATGAGACGAGCAGGGAGGTTTTAGGAAGGGAAGAGGATGTGTAGATCAGATTTTTACCCTGAATTGTGTTGTGGAGAAATATCTGGAGAAGAAACAAAAGGTGTATGTTGCCTTTATGGACTTGGAGAAGGCCTATGACAGAGTGGATAGAGAAGGTTTGTGGAAAGTACTTAGAATATACGGAGTAGATGGCAAAATTGCTGAAAGCAGTGAAGAGCATGTATGAGGGTGCAAAGGCGGCAGTACGTGTGGAGAGTGAGCAGAGCGAGTTCTTTGACCTGAATGTTGGTTCGAAACAGGGGTGTGTGATGTCCCTGTGGTTGTTTACTGTATATATGGATGGAGTCATGAAAGAAATACTATCAAGAGCAATGGATGTTGGTGTATCGCTGAAAAGGGAGGGAATTGAGTGGAAGCTACCTATACTGCTGTTTGCGGATGATACAGTTCTGATGAGTGATAATGAATGGGAGTTGCAAGGTCTGGTAAATGAGTTTGGAACAGTGTGCGAAAAACGGAATTTGAAGGTAAATGCGGGGAAGAGCAAGGTTATGGTCTTCGAAAGGGGTGAAGTCACAGAGTGTGAGGTGAAGCTGAACGGTCAGGCTATGGAGATCGTCAACTCTTTTAAGTATCTGGGCAGTGTGTTGAGTAAAGATGGGACTATGGATGAAGAAGTGCGGGAGAGGGTACAACAGGGGAAGAGGGTTGTAGGAACGCTGAAAGCAGTAACAAGAAATAGGGTGGTCAGTATGGAAGTGAAGAAGTCCTTGCAGGACAGTGTGGTAATCCGACACTGACTTACGAAAGCGAAGCATGGACGTTGGTTGAGAGACTCAGACCAAGAGTGAAAGCAGTGGAAATGAATTACTTAAGAAGTGCGTGTGGAGTTACATGGAGGGATAGACAGACGAATGAGGAAGTAAGAAGGAGGTGTGGTGTGGAGGTAGATGTGCTGGAAAGTGTGAAAAGGAACAACTTGAAATGGTTCGGCCATATGGAACGTATGGAAAGCGAGAGAATGACTAAGAGGGCGTACGAGAGCGAGGTGGAGGGACAGAGAGGGAGAGGTAGACCGAAAGAGAGGTGGAAGGATGGAGTGAGGAAGTATATGAACGAAGGTGGTGCTGGTTGGGGGGAGGGGCGTCGACTGACTGGGGACAGAGGTGCATGGGGGCAGTTCGTTCGTGGCCACCCCTTCGGGGATCACGGCGTCAGGCAATAGATAGATAGATAGATAGCCCTGTAAAGGCTCCAGAAGCTCAAGCAGTCATCCGGTGTGCGTGGTGAAGATTTTATTTGCCCGCCAGGGCGGCCATCCAGTGGGGATGGTATTTCATGAAAAATTAAAATGTCTATGATTCATTCAATTACTCAACAAACATAGGCTATACAGTAGAACCCCTCCCATCCGGTGCTCTCAGATCCGGAAACCCAAGAGATCCAGACAGGCATTTCGATCCAGACTCATGTTTCAGCCAACCAGACTTGTCTGGATGGCTTGGGAAAAATAAAAGTCAATCCGGAAATGAATACAGGTTACTGCACGTATTGTTTACATCCAGCGTTAGATATCCAGACTTGTATGTCAACCATCCAGATTTGTCTGGATGGCTGAAACCTAAGTCTGGTTGTTTAAGTTAAATATCTGGACTCATGTTTCAGCCATCCAAATTTGTCTGGATGGCTGAAACCTAAGTCTGGTTGTTTAAGTTAGATATCCGGACTCATGCTACAGCCATCCGGATTTGTCTGGATGGCTGTCCGGACTTTCGGCAGATCAGGACTTTTGGCCGATCCAGACAGGGTTCTCCCCCAATTAGTCTGGATGGGGGAGGTTTTACTGTACTGTACTTATAATTAATCAAACTATTTCAAACTACCCGGCACAGCATTAACTTGTATTAAGAGTTAATTGTTCAGTGCCACTATGTTTTCTATAAACTAAAAAAGGTGTGTAAGCTACACACTATTTACACGAAAAACAAAAATATATATATGTATATAAAACTTGAAGACAGACTTACACAAAGAGCAGAGATGTCATTGGGAAATCCATGTACTATAAGAACCATTTCCCTGGAAATATAAACGGCAAATAAATACATTTTGGTTTAAGATAAAAAAAAAAAAAAAAAAAAAAAAAATACAAAATATATATATACACCGGTATATTATCTATCTATCTATCTATTGCCTGACGCCGTGATCCAGGTGGACACGAACGAACCGCCCCCAAGCACCTCTGTCCCCAGTCAGTCGACGCCCTTCCTCCCAACCAGCACCGCCTTCATCCATATACTTCCTCACTCCATCCTTCCACCTCTATTCCGGTCTACCTCTCCCTCTCTGTCCTTCCACCTCGCTCTCGTACACCTTCTTAGTCATTCTCTCGCTTCCCATACGTTCCATATGGTCGAACCATCTCAAGGTGTTCCTTTTCACACTTTCCAGCACATCTACCTCTACACACCTCCTTCTTACTTCCTCATTCGTCTGTCTATTATTATTATTATTATTATTATAACTCCGCATGCACTTCTCAAGTAACTCATTTCCACCCCTCTCACTCTTGGTCCGAGTCTCTTCTCAAACGTCCATGCTTCGCTTCCGTAAGTCAGTGTCGGGATTACCCCACTGTCATGCAAGGACTTTTTCACTTCTATACTGACCACCCTATTTCTTGTTACTGCTTTCAGCGTTCCTACAACCCTCTTCCCCTGTTGTACCCTCTCCCGCACTTCTTCATCCATAGTCCCATCTTTACTCAACACACTGCCCAGATACTTAAAAGAGCTGACGATCTCCATAGCCTGACCATTCAACTTCACCTCAAACTCTGTGACTTCACGCCTTTCGAAGACCATAGCCTTATTCTTCCCCGTATTTACCTTCAAATTCTGTTTTTCGCACATTGTTCCAAACTCATGGAGGGATAGACAGACTAATGAGGAAGTAAGAAGGAGGTGTGGTGTGGAGGTAGATGTGCTGGAAAGTGTGAAAAGGAACAACTTGAGATGGTTCGGCCATATGGAACGTATGGAAAGCGAGAGAATGACTAAGAGGGTGTACGAGAGCGAGGTGGAGGGACAGAGGGGGAGAGGTAGACCGAATATGAGGTGGAAGGATGGAGTGAGGAACTACATGAACGAAGGCGGTGCTGGTTGGGGGGAGGGGCGTCGACTGACTGGGGACAGAGGTGCATGGGGGCGGTTCGTTCATGGCCATCCCTTCGGGGATCACGGCGTCAGGCAATAGATAGATAGACAGATAGTTCCAAACTCATTTACCAGATCCTGCAACTCCCATTCATTATCGCTCATCAGAACTGTATCATCCGCAAACAGCAGTATAGGCAGCTTCCACTCATTTTCCTCCCTTTTAAGCGATACACCAACATCCACTGCTCTTCCTAGTATTTCTTTCATGACTCCATCCATATATACAGTAAACAACCACGGGGACATCACACACCCCTGTTTCAACCCAACATTCAGGTCAAAGAACTCGCTCTGCTCATTCTCCACACCTACTGCCGCCTTTGTACAGTTGGTCAAGGATGAAAGTATACAGTTTTTCGTCTGCTATAGCCACACATGGTTTGTCATGTTGGCAGCCATGACAGCCTTTCCACTAGCCCAAACCATCCCAACACACATGGGGTTTTCATTGGCAGAGATAACTTGCTGGTGACGCCCATTAGGAGGAGAGTTGTTTAGCAGTTGTGAAGAACTGTAACATAAACTTACAGCTTTGTTCAGTAACGGAGATGCACTACTACTATTATATATAATATTACTATCATTATTACAATAATTTCGGTTATTATTAAATATTTCTAGGTTTATATTATATAAAATATTAACAATATAAATGCATTATTATTATTATTATTATTATTATGCTTAATGGTGTATTATATATATTTACTGTTAATGTTATGATCATCATTATTGTTGTTAAGGTAATTAATAATATATTAATCGTAGGATATAACTTATCAATATTTATAATGTATATTTTTTACTATTATTAATTATTTAGAAATATGCGATTCTTCTTCTTGACCAGTTACTTTAAATATTCAGTAGACAAAATTCCTTGACTAGAAGACAGTTACTAAGGTTAGGGACTAACCTTTGGTGTGCAAGCAATAAATCGGATTCGTAAATTATATAAGATTTATTTGGTTCGTTCTGATAGACTGTCACTTACGAATTATAGCTTAAAATATATGTTACGTAGGTAAGAAATACAAATACAATTGTTTTTTGTTTATTATATATTATATATTCAATATCTGTCCCATCCCCCCATCCTGTTTATCACTACCTGAAGCCTATCGGGCATGGACAGCGCATGGTTCCGAGCGGTCTCAGGTCGGTTTCGGAACATCTCCCACTGGCGCTGTGTGTGGAGCCACAACTGTTCCCCGTTCCTTTCTTCTTCCGGCTCCCAGCTGTTGACTACGTTGGCCCACATGTTTTCTGTCCAAATAATATTTATGTGTTAGAATATAACTCAAGGAAAATATATGAATATATGATGATTTATTTAGTTTTCTTCCACTCTAATGGTTTGATATGAAAACTGCAAGATCATCTACAGGTGGCGTTACGCTGAATACGTATCCCCACCCGTCTGAGCTACTACTATCTAATCCTGCCAGACCTTGTAGTAGTGTCAATATAGTCTACCTCAAATTTTTTTTTATGGTAGTTTCTTGTTCTTTCGGACATACTGAACAACATAATAACAAGTTGGGAAATTGTTTGCAACCCACTGTAAGGAGCCTTAGTCAAATTGCGTAGTTTGCCATCAAAACAGTCAGATGGATGCTTAAATTACCCACGCTTGTCTGGTAATTATTTGACTTCAGCCTGAATAACAATGTCTGATGGACACTTTTAGTCATTCTCTTTCGAACTTTCATCCTCATCTGAAGATACAATATCCTTGTTATCCCCACTTCTTTGTCTATTATCATTAATCCCTATTTCGAATGAACCCATTACGTCCATTCATAAAACTTTACAACATACCCACAATCGACTCACAACCATAATCATTCCCATATCCGTATTCGCCATAGTAACACCCTGAGCTATATTGCATTATATGTTTGCAGTGGCAGAAACTATATGGATCACATTAAGAAGCTGGTTAATTAAACTACCGTATTAACCCCTTACACCCATCCAAAGAATTTAACATGCACAAAAATGCACATTTTCATTATTTGCCATAGTCACACTCCGAGCTGTATTTTCGATATTTGTCAGGTGGATTACATGAAATATATCATATAAAGGAACTGATTTATTAAGCTATCAAATTGACCCATTATATCTATTCAAAGAACCTCATAACTTCACAACCGACTTACAATCACAATAAATTCCTATTTACCAATTTGCCACAGTCACGCTTTTAGCTATATTGTTTATAGTTTTCAAGTGGCACAAATTAACTATAATTCATTAAGGTGATTTAGTGGGCTTTCGAATAATCCATTACACCCTACAACACTTCATAACATGCCGACACAATATTAACCAGAGTCAGACACTGCGTGCCTGCCGCATGGGTGCCGCAGGCCATAAGGCGGTCGGTAGAGCACTCGCCTATCAATCCTAGGGACGTATGTTCGAGTCCCCCAGCCGGCCAAAAACGTTACTGGTGGATGTCAGTGCTGTGGTGGACAGCGCGGTCTAGCAATCTGTGGCAACTGTTCACTTAAGTCCCTACCTCCCTGTAGGGCACCCACCCTAGCCTATCTGTTGAGCTGGAAGTGTAAGGTGGTAAAAACTGCATCACTGCATCAGACTCTAAGCTATAATTTCAACACAACAATAATGTAGCGTCACAAACGAAAACAAAAATGGGCAAGAGGCTGATTTATTCACCTATCGAATGAACCCAATGCATCTATCCAAAGAACTTCACAACATGCTTAAAACCGTCTCACAACCAAAATACTTCACATATCCTCATTTGCTATAGTCACACTCTAGAGCTATATTGTCTGTATGGATGGAGTAGCACACATTAAATATTATATCTTGTTAAGAAACTGATTATTTAAGCTATCGAGTAAATCCATTAAATCCATTCACAAACAATTTACAACATGCCCTCAGCTAGCTCACAAGCATATCAATCCCCTATTTTAGGAACACAAACGACCAGTACGATAAATGACCATAAAACGATTGACCTGCCTATGCTATCACAAAAACGTCATAATGCAAGTAATGACGTCATGATGCAGTGAATCAAATCATGATATGATTTGAAGGTATCTTCAAATCATATCATGAATGTCAACTGCAAAACATCTATTGTAAAAGGTTTTAAAGTTAATGTGGTTATTGTTTAATTTTACAAATTGTTTGCAACAGTTTGTTTCAAAATATATGTATACATATTGGTAATTTTGGTCAATTGGTGCACATTTATTTCTGACGCCATATATTTCTGATGGTCCAATTTTGCCAGCTGTTGATGTATTGTTTTGTTACAAACAATTAAGAAAATTGCCACAAAGCGTTTACTTGCATTTTTTGTTTACGTTAGTCAGCATTTTGATCTTACTATTAGGCCTATTGCTCTTGCCAGGAAGCTCTTCACCCTGCTAAATGTATTCTCATTGTCATTTGATGTTCTAGGCTACGAATGAAACGTAATTTAATGTTTAATGTATCGCTGGGGAAACAATTCCCCGACTGAACAACTCGACTAGCCACAGCTGGCCGCTTGATTGAGGGAAACGTGCTAGTGTGACGCCGCCTTTAGACACCCTTTGTTAAACTTGAGTATATTACCTATGGGGTTACAGTCCATGGATTCGAGGGGACTTCCAGCAAGCGAAATCGGTCATTGTTGGCGAACCATTCTCGTACTCTACGTGCTGTGTGTATCGGGCACCGATCCTACAAACAATGAAAAATAACATGGTTATCGATCTAATTTTAGGATCAGAGAGATGTAGTGAACAATGCGTAAATCCAAATAAGGATATCCCAATTTTTGGTCCCAAAATTTGTGTGTTGAAATTTAGACATTGTCCATGTTTCACCTCCAGATACACTTATGGTGAGCATCTTGTTTACACAGTTTTGGTGAAAATATTGTTGGCATATCACAGCGATTTTTACGAATTACCTGTAGAATGTAGATTGGACCAGAGGGGAAATTATAGGCCCGATTCGCAAGGGAAGCTGGCAGATCCTCGCTGAGGATTTGCAAGTAGCGATCTTGAGTGAAGCGGCCCTGGATCCTCACTAGATCTCCAACTCCATGAACGGAGATATACCCCCACACATTGCATGTGGTGTGGCCAGATCTCCAACTCCATGAACGGAGATATACCCCCACACATTGCATGTGATGTGGCCAGATCTCCAACTCCATGAACGGAGATATACCCCCACACATTGCATGTGGTGTGGCCAGATCTCCAACTCCATGAACGGAGATATACCCCCACACATTGCATGTGATGTGGCCAGATCGTTTGAGTTCATAAATATGATCCCGGTCGTATCTGCAAGCATAACAATAGATTATCCCCTTAAATATTACCGGTATGAGGAAATTAACAGTTTACTCCGGCTATCATTATCACGTTGTTCAGTTATGGAAGGCTATCAAGTAAACTAAGGGGTAAACACCATCTCGAACATTCTTCATCACTACCACGATTCCTTACTAAGCTGATAAATATTGTCTACTGATAGGCAAACTATAATGGTGAAACTGATCATAAAAAGGTTTAAGGGATTATCCAACGTCTATGCGATTATTTATCGCAAATTATATCGAGTTGCCACAATTAAATACCTTGTTCCATCTTTGCGCCAGATATGTAGTTTTCCATGTGTGGTCCTAGAAAAAGTCTTTTCATCGGTGAAGATAACCCTTTTCCAAAAGAGAGGGTCTTCTTCACCAATGACTTTGTACTGGTGGGCAAACGTTAGCCTCGCCTCTCGGTGCTGATGATTCAATGCCTCTGTTAAGTGAAAGTCTTGACATCAATAAAGTTAAACACTGAATAAAGAATGTTGGTTATAATTATACAACATGTAGTTTTCGGTTTTCGTTACGAAAAAACAAATCTTGCCTTTAACAGCTGGGACGCGGTGTTTAATGTTTGCCCCTCTGTAGTTTCCGCACAGTCTCAGCTGAACATGTAAGCCCGAGGCTAGCACGTATTTTCACGGCGTTGGTGAAAGGAGCTCGCTCCACCTCGGCCACACTTGCCTGATCATCCTCGGCAGTAGTCACCTTCGGAGGACGCCCTTTAGCTAAAAATCAAAACAAATGTTATGTCATATACCATAAATTAAATCGAAAAAATATATACGTGTGTTAGTGAATAATTATAAAGTATACAACTTATCTAAATGACACGGGAAAACAATATAGTGTTTATATATATATAATTAAGGTTTTTTAACCAACATTCGAACCACGTTCAATCAGAACTAATTCATGATAATTTTTTAGGCCGAGCGAAATAAAGCATGACAAGTCTTTCCGATTGACCGTGTCTCGATTGGTTGATGAACACATTTATGTAAAGTAGGTTTCTTACGTAGGTCGGCCAAGTTTCCTGTATCCTCGTCACGCTCTATCCATTTATAGACGGTTTTTCTGGTGACACCAAGTCTGCGTTGTATCTCGGTAGGGTTGAATCCAGCCTCATGAAGTGCTACAATCTTAGCACGTTTAGCGATGCGTCCCTGGTGTGCGTTCATCTTTGACTGACCTGCTTCCATTTTTTACAACAGACATAAACTCGTGAAGAACACCATTAGAGTATAATTGAACAACAATGGGTTATTCGGTGATTCATTATTTCGTCCAGTAATTCAATACCTTAGACCAATTTGCAGTATATATACAGTATATATAGTTAAGTTACATTATGTATTTTTATATTATATTGATACATTAATTAATATACGGAGTGCTTCGAAAAAGCGTTTCCATAAATATCAAAAGTTAGAGAATTATTCATAAACCTTCACCTTCAGGGTGACTAAATACTGTTATGGAGATAGCAAAACAAAGCTGGGGGCATACGCTGGAACAGTGCGTAGCCGCGGCGCTCGCCTCCGTTTCATTGCCCTTTGGATCACATATAATCCAGTCTTGGAGATGAAAGTGAAATATCAATATTTACTACTTATTAATTAACAAGTATTATTAGATTCCTCTTTCTACTCATTATTTATTATGAATGTTATAATGTTAAGTGTATATCGTAATATCTTTTATAGCCACTCCATATTCGTCTACTTTAGATACACAAAAATCTAATTCCTAAACGTGGACGTAAGGAAGCCTGTGTGTTCAATAGGGTAATGACCCAGCAATTTTACTCATCTTGCGAGCGCCATTGCTTTATGAGTCAGTCCTCGAAGCATAATGAGGCTTTACTTGTGATTTTTATTTATTTATTTATTTATTATTATTGTTTTTATTTTTATCAGCAGAACATCTGCAAACCAACTGCAACATTGATATCACCATCCCCCACATTATTAGCCACATATTACCACGTGTGAAAATGGACCTGTATTCCACTGAAATATCGTATATAGGTAGACGTTTTGATTTTCGTTTTCACTCTCGCATTTCTTGTATATCTATCAATAACATTAAGTGTTTAATATCTCCGAAGTGATATTCACGTCAAAGATTATAGAGCAATATATTCATATTTCCGTCTGACAACTAAGTCCAGGAACACGTTTTTAAACACCCTGTATAAAGTGGGCAGGCTCTGAGATATGGCTACCAGGGCTGCCAACATGACAAACTATGTGTGGCTATAGCAGACGAAAAACTGTATACTTTCATCCTTGACCAACTACATGCTCTTCACTGCTTTCAGCAACTTGCCATCTACTCCGTATATTCTAAGTACAGTACCTGTACTGTACTTTCCACATACCTTGTCTATCCACTCTGTCATAGGCCTTCTCCAAGTCCATAAAGGCAACATACACCTTTTGTTGCTTCTCCAGATATTTCTCCACAACACAAATCAGGGTAAAAATCTGAACTACACATCCTCTTCCCTTCCTAAAACCTCCCTGCTCGTTGCCTATCCATTTCTCCGTTCTCACTCTCACTCTCTCAATCACTACCCTACTGTAAACCTTCCCTACTACGCTTAGAAGACATATTCCTCGGTGGTTACCACACACTCCTCTTTCCCCTTATATAGGGGGACTATTATGCCAGGCTTCCAGTCATCGGGTGCACTCCCCTTCTCCCACGTTCCCGTCTATTTTGACTGCCGTGGGATACAATAATAGGTTGAGCCCTTCACCCCCCCATGACTTGTTGTTACAGTATAATCATTTATATTGCCAGCAGGGGGCAAATAGGCCTAACAGAAAAAAATCAAAATAGACGAGAACGTAACCGTCCGTGAGGGTACGAGTAATGTAAACAAATCTGGCGATACACCCAGATACTAGCCTACATACATCCTTCCCTTATCATCAAAACAGTGAAATAACCCCCCCCAAAAAAAAACCCAAAAACAAAACAAAATGTAAGCTAGCCTAGCCAGTATAACTCCATTTATTTGTCACCAATTATTTTGACATATTTGAAGACAGATATGGAATCTATATGCTCTAAGCATCACATTAAAATTAGTTTCAACCCTCGGCAAAACCTAATAAAAATATATGGTACTAAAATGGATTTTTTTCATAACATGGTTGTCAACCTTCCTATAGACGGCACGGATTCGTACACACGCCATTTAGAACATGGGTGCTTGACTACTGATGTGACGTGTAAGAGCTAAGATTTTTACGCATAGGTTTAAACTTCCGGAAATTAATGGGTAATAAATACCACATACTGAGTACTATGAATCCGCTGTACCTGGCATGCAAGGGCTAGTTTAGTATGCCACATACTGAGTACTATGAATCCGCTGTACCTGGCATGCAAGGGGTAGTTTAGTATGCCACGTCCTGAGTACTATGAATCCGCTGTACCTGACATGCAAGGGTTAGTTTAGTATCCCACGTACTGGGTCTAGGTTAGGTTAGGTTGGGTTGTTTGGTTAGCTTAATATACTAGGTCTCAGAAACAAGATTCGTAGTTGCGGTAGTATTTACAGATACGCCCGAATACTAAATGGGCGGCGGCCCAACCGCCATGGCACCGGTAAGGGTTCGTGTTGTATCCCACGTAGGCCTACTAGGTACTACAGACACATTGTAGGCGTTAGGTGTGGATTAGGCTTGTATCCAATGTACTAGGTGTATGTTACTGGAATCTGGATATTTATGATTTAAATAAGTGCTACGTTTTTGATAAATCTGGTTATTTGGCTTTGCAATTAGGGAAATCATGAGCCGATTTCCGACATTTCGTTAGGTTTGTTCGATTCTCAAAATACGATCCAAGTTTTGCCAAAAATTGACTCGGGTTTTCCAAAATTATGCTTGTTGGGGTTTGCAATTTAGGGAAACATGAGCCAAAATTCTAAATTATGTTACTGTAATTTGTTTACTCTTAAAACTCGGAAACCTGAGCCAAATTTCTAAATGAGGTTACTGTAATTTTTTTGTCTATAAACTCGCAAAATCCGAGCCAGCTTTGGCCAAAACTTGGCTCGGGTTTTCGAAATATTGGGTTTTAGGCCTTTGAAATACAGTACCTTAAAACCCGAGCCAAGTTTTGCTAAAATACGTTTTTATCGCCGTATTACGCATTTAACCCCTCATTTTCCCTGTACTTCATAGCCCTCCCCACTATCGGGCGGCGTGTCTTAAGATCGTTGTATAATGGGGAAAACGGTTTCTCCGAGGGTTGTAATTATTTCCAAACACTATATATTGATGAAAACTAACAGGAAAACAAAAATCCATGGAAAAATTTGTGACATAAAAATGGAGTTTTTCCACCTAGCCTACATATAAAAAAAAAAAAAAAAAAATGAAAAAAGGCCTAGGCCAAGCCTAGGATATGGACCTAAAAGGCATAGGCTAACCTATTTACCTGAAATTGTGGGGTAGGTAGTCAGCTTTTATTGGGTAAGGAACTAAAGGCCGAGTCATACAGAGGCCGAACGTACTAGGACAAAGTCCCGAATAGGATGACTTGCAAAAAAAATTCAAATTTCAGGCGGGTCGGGTATATTCTGCATAATTCGGCATACGTTCCGTACTATTCGTGGGTTGGTCTGATGTTGTTCATGTATGTTGCCGACATTCCGGAGAGTCGGGAAAAATTTAGTGGCTACACTAAATTTCTACGAACATTCGGGTAAAAAAACCGTTACAAAATGGTCGGATGTTGGTCGGGAATTATTCGTAACTCGTTCGGAAGTTGTTCTGATTAATTCGTAGTTCGGTCTTCTGTTTCGGGACTTGTTCGGTACTTTTTTCACTTGCCGAATTTGTTAGGAACAACCCGAACAAATCCCAAACAAATCCCGAACAATTCCCGAAAAAAATTCGATAAAATTACGATGATTCCCTCGTATTCCAGAATAAAACCCGCACGAGTTACGAATTTTCAGAACAAGTTACGATCAAATTCAGACAAATATACGAATAATGTAGGATGTCTGCTCGATGTATTTTGTTTAATTAGGAATTAAATCCGAATTGATTTCGAACAAGTAGAACAGCCTCCTTCTAAAATTAGAGGTTCGCTATTGCTCGCCAGGAAAAAAATCAACACCTAAAAGGCACGAAATGTCTTATAGGCTAATATTGATAACAGAATGAGGCGAAAGGTCTCAAAATAGCCAAACTAACGGAACGAACGTCTTAAACCTCAAAACGAATATGCTAACCATGTGGGCCTCTTCTAAAATTAGAGGTTCGCTATTGCTCGCCAGGAAAAAATCGACACCTAAAAGGCACGAAAGGTCTTATAGGCTAATATTGATAACAGAATGAGGCGAAAGGTCTCAAAATAGCCAAACTAACGGAACGAACGTCTTAAACCTCAAAACGAATATGCTAAACATGTGGGAGAAGGGGGTCCAGAAAAAGCGAGCATGTTATAGATACCGGTACCGTACCTCTGTTCTGCCTCTGGGTTCGAACACTACGATTATTTATGGGTATATCGTTATTCTGGCCTTCATTAGTTGCTTTTATTGAGATTAGGAAGGACAATAATTAGGTTAGGATACGTTAGTCTTACGTTAGGTGGTACATTATAATACAGTAAACTCGATTACAATACTTTGTTATTATAGCCTACATTTTGTCTAGGTGTATTTGAAAACGAATGAGAGGTGGAAGGATGGAGTGAGGAAGTATATGAACAAAGGCGGTGCTGGTTGGGGGGAGGGGCGTCGACTGACTGGGGACAGAGGTGCTACAGTCGTAAAACAGTCTGATGTTGTTCTCATAATGTTCTTCTCTATCGGTTGTTTGTCGATATCTCATCGGTTAAGTTCGGTTAATTATCCTAAAGCATTCCAATGTCATTCGGATCTGTGTCTGATGATTCGGGTATGGTCGAAAATCATTCTTTGCATAACGAGTGTAAGTTCGATTCATGTTCGGTAGTTGTTCGAGATTTTGTCGTAGGTCGTTCTTGACTATCGGATATTATTCTGAACTCGTTCGGGCCATGTTCGTAATCTTCAAATTTCGGGAGAGTCTCGGCTGTATTCGGTAAAAATGTGCAAGTCATCCTATTCGGGACTTTGTCCTAGTACGTTCGGCCTCTGTATGACGCGGCCTTAAGGATGTAGGCTAGTATTCGGGCGTACCGTCCGCCTTGCTTACACTACCCGTATAGTCGCTATCATGTTCTCGTCTATTTTGACTGCCGTGGGATAAATAGGATGAGCCAGCCCCCCTACCCCCAACCCGGCACCCACCATGACTTTTTGTCATCATCATATATATTGCCAGCAGGGGATAAATAACAGAAAAAATTGCAGACGGAAACGTAACCGCAAACACACGGCCTATGTAAACACAAAGACGTACACCCGAATACTAGCCTACATCCTTCCCTTTTATTGTTGTCCAATATATTATTATTATTATTATTTTAAAGTCAGGCATAACCTGACTTTTAGCACCAACAGCGATTTTAGTCAGTAATTTTGGTTGTGTGAAATTAGATTAGATTAGATTAGATTAACCTAACCTAACCCTAATATAATAGGCCTATAATTATAATATAATATAACATAACATTACCTGGGAAAGAGAGGGCAGGGACCCTGGATGACCCATAGCGCATTTTAAGACTGTTATGTATCAGTAAATACTGATTTCTGCACTTCAATTAAACATCCTACAAGTTCTAACCAGTCCCCTGAAGTTTTTGATAGGTTACTTGAGGATATTTTAACGGGACCATAGGTTACAGGTAAATATTTATCTTGTTTTCTTATATATCTCCCTTATAATACATTTCTGCTCTTAATGGCATATATATCAATGATGTATATGCTCTACCGGTCCGGATCTAGCCTAATAGGCATAGGGGCCTACAAAGATATGAGGTAACTGTTGGTGCTAAAAATCAGTATTAGGCCTACCCAATATAGCCTAGTCTAGGAAATGGCAATTGTTACAAAATAATACAAATAGAGGTATATTCCTGCATAACGGCATGCATTATATCTCAAGAACTGGGCAGTGTTATAGCATATTTGTTGTTTGTACATATATATATGTATTATGTATGTTGCTTCGTAGTATACTATAAATGGAAAATATACTTGGTAAATGAATAATTAGAGGGCATCTGTGGACTCACTTTTACAATTTCCCAGCTCAGCTGGTGGGCGACGAGTGGAAGTGAGTCGAGTTGTATACTGCTATTCTATTGGTCAATAAACTGAGTGTGACGTCACGAGCGATGATGGTATATGAATGGTTGTTGTGAGAGTACGTCACTATCTAGACGGTGACGTCACAAATTCTCGCAACATTTTAACGGGTGTAGAAATACACGTCAGTCCATATAATGAGCCTCTTTTGTTTCTCAATCCCTCTACGACGTCACATTGATTCATTTATTATCCTTGGTGTTTATAATCTCTCGGATTCGGGCCAGTCGGCCATATTTGAAATGGTGGAACTGTTGTTCAATGAATAGTGAAGTGTTTTTGCTTTATGAAAACACCTACAACATCTTCTATTTAACGGGATTACCAACGGAGCTTCCAGCGGAATTGTGTTAATTTGGCTGCAGACCATTATTGTCCAGTACACCAAGGGTAAGGGTTTTATACCGTCGTTATTTGGGTCCAAGCCTAGGCTACGATTACCACAGAATCTTTAATGAATATCCTCAATACAGACTTATTTCCTTCACTTACCTCGTCAATAATAACCCATATAGGTGGAGAGGCCCTGAATTATATCAAAGAAAAAGTGATGTTGAAACATTATCTGCAATTTAGCCATGTTGATTAACTCTTAGCCCACTTAACCCCTTCAGACTCATATGACTCAGAGCTTGGCAGATTAGCAATAAGAAATAGAGTTCTCTCACTCTTATAATTACCTCTTTTGGCGACCGTCAATCTTTTATGAATTAAATACCAAACCAGCGGGGGTGTGGGGGTGGCAGCCCCCACCTAATATACTAGGTTAGGTTAGGTAAGGTTGTTAGGTTACGCTAATATTACCCCTTATTTTCGTCTTTTACCCCTCAATTTCCCTGTACTTCATAGCCCTCCCCACTATCGGGGGCCGTATCTTAAGATCGTAATTGTTTAATCGAAGTCCTCTTTTTCTAGTTATTAAAAACGTATTATATGGTGTATTATATGATATATAGAAGCAATAGAACTGTTCAAATTACCTGGGAAGTGTATATTAAACAAAATACAAAACTTTGAATAATGAGGTAAGAGATAGGCTATGTGTTTTTTACCACTTTTCAACCCAAGACCAGCGGGGGTCTGGGGGCAGTAGCCCCCAGGATGCCCAGGTTACCTTAGGTTAGGTTAGGTTAATGACCAGCTATGTAAATACAGTAGTGAACATTTGGTTCAGTCTGTGCTCAAAAATCCATTTTCTTTAGGAGGAGGCCATACATTAACAATTACCGTGATGTTGAAACATTATCTGCAATTTAGCCATGTTGATTAACTCTTAGCCCACTTAACCCCTTCAGACTCATATGACGCAGAGGTTGGCAGATTAGCAATAAGAAATAGAGTTCTCTCACTCTTATAATTAACTCTTTTGCCGACCGTCAATCTTTTATGAATTAGGCTAAATACCAAACCAGCGGGGGTGTGGGGGCGGCAGCCCCCACCTAATATATATACTAGGTTAGGTTAGGTAAGGTTGTTAGGTTACGCTAATATTACCCCTTATTTTCGTCTTTTACCCCTCAATTTCCCTGTACTTCATAGCCATCCCCACTATCGGGGGCCGTATCTTAAGATTGTTGGATAATGGGGACAACTTTTTTTCCGGAGATTCTAATTAATGACAACCACTGTATAATGATGAAAACTAGCTAAAACCCCCCAAAAAAAATCACGAAATAAAAGTTGGCCAGGTTCCTGGATATGTTCCTTAATTTGCATGAACAAATTGTAATAGGCCTATAGAAACCTAATAAATCATATAAATAACAAATCCACAAAAATACAATCATTGAAAATAGCTGTGGTCCGTCTCCTTAATATTGACCAAAAAAACGCCCATTCTAATAAATCTCAGAGCTCTTTCGGACAGTCACAGTTTACAAACGCCTTCTTTATGCAGTGTAATCAATATTTACCCCCTGCTGGCAACATAGATGACGATTTCAATAATTCATGGGGGGGGGGGGGAAAGCCCCCTCTCAACCCATCGTGTATCCAACATTGGCATTATAACTAAGACCATGAATAGGGCCTACACTCATTTCTCAAAATCTGGAGGAAAAAACATAACAAATAAGGGTGCGAGCCTATTCCCTATAATTACTAATATATCCGTTCATCTTGGGACGATATCGCTACTAATATACTAATATACTAATTAGTATTGATAAATAGAAACGGTTTGAATATCAAGACGCAAATTACACAGTGCACTAATGACATTATAATACACGTTGTGTGAAACATATACACCGCTGATGTTAAATTAACCGGGTGTAAGATTAAGCGGGTGTATAAATAAGAGGGTGTAATGACGACATGTTGGCCGAGGGCTGGAATGACGTCATCGCTGAGGCCCGCCTTGGCTGATGACGTCACGATAATCAACAACCAATCACAAGCAAGGATACACAACGTCTTGGCTTGGTTAATCAAGATGGCTATATTCTAGTTAATCTCCGTGTTTCAACCCCTCTCTTTACCTGATATATTTCATACCCTCCCCAGCTATCGGGGTTTAGTATTGTTGAGGTAAGTGAAGAAAATAACTAAGAGATATGAGGATATAAATAAGGATCCTTAGTTAATGGGCAAACAAAATACGGTGACTACCGCTACATAGGATCTTACCGTTTTGTACGCTCCGCCAGCCTTCACTCCCCGGTTATGTTGTTTTATACGCCTGTTGGGGTCTACAGTGAAACCTATATAGGCCTATGTACGACCACGGAATTTAGGATTGGTGCAGAATAACAGATACACACCGTAAAAATCCTCCACTACCTCACCATCTGCCATTTTGAAAATGCCTGTGTTTTTGTTTTTTTTGTTAGGCCTAGTGGTTTTAAGGGATGAGGTCACGAGGAACCTATTTACCCTGGCATAGACCTATTTTACTGTTAGGCGATCAGAACAGAGGCAAGGGGTGTGAGGAGATTGCCCAACTATCTCCACCAGCCGAGAATCGAACTCGGTCCTCCCGGTTAGAAACCGAGCGCTCTACCAATGTCGCTACTGGTCACCCCCCAATGCCTGTGTTTACATTTGAAGGCTTGTACTAGCCTATAACCAGGGGTGCATTTTTTTTTTTTTTTTTTTTTTGTAGACAGTAGGCCTAGGCCTAGAATCCCTGCCACGGCGGACATTTAGTGGGTGTGGTAGTACGTCCTTAGCGTCCTAGCATGTTTCACATGCTTGCACCCAGTCAGGGGACATCCTGATGACGTATACAGACTAAACACACATAACAAAGCCACTCCAACACCTTCCTCTCTCTCCAACACCCCTTCTTCCCTCTCAACACTCTTCTCCGAGAGTGAGATAGCCTATACAAGATATAGCCGATACAAATGGCATGGACAGTCCTGTATAGAGTCGTAAAAATTCCAGGACGAGCTCAATAGCGGCGGATCCCCAGATCGACCGTGGTAATTGTCACCTAAACATCTACAAAAGTACAAAAGTACAAAGTGAACAGAGCCCAAGTTTTTAGTCGGTGGCCGGCCTCTTGCAAATCCCAGGACCGTTCTGCCAGTGGTAGTGGCTTGTAAACAGAACTGCTTGGTTACCATGGTAACTAGAACCCCCCTGATACTACTGAGAACTGCTTGGTTACCATGGTAACTAGAACCCCCCTGATACTACTGAGAACTGCTTGGTTACCATGGTAACTAGAACCCCCCTGATACTACTGAGAACTGCTTGGTTACCATGGTAACTAGAACCCCCCTGATACTGCTGAGAACTGCTTGGTTACCATGGTAACTAGAACCCCCCTGATACTACTGAGAACTGCTTGGTTACCATGGTAACTAGAACCCCCCTGATACTACTGAGAACTGCTTGGTTACCATGGTAACTAGAACCCCCCTGATACTACTGAGAACTGCTTGGTTACCATGGTAACTAGAACCCCCCTGATACTACTGAGAACTGCTTGGTTACCATGGTAACTAGAACCCCCCTGATACTACTGAGAACTGCTTGGTTACCATGGTAACTAGAACCCCCCTGATACTACTGAGAACTGCTTGGTTACCATGGTAACTAGAACCCCCCTGATACTACTGAGAACTGCTTGGTTACCATGGTAACTAGAACCCCCCTGATACTACTGAGAACTGCTTGGTTACCATGGTAACTAGAACCCCCCTGATACTACTGAGAACTGCTTGGTTACCATGGTAACTAGAACCCCCCTGATACTACTGAGAACTGCTTGGTTACCATGGTAACTAGAACCCCCCTGATACTACTGAGAACTGCTTGGTTACCATGGTAACTAGAACCCCCCTGATACTACTGAGAACTGCTTGGTTACCATGGTAACTAGAACCACCCTGATACTACTGAGAACTGCTTGGTTACCATGGTAACTAGAACCCCCCTGATACTACTGAGAACTGCTTGGTTACCATGGTAACTAGAACCCCCCTGATACTACTGAGAACTGCTTGGTTACCATGGTAACTAGAACCCCCCTGATACTACTGAGAACTGCTTGGTTACCATGGTAACTAGAACCCCCCTGATACTACTGAGAACTGCTTGGTTACCATGGTAACTAGAACCCCCCTGATACTACTGAGAACTACTCTCCTTGACGCGGTTGGGGGGCTTCAGTGACTAATTTTGAGTAGTTTTTCATTCCTCATTCTATGATTTTCCCCTTCTATTCTTATTCTGTCCCATCTAAACGCCTGTGTAGTAATCTGGAGACAGATCAGATGTTGTTCGGGAAGTAATGCCTTAACAACGGCACTTCCCTGAGAGGTTCTTGTAATTTTCCTTTTGTGACGTGCTCTGTTATATTATATTGTATTTCTTTTTCTTTTTTCTCTATGTTGCATTATAATCTATTTCTTCTTATTCCAGCTCCTTCATTTTCTTGGTTCTTGTTCTCCACATACCATATAACATCTTCTTCACTCGTTCCTGGTTTTCTTCTTTGAACAGTAGATTTCCTATCACTTGATTTTCCTCCTCAACGTATGGTTGTTGTAGCGCTGTTTCCTTTACTCTCTCCTCTATATATAGGGCACCATAAAATAAAGTGTTTGATGTCCTCTATCTCAGCATTACATAGTAAGCATTTTATATCTCCTCCTACATGCCTGTTCCTGTCTCTTAAATTTAAATTATTCGTTCTACACCTATATAATATGACTGAAGCTTCTGTATTATCATAAAGTTCTTCTTCTCCCTTTATTTCTGATTTAAAGGCCCTGTATATTTCTAAACTGCTTTTCTCCCCTAGCTCTTCCTGCCATTTCCTTGTATCACAATTTGTAACTTTCTTCTTAATTTCTTCCTTCAGTATACTCGCTAAATCTGTTTCTCATAAATTTAAAAAAAAAATATATTTTCTAATTTCCATTGTCCATGGATCTTTTTTGTTGTTTAATTTTTCTTCTGTTATTCTTCTAAGTAAATCATTACTGTCTTCTCTTAAATATTTTAAATATTTTATACTTCCTTCCATAATTCTTGCTTCCATTGTGGATGCTCCTATTTCCCCTCTCAGGGTCACTTTTTGTGCATATCTCGGTGCCCCTAATATTTGTCTAAATACCCTATTTTCAATATTTTGTAACTTGTTTATTTCTGTTTTTGTAAATCCTATTATGCTTGAGCCATACAGGACCGACGGGAGCACCACACTCTTCCAGTATGTTTTACCAATTAGAATTTTGTTGCAGCTTTGTGCTATTACCGGATAGGTCATATTAGCCATTCTATTCGCTTTTCCTATTGCCTCAGATTTCTGGTCTTTGAAACAATTTCTAGTATCATTTACTTTTATTCCTAAATACTTAATCTGCTTAACTACTTCTATTTCTTTGATATTGTTTGGTTTCTCCTTCATATTAAATATTAATATATGACTTTTATTTTTATTTATGTTTAGCCCACATTCATTTCCTATTTTAATTAGATCTTCTATTGCTTTTTCAGCCTCTGTTATTGTATGTGCCATAAGTAGACCATCGTCAGCATAGAATAGCGCCTTTATTTAAAAAAAACTCATCTGTGAATCCTCCTTCTTTTTCCAAGTTTTTTATAATTTCATAAGTTAAAAGTTTAAAAAGTGTGGTCGATCCCGTGCAGCCCTGTCTAATGCCACTAGTGACTTGAATCTGTGTTTCATTTTTATAACCTTTATTTATAATTGTGCTGTCATCAATATAAACTTTACTTATTACATTAATTATATCTGAATTTATATTATAGTCCTTTAACACTTCAATCATCTTCTCTCTTCTTACTGAATCGTATGCTTTAGAAAAATCAATAGAGATGACAATTAGTGGTTTCTTTAGTTCAAAAGCTCTCTGTATACAGTACTTCAAGATAAAGAGGTTATTTTCTATTCTGCCTTTACTTGTGAATCCACTTTGAGTCTCTCTAACCTCTTTATTATATGTTACATGTTCTTCTATTTTATTTTTAATTGCAGTTGTCATAAATAATTTATATGATACATCTGTAAGTGCCAATGGTCTTAATTCATTCACCTTTGGTTTACTTATTTTTGGTATCATCACGGTCTTTGATTTTGTCCAAACTTCTGGTATTATGCTAGTATCTAAGATTCTATTAAAGCAGCTTGTCAGTTTCTTTAAACATATATCACTTTGAATAATAGCTTTATAAAACTCAGGTTTTAATGAATCCAACCCAGCTGCTTTCCTGTTTTTTAACTTCTTCAAACTCTTTTTAACTTCTTCTATAGTTATTTTGGGTCTATCCATATATTTAATATAATTATCAATCTTAAAAGCCATATCCATGTGCTCCGTTAACTCTTCTGTTACTGTTACTGTATGGATACCGGTACTATAGTTAACTCTTCTGTTACTGTTACTGTATGGATACCGGTACTACAGTTAACTCTTCTGTTACTGTTACTGTATGGATACCGGTACTACAGTTAACTCTTCTGTTACTGTTACTGTATGGATACCGGTACTACAGTTAACTCTTCTGTTACTGTTACTGTATGGATACCGGTACTACAGTTAACTCTTCTGTTACTGTTACTGTATGGATACCGGTACTATAGTTAACTCTTCTGTTACTGTTACTGTATGGATACCGGTACTATAGTTAACTCTTCTGTTACTGTTACTGTATGGATACCGGTACTATAGTTAACTCTTCTGTTACTGTTACTGTATGGATACCGGTACTATAGTTAACTCTTCTGTTACTGTTACTGTATGGATACCGGTACTATAGTTAACTCTTCTGTTACTGTTACTGTATGGATACCGGTACTATAGTTAACTCTTCTGTTACTGTTACTGTATGGATACCGGTACTATAGTTAACTCTTCTGTTACTGTTACTGTATGGATACCGGTACTATAGTTAACTCTTCTGTTACTGTTACTGTATGGATACCGGTACTATAGTTAACTCTTCTGTTACTGTTACTGTATGGATACCGGTACTATAGTTAACACTCTTCTGTTACTGTTACTGTATGGATACCGGTACTATAGTTAACTCTTCTGTTACTGTTACTGTATGGATACCGGTACTATAGTTAACTCTTCTGTTACTGTTACTGTATGGATACCGGTACTATAGTTAACTCTTCTGTTACTGTTACTGTATGGATACCGGTACTATAGTTAACTCTTCTGTTACTGTTACTGTATGGATACCGGTACTATAGTTAACTCTTCTGTTACTGTTACTGTATGGATACCGGTACTATAGTTAACTCTTCTGTTACTGTTACTGTATGGATACCGGTACTATAGTTAACTCTTCTGTTACTGTTACTGTATGGATACCGGTACTATAGTTAACTCTTCTGTTACTGTTACTGTATGGATACCGGTACTATAGTTAACTCTTCTGTTACTGTTACTGTATGGATACCGGTACTATAGTTAACTCTTCTGTTACTGTTACTGTATGGATACCGGTACTATAGTTAACTCTTCTGTTACTGTTACTGTATGGATACCGGTACTATAGTTAACTCTTCTGTTACTGTTACTGTATGGATACCGGTACTATAGTTAACTCTTCTGTTACTGTTACTGTATGGATACCGGTTCTATAGTTATGGTCTTCAACTACTGGTACTCCTATTCTTATTTTTCTTACTTCCCCCCCTTGTCTGTCTTGCATTTCTCTCTCCCTATCTTCTCTATATTGATTCTGAATATCTTGAGTCCATACTTCGTCAATCTTATTCTCATGCATTTTATATATATTGCTCCAGAAATTATTTAACTCCTCAGCTGCTTCTACATCTGTTAATTGCCTCCCTTGATCATTATAAATTTGTAATTCATTCTTCTGGCTTACATTTTTATTTCTTAGTTTATTTATATGTGTCCACATCTTTTTACTTGTATCTTTACTTGTATCCCCACTATCTTTTATTTCTTTAGTTAGTTTTTTCTCATGTGCATAGATAGCTTCCCTAACTTCCTTTTGTACTTTACCTTTTTGTTTTATATACAAAGTTTTATATCTTTCTTCTTCGTCTCTGTCTTTTGCGTTCCTCCTTCTTCTGTTATACTGTCTCCTCTTTTTAATTCCTTGTCTTATACTATCATTTATCCATGGTGCCTCTTTTTTAGTTTTATCCTTCCCTATTCTTCTTCTGTATGTAGTTTTAAGTTTATCATCTGCTACCTCCTTCATAGTTTGGTTGAATATTTGTATATCATTGCTTTCACTATTTAACAATCGTCTTTCCAGTTCTGTTATATATTTTGACAAAGACTCATTATCTGTTTTGTAATATTCTCTTGTTTCCCACTTCTTCCTGTTAAAACCTTTGCCTTTACCTGTACTCCCTTTGCAGTCAAAATCTACCTGTATCATATTGTGATCTGTCAAATCAAACATTTCCTGTTTCTCATCTATTTTCATTTTTCGGAAGTCAACATAAATTTTATTTGAAATGAAAACATAATCTATTGTACTGTATTGTTCATTTCTCCTCCATGTCACTTCCCCTTCACATCCTGGGTCATCATTTAACATGATTAATTTATATTTCTCCATCCACTCAAGTATAATTTTGACCATTTCTATTAAGTTTTTGCTTTCCCTTAAACCCGACATGTGCGTTTAAGTCTCCAAGTACAATAATTCTATCCTCTTCTAACTTATCCAAATGATTCTCAATTTCTCTCTTAATTTCAGAGTTTCTTCCCTGATCTTTTACTGATAAATAAACTAGAAATATATGAGTTTCCTTTCCATATATATTACCCTTTACAAACAAAAAATCTGTGTTTTTAGATTCTATTTTACTTAAATTTATTTTGTCATTTTCTTCCAATAGTAACATTAACCCTCCTCCTTTTTTGTCTTTTATGTCTCGCATATTTTCATATACGTTAATGTTTTTATCAATAAATATGTTTCTTACCTTTAACTGTGTTTCGGTTAAACATTTTTTTTTAAAGTTTATTTAGCATTTGCTTAATTTCTTCATATTTAAGTTTAGTCAGCCCTTGTATATTAATAAGCTTAAACACCAAATTTTCACTATTTGTCATCTCATCTCAATCTGTTGTTTCTTCCTCTACGTTATTTTCTCCATCTCTGTCAGATTCAAGTTGTGTCACTAGCTCTATATCTGATACATTTCCTTCTCCTGTCCCTTCCCGCTCATATCTCTGCCCATGTCTTTCACCTTCTCCTATTTCAGGCTATTTGTACCACCTTTCCTTTCTTAATCATCCATCTACCTCCTTCTTGTCGTCTAGCTCTCATCTCTTGCACCAATTTCTTATTATTTTCCCTCTCCTCTCGGGTCATGTCTAAGGCTAGCCCTATTTTTCGTACTTCTGGATCTGTTACATCTTTTAATTTTTTAGCCTTTGTTATCATGGCCCACTTAATTTTTTCCTCCTCAAATCTTACTAGAACTGGCCTAACCTTCCCTTCTATCTTCTTACCCAGCCTAATCACCTTTGTAACTTTATATTCATCTTCTACTCCTAGGTGCTGTATAAACAATTCATGGCATTTCTCTGCATCCTCTGTTTCTCTCTCCTTGCCCGTTTCCTTTGCTGATTCCTTGACATTAAATACTACCAAATTATTTTTTCGTCTCTCGGCATCCTCTCTTTCCCTGATCCTTAACATCACCTTCTCCACTGTGTCCTCCACCATCTCCTCTTTTTTCTGCTTCCATTCTACCTCCATTTCCTTCATATTCCTGCTCAGTTTCTTATTATACTCTATCACACATTTCATGTCTATCTTTAGCTGCTCATTCTCCTCATTCAGTCGTTCTATTTCTTTGAACATACGTCCCACCACACCCTTACATGGATCACAGTACCACACACTTTCTCCATTTCCACTTTTTATTTCTCCATAAAACCTGTCACTTACCCTGGTGCATTTTTGGTGGTACCACAAACCACATTTGTCACATTTTACCCAATTTACCATTCTTCCATCGCCTGTCTCCTTCTTTTTGCATTTTCCACATGCTGTCTGTTCGTTGCTGTTTGTCCTTTCTTTCTTGTCCTTAGTGCCTGTCTTGTTACCGTTGTCTTGTGTTGCGGCGGCGGCCTCGGCCCCCGCCTTGCTGATCTGTCGGCAATCCTCACACCTCTTGTTCTCATCTAGTACAGTGAAGTACCCACAAGAACGGCAACACTCACGCTTAATGATGTTCCTTTCTGATCTTCTAGACATCTTCGTATGTCTTGGTCACCCAATCTCGTCTTAATTTGATTTTTAGTTCAGAGCACGTCACGCACAGCCTCTCACCGCCATTTGCAAGTTGCCTCCAAGCAAACTGCACATTTAAACAATAAGAAGAAGGTCAGGTGAAGGCATTGAGGGATAAGCCTTTACAACGGCAACTCTTATCTACTGTAGTTTCCGAAGTGTTGGAGAGAGAAGCTGTTGGAGTGGCTTTGTTGTGTGTTATTATGTCTGTATACGTCGTCGAGGTGACCCCTGACTGAGTGCGAGCATATGAAATACCTGAGGACGTACTACCACACCTACTAAATATATATGTCTGCCTTGGCTGGGATCGAACCCAGGTCAAGCTCATCTGGTTAACTCACCTGGTGGGTTTCCCCGGCCCTAGCCTACTAGAGAAGGAGGATCACGGAAGCCATAAACTGCTGATGCGCCAGCCCACAAAGGGTAGTAGAGAGGGTATAACAAAAGGAAGATGGGCTCTGGAAAGTGCATCACATGCAGCTATTAAGGAAAGGAAAAAGAAGGGCAGAAGGGGGAGGGGGAGGGCATCGCTGAACATGTCAACAAAGAGTTATGATTAGTATTAGGTCTCAGTGCTATAAATGTCAAGTGTAGTACTGGAAAATATCACCCAAATAATTATATAAAGCAGTCTTAAATGAGGCCAGGTTTGTAATAGACACCATGAGGGCTGAGGGTAGAGAGTTCCAGAGAGACACACATCTATGACTAAAGAATCTTTGTCTTAACTCGAGGTGACATCTTGTATGGGCAATTTTGAATTGGTGGCCTCTGGTACCAGGGTGAGACGGGCGGGCAAAAAGGTCACCAGGGGACAGAGTGGAATTACCAGGAAAGATTAGCCAATATTTGATCAGGTAATGCCGGAGCAATCTTCCCTGAACCGAGTATAGATTAAGGATTTCAGTCTATCAGAATAGGTCAAATTCTCCCTACCCCTGATGCGTTTAGTCCAACGTCTCTGTAGGCCTACAGATTCAATTGAGTAGCTTCAAATCTCCTATATAGCCCAGGCTCCACAGAGAAGAGGAGTAATCACATGTTGGGCTAAAGCAAGGGTGTCTGATGTCCCCATGGTTGTTCAATATATATATGGATGGAGTCATGAGAGAAATTCAAGGAAGCTCAAATATAAGCTAGAGGGCCAGGTGATGCAAAACAGAGCTGCAAGATGGACCAGATTTGATTACAGACACACTACATCTGTTACAAGACATTAGATAACTAGACTCACTTTCAAAAAGAAGACAAATACACAGACAGCAAATGTTATATAAAATCACTAACAACTTAGTAGACATAGACAATTTAAAGCTATAATTAAGGATGGGAACTCTAAAATAAATAAAATAATCACAGGAATCCGAGGATTACTAAGAGTTAAATTATATAATAAAATTAAGTAGGTTGATAATACGAAATTCAAGCAAATTGAACGAAAGGGGGCGAAACTATATTGAAAAACAACAACAGTGTAGAACAGGTTCGCACTATAGTGAAATGGGGTCGCGGAAATATCTGTTTATGTGTGCCATTTCTGTTACAATTAAGTATTCCAATGTTTACAGTGTAGTAAGCTTGTAATCTGTGAGAAACCAACCTTTGACCGGACATTTTTCTACCGAAAAAATGTACATGTTTAGATTGAAGTGGGTCGAAGGGGCTTTTTTGAGTTTGAAAGAGGTCTAGGGAGGCGGGTTTATATTTTCTCATTAGTCTAGGGGTTATACTATAATATATTGCCCGAAAATGGAAAATAAATCAAAACCATCAATAATATTTAAACACAATAATAATAACCCCCGAAGCGTTGCAACAGATGGTGTTCTGTCAAACATGACTAACAGCTTTTTGTGCAGGCAGTTTTCCAGTACAAATAAGTTCTTAGCTTATCATAACCACTTTAGTAAGATGACATCATAGCTTAATTTATTCTGTTTATCATTAGTTGGTTTTCTTCAACTTAAGAAGGACCTATGGGTGACAAAAAGGTTAATTGAGTTTTAACTTTGTTGTGACCAGAGGCTCTTCCCAACTTGAATACGATCGTCTAATGAAAGTCAGAACAAAAATAAACACACCAAAGTTTATGCACCTACAGAGTGGCACTTTTTCTTATAGAAACACAGAATTATACGAGTGGTGGCACAATATGATTAGAATTATAAAGTGTGTCTACTTCATCGAATCTAAATCATCCTCACCCTCATCTAATTCCTCATCCTCATCTGACTCTTTCCCCATCTGACTCATCCTCTTCTGAATAATCCTCATCTGACTCCTCATCTGAGTCGGTGAACCCTTCCAGTGACCGCTGAAGGTACAGGAGGGAAGGCAGTATGGTAGTCAACCTAGTGATTACTTCTGTAATAGTTAGTCGGTCCTCCTGTTGGTACTCTACCATGTCAGCCACAAGTTCCTCAAGTCCCTCCGGCCAAGCACTTAGTCGTCCAGCCTTCATCTGTTTCACGACCAGTTTTTCAAACATAATACCAAGAGAAAAAATGTCACTAGCAAAAGATGCCCCTCTGTTATAGAACAATTCAGGTGCGTACCACTTATAATTAATGTATCTAGTGACATCATTGTTCCTTGTACGTTCAACCTGATCTACTAGTGCCCCCAATCCAAAGTCAATCAAGGCGGATTCAACCTCGCCATGATCAGCCATAGGAATCTTGACAAGTACATTGTCTGATTTGATATCATTATGTAGAACCCCTGCTTCGTGTACCTGCTGTAAGCTGCGTGCCAGTGCCAAGAACACTTCTACCAACCCTCGAGCAGTAAGACGGTTATATACACTCTGTAGAGTCTTGCCCTCCACACAAGACAGGAAGAGACAAGGGCGGTCACAGCAGTTGGCATGCAAGACTGGGGAGCCTCCAGCACCCTGCAAATGATCTAGCAATACAGCCTCACGCCAGAAAGCCTGCAACATTGTACGATCTACTCTCTTACCCAGTTTGCATACTACATATTTACCTTTGTGCCGAAACAGAAATGTTTCACAAGAGCCACCAGAGCTAAGAAAACGCTTCGAAACCAGATGTGGTTTTAGCAGTTTATAAGAAAAGGTACAGCTTGGAAGCTGATTCGGCAGTATACGCTTGTGAGAAGATGGTTTATCAGGAGGGTCAATGAAGAAATCTAGACAGGCTAGGACGTGAGCCAAATGAGGCCTGCCACACCCTTGGTACTCTGCACTGTTGGCCATCCATTGGCAGAATTCCTGGAGTCCAGTAGGATAGCAGGAAACCAAAGACTTCTGCATCAAAACCTCCCAAGTGTGGAGCAATGCGCGACCAAGTGACCTAATATCAGCATCAGAACGAGTGCATGTGTTGCCGACCTGATCGTTGACAGCGAGGGGTGTGATGGACATGACTATCTTAGCATTGTGACCCGCTGTGTAAACTACCTCTGAAGTGATATCGTTGAGTAGGTGGCCATTTCGGTGTAGTGCAGCTAGACCCAATACAGTAGCCCTCAGCTCCCGCAGCCAGGGAACCGTCTTATACATAACCTTGTTGGTCATTATGCTCAACAATTAATTGTGTAGGCTAGTATATATCGTTAATTATTACGTTATATGATTAACTACGAAAAGTAGCTTCTAACTATTACGTTATATGATTAATTACGAAAAGAAGCTTCGAGCGAACGAATAACGCGTCTAATCACTGCACTTGTAGGCACAGGAATGAGGACTGTCTTTTTGAGCGCCGGTGGTGTAACCTTTATGCTTCTTAGGTATAGGATAATATTACATTTGCTGTTGTGTTTCTTTATTTTCACTATACTTTACTTCAATTATGTTTTTCCCAAAACTAATAACTATAAATAACTATAAAATAGTGATATATATTAATTTAAAAAAAAAGATGTGTTTATATTAAAGTTAGCGGTTTAAAACGTTTTCTTTATTTATTGTACCATAGAACACCACAGTTTAATGGGTAGCCTAAACAAAGGATATGAGGTGTAGGCCTACTACGATAACACCCTCACACAATTATTATTATACCTGCGAGCACACCCATACTCACACCTTCAGTAACAAGGTACCCCAAAGTGTTGGGGCTTTCACTTAAGGGTTAATGGTACTCATTCGAAGCACAGTTTCAAGCTCCAGAAATCACGTCACAGAACGAAAAGGAACAACTTCTGATTCGTATTTCTTTTAGGCCCGGATCTGAAGCTGTCGATTTTATCGTATGCTACTTACCAATATGTATCATTCTTGTTGGAGATGCACAATAAATATATATAAATAAATCACCTGTACCTGATGGTTTGCATCCACGTATAATCAAGGAAGGAATGGACCAAATGGCTACACTGTTGAAAATATTATTTGAATATTCCCTCAACACTGGTGAGATACCAGAAGACTGGAAGATTGCAAATATAACTGCAATTTACAAGAAGGGAAATATAGCTAGAGCTGACCCAGGAAACTATAGGCCGATCAATTTAACAAGCATCAAGAAACCAAAGTCCTCAAAGTCAAAGACCATCTGGACATGAGAGGCACTCAATTCCTGGCTGCAACCTCCACAAACTAACACCACCCACTACACTACATGGCAACACACCCACAGACGCCAAGAAATATCAAAACAACACCCAGCACCCGGTTTCACACACAAATACTGTCTTCTCTCCCTCCCTGCCCACCCCAAACCAGCTTCCAGAAGCACATCCATACTCATATCTCTCGCCGTTCCATCCAATCACTTATAGACAATTAACACACAGATGCAGGTACGACCTCCAGAAATCCATCCTTCTGAATCCTCCCTTCCTCGCGAGGACAGAGTCCACCTGGCCAGGCTGAGACGTGGGCAC
Organism: Paralithodes platypus; assembly: GCA_032716605.1. Classification (NCBI taxonomy): domain Eukaryota; kingdom Metazoa; phylum Arthropoda; class Malacostraca; order Decapoda; family Lithodidae; genus Paralithodes; species Paralithodes platypus. The sequence continues at coordinate 5,389,158 of CM064482.1, read as the reverse complement.
CATCCAGCTCTTCTGAGCTATCAGAAGAGACTGGATGTCTCCGTCGAAGACACGTGCCCGAGATTTAACACAGTACGTACCCCATACCATTGGGCACATCCTAGAAGACTGCATTTCACACAATCTCTGATGCCAACAACACAATCTACACTCCTTGAGAGCTCTGTGGGAAAGCCCAACCATGGCCATGGCCTTCCTGAGGGACTCGGGGCTGTTCGGCCAGGCAACTTATGACAACAACAACAACAATAAGCATCATATGCAAGATATTTGAATCCCTTATCAGATAAAACATAATGGACGATGGATCAAGTGCAAAAAACTCAAGCTTTTTAGCCCTAAGCAGTTTGGTGTTCTATCAGGTCGTTCTACTGTTTAACAGCTCATTAAGGTTATTGACCAATGGATGGATATAGCCTGCTGGAAAATGGAGACTCCGTGGATATCAAATAGTTTGATTTGATGAAGTCATTTGATAGAGTTCCTCACAAAAGACTGCTTGCAAAGTTAGAGAACTATAATATCAAACACAAAATTCTGGTATGAGTAAGGGTTTTTCTCAAGAACAGGAGGCAGAGAGTCATCGTAAATGGACACACATCAGAGTGGACAGAGGTGATGAGTGGTTTATATATTTATTTGCAGATGATACAAAGATATTCCATACAATCAAAGATGAAAATTACTGTCATAAAATGCAAGAGCTAGGACAAAAATATCATGAAATTATGGTCAGAAAAATGGTTACTGTAATTTCATTCTGAAAAATGTAAGCAGATGAGAATTGCTAGATCAGATGTTGGCCGCATTTAGAATATGCAAATCAGATATGGTGTCCATTTCTGATAAAGGATATTAATGCAGTAGAGAATGTACAGCGTAGGGCAACCAAATTTATTCCGGAATTTAAAAACTTGAGTTGCGAGGAAAGGCTGCGGAAGGGTTTACCTACTCTAGCATACCGAAGGATTAGGGGTGATATTTAAAGAATCCCTGAGAAGATGCAACCCTATGAGCATAGTGAGCATACCTCCCTAGCATCCTATCCATCACTAAAGGTACTCCCAGAAGATCCCTGGAAGAGGATAAACAGCCTGCTCCTTCAGCTCTAAATCGCTCTCACTACTACTGATACGGTCGATGGGTTGTTTTGATAATTGAGGTACTTGTTCTGTATTATTTTGTTATGATTAATTTGTGGTTCTTGTATTCTCTATGCTCTACTCAACCTTTATCAAACTTCTTTACGGGCTCTGAGTTTACAACCAAGATTAGGAGATTATTCCAATGAGCTATGTGTACATCTCAAATTCATAGCTATATACCTCAGAACAAAACAATAAAACAAATATAATACAATAAGGTTAAAATTCCTTTATCACGCCGTGGTGTAGTGGATTAAAAGCTTCTGAATGTCGGAGGTTCGATCTCGGCTGTGAGTATTTAACACTCGCCCGCTAAAGGGTTAAACAAATTATATAATATTTTCGGTTGTCTGTGTGTGTGTGTTCTTAATAGGCGGCCGCAGTTTTGGACCTGAGGCGCTGAAACTTTGCATGTGGGTGTCAATTGACCTGGGTCAGGTCATAGACGGGGCGAGGCCACGATCGGAGGTCGTTTCGAGGCCGAAATTGAAAAAAAAATGAAAAAAATGGAAAAAAAAATGGCCGTTTGGGGCAGAAGGAGGCCTTCGATCGAAAAGGTGTATGGAACGAAAGTTGTTCGCAGCCCCCCAAAATGGGGGTACGGATGAGGTCAGATCCAAAATCGGAGGTCATTTAGCGGCCGAAATCGAGGTCGCCGTTTAATGAGGCACAGGAAGGTCGAGGCCGGTGATTATGGTAGTAGTAGTATTGTGATGATTGTGGTAGTAGTAATTGATGATGGTGATTATTGTAGTAGTAGTGGTGGTAGTAGTGATGGTGATTATGGTGATTACCCGGGCAACGCCGGGTACCCCTGCTAGTACAATATATATTGCATAATGCATTACTCTATAACTATTAAAGATAGACAAATTATGATTGCACAATTACCATTATTCAGTTTATAAAGGGCCTCCAGCATTTAACAGGCTTTGAACTATTTCATTTAACCTGAGCGCGGCGAGCCTATGGTATTTAAAACGTCCCGTTGGGCGAAGGTATTATGGGTAAATCTCGACGAATTTCGTAATTTTACGATAAATATCGTTATTACTTATTCATATGCACCTATTTTACGTTTAATATGAAGATATTAATAATTATGTAACAACAATAAAACAAGTGGGAATAGTATTTGTGAGGTGAAAAAGACAAATTATTGCCGACCGTACAGTCATGAGGTGAGAGGCGCGCGAGCCAAACACTTTCTCCTCTCGAGGCCTGAAGCGAGACTGATGTCTCGCTAGTGAAGTCTCTCTCTTGCCACGATCTCTATATGCGTCCCAGATGACCTTGAAACCGGGTGGGAGATATTGCCGTGGAAAATAAACCGATAAACAAGGGAATAGGAGGAAAAATAGGTGATAGCTGAAGGGGGGGGGGGTGAGGAGGGGAAGGGAGGGTTGACATATGTGGAGGAGTGATAGAAGGTATGGAGGGGAATTATCTCACTTAATCACATGTTTCCTTGTTTTGAGTGCCAGTGGGATGTTTTGAAAGGCTTTTATAGGCCTTGGCTCATATGAGGACGCTCGCCTTCGTAGGGTTCAAACTCATATGAGGACGCTCGCCGTTCTTGGGTTAATCCTTTTTACTACCACAGGTCCTTCTTAAACTGCACAAAATCGTGATTCAGTTTACCGAAAAAGGGCCTCCACCGATTCACAGATTTCGAACTATCTACCTTGGGTATTTTACTACCACAGATCCTTCTTAAACTGCATGAAATAATATAAATATAGCTAGAATAAAAGTGAAAGGACGTCGCTGGTACGGAATGAGAGTAGTGATGATTGCCCGTAAAATTTGAGGGAAAAAGCGCTCGTGTGATACCGGCTTTACATTACCCACCGAGGACATTACACACCCAGCACACATCGCAACTGACACACTTTGCATTTAAGGGACGACTGGCCGTTTGTTTGGTCTATTAATTAATGTATTCATAATTATATTTTTTTAGTTTCCTCCCTAGACCTCCACCAAGCTTTGAAAAACACCCCCTAGAAACCCGCTTCAAGATAAATTTCCCGGCCAAAGGCCGGTTTCTCTTAAAATTGCAGGCTCGATATCGCTCGCCAGGAAATAATCGACATTTAAATGGCACGAAAGGTCTTAAAATTGACAACGAAATAGGGCGAAAGGTGTTAAAATCGCCAAACTAATGGGCCGAACGTCTTATAATCTCAAAACTAGTGGGGCTTAACATTACGGAGAAGGGGGTCCAGGAAAACGGTCTGCCTCCCCTTAAGTTGCTTAGTTGGTTGATTTCTCATATTTCAAATTTTTCTACTGAAAAATGGACATAGGCCTATTTATGTTGGATGGGGATCTTGGGGTGTTTTACAAAGCTTGATGGAGACCTAGCGAGGAAGCTAACACACCCTCCCCCAAAAAATAAAATAAAAAAATAAAATAAAAAAATAATAATAATAATCAATAGATATACCTAAAAATTACATAACGTCTCTTTAATCAGGTATTCTTATAAATATATCAAAGGGATTCTCAGTTAATTTATGTTTGAAAACCTAAAATACTATTTGAGTACCGGTACAAATTAAGGGGAGACTGACCGTTTGTTTGGTATATAAATTCATGTATTCATATATTTTTTTAGTTTCCTCCCTAGACCTCCATCAAGCTTAGAAACCCCCCCCTAGACCCCCCTTCAAGATAAATTTGTACATTTTTCGGTAGAATAATGTCCCGGCCAAAGGCCGGTTTCTCTTAAAATTGCAGGCTCGCTTTCGCTCGCCAGGAAATAATCGACACCTAAATGGCAAGAAAGGTTTTAAAATTGACAACGAAATGGGGCGAAAGGTGTTAAAATCGCCAAACTAATGGGCCGAACGTCTTCTAATCTCAAAACTAGTGGGGCTTAACATTACGGAGAAGGGGGTCCAGAAAAACGGTCTGCCTCCCCTTAAGCACATACTCTAGGACTTGAACATGTAGGTGTTTGGTGCCTATAACTATGAGAGAGAGAGAGAGAGAGAGAGAGCGAGAGAGAGCGAGAGAGCGAGCGAGAGAGAGAGAGAGAGAGAGAGAGAGAGAGAGAGAGAGAGAGAGAGAGAGAGAGAGAGAGAGAGAGCGAGAGGAGAGAGAGAGAGAGAGAGAGAGAGAGAGAGAGAGAGAGAGAGAGAGAGAGAGAGAGAGAGAGAGAGAGAGAGAGAGAGAGAGAGAGAGAGAGAGAACACTAATTACCCCAGGAAACGAGCACTTATCAAACAGTAGGTAGAGCTAAATTGAGGAACAATTGACCACTTGCTAGTTTCAGGGTATAAGGAAGTTCGGCCTGTAAACATCGATAATTAATAAACACAAATATATTAATTATGTAGGTTTCTGATGGATAGAAATTATGCGTAATTTGGTTTTATGTTTTTATGAATGTACTACAACCTTATTTGGTTTTATGTTTTATGAATGTACTACAACCTTATTTGGTTTTATGTTTTATGAATGTACTACAACCTTATTTGGTTTTATGTTTTATGAATGTACTACAACCTTATTTGGTTTTATGTTTTATGAATGTACTACAACCTTATTTGGTTTTATGTTTTATGAATGTACTACAACCTTATTTGGTTTTATGTTTTATGAATGTACTACAACCTTATTTGGTTTTATGTTTTATGAATGTACTACAACCTTATTTGGTTTTATGTTTTATGAATGTACTACAACCTTATTTGGTTTTATGTTTTATGAATGTACTACAACCTTATTTGGTTTTATGTTTTATGAATGTACTACAACCTTATTTGGTTTTATGTTTTATGAATGTACTACAACCTTATTTGGTTTTATGTTTTATGAATGTACTACAACCTTATTTGGTTTTATGTTTTATGAATGTACTACAACCTTATTTGGTTTTATGTTTTATGAATGTACTACAACCTTATTTGGTTTTATGTTTTATGAATGTACTACAACCTTATTTGGTTTTATGTTTTATGAATGTACTACAACCTTATTTGGTTTTATGTTTTATGAATGTACTACAACCTTATTTGGTTTTATGTTTTATGAATGTACTACAACCTTATTTGGTTTTATGTTTTATGAATGTACTACAACCTTATTTGGTTTTATGTTTTATGAATGTACTACAACCTTATTTGGTTTTATGTTTTATGAATGTACTACAACCTTATTTGGTTTTATGTTTTATGAATGTACTACAACCTTATTTGGTTTTATGTTTTTATGAATGTACTACAACCTTATTTGGTTTTATGTTTTATGAATGTACTACAACCTTATTTGGTTTTGTTTTTATGAATGTACTACAACCTTATTTGGTTTTATGTTTTTATGAATGTACTACAACCTTATTTTAGCTGGTAATTTTGTTAATTATCGATGTCTATAACTCCAACTTCCTTAACCCGTACAGCCCCAGCGACGCGTCTGACGCGTCGGCGATGTATGTAACGCACAGCCCCAGAGACGCGCCTGACGCGTCACCCTAATTGCGCCGACCGTAACCTCAGGTGTAGCCACTCAAGAGGGCTCAGATTTGTATGGGAACTGTGTACGTATCCCACGCAACCGTGCCGATGGTTGAAAACTCTCAAAGTCCATGTGCGTGCGCGCGAGCGCGCAATAACCTGTTTTTTTGGGATAATTGCCTTCAATTTTTTACTCTTGTAAAATCCGTTTTCGGGGGCTCTGTAGGACCATTTTTTAAGCTTTTTGAGCGTTTTTTCGTGGTTTTTCCTTCATTCCTAACCCATTCGCTATTGTTTCTGGAATAAAACCATTTTTTGAAAACCGGCCGGGTTCTGGTGCGCAAACATTGCAAAACTAGCCGGGGCTCCACGGGTTAAGGGGAGATTTCCACTTGAGGGACTTTTTTCTTGACCCCTTTCTCCCTTATGTCTAGCCCCATTGCTTTTGAGATTTTAAGACGTTTTCCCCATTAGTTTGGTGATTTTAAAATTTTCCGCCCCATTCTGTCAATTTTAAGACCTTTCGTGCCATTTAGGTGTTGATTTTTTCCTGGCGAGCGATAGCGAGCCTGTTATTTAAGAGTAACCTAACCTAACCTTGGCAAAACCTAATAAAAATATATGGTACTAAAATGGAATTTTGTCGTAACATGGTTGTCAATACATTCCTATAGACGGCACCGATTCGTACACACGCCATTTTCACCTGTCTCCCGAGGTCTGTCCACCAGCTTTTTAGTCCACTCCACTTGCCCATCTCTGTCGATAGGTTGGGTTGTTTGGTTAGGTTAATATACTAGGTCTCAGAAACAAGATTCGTAGTTGCGGTAGTATTGACGGTATCTGGACACTTCGAGCGAATTCATATTCGAGCGGAGGCGCATTTAGGTTAGGTTAGGTTAGGTTAGGTTAGGTTAGGTTAGGTTAGGTTAGGTTAGGTTAGGTTAGGTTAGGTTAGGTTAGGTTAAGTTAAGTTAAGTTAAGTTAAGTTAAGTTAGGTTAGGTTAGGTTAGGTTAGGTTAGGTTAGGTTAGGTTAGGTTAGGTTAGGTTAGGTTAGGTTAGGTTAGGTTAGGTTAGGTTAAGTTAAGTTAAGTTAAGTTAAGTTAAGTTAAGTTAAGTTAGGTTAGGTTAGGTTAGGTTAGGTTAGGTTAGGTTAGGTTAGGTTAGGTTAGGTTAGGTTAGGTTAGGTTAGGTTAGGTTAGGTAGGTTAGGTTAGGTTAGGTTAGGTTAGGTTAGGTTAGGTTAGGTAGGTTAGGTTAGGTTAGGTTAAGTTAAGTTAAGTTAAGTTAAGTTAAGTTAAGTTAAGTTAAGTTAAGTTAAGTTAAGTTAAGTTAAGTTAAGTTAAGTTAAGTTAAGTTAAGTTAAGTTAAGTTAAGTTAAGTTAGGTTAGGTTAGGTTAGGTTAGGTTAGGTTAGGTTAGGTTAGGTTAGGTTAGGTTAGGTTAGGTTAGGTTAGGTTAGGTTAGGTTAGGTTAGGTTGTGCATCCGCTCGATCAGGAATTCGCTCGAAGTTACTCGCATTCGTATTTACAGATACGGCCGAATACCGGTAGGCTACTAAATGGCCACCGGCCCAACCGCCATGTTGTATCCCACGTAGGCCTACTTGGTACTACGGACACATTGTAGGCGTTAGGTGTGGATTAGGCTTGTATCCAATGTACTAGGTCTATGTTACTGGATATTTATGATTTAAATAAGTGCTACGTTTTCGATAAATCTGGTTATATGGCTTTGCAATTATGGAAATCATGAGCCGATTTCCGACATTTAGTTAGTCTTTTTCGATTCTCAAAATACGATCCAAGTTTTGCCAAAAATTGGCTCGGGTTTTCCAAAATTATGCTTTTTGGGGTTTGCAATTTAGGGAAACATGAGCCAAAATTCTAAATTAGGTTACTGTAATTTGTTTACTCTTAAAATTCGCAAAATCCGAGCCAAGTTTTGCCAAAACTTGGCTCGGGTTTTCCAATATTCGGGTTTTATGGCTTTGCAATTTCGGGAAACCTGAGCCAAATTTCTAAATGAGGTTATTGTCATTTTGTTGTCTACAAACTCTCAAAATCCGAGCCAGCTTTGGCCAAAACTTGGCTTGAATTTATTAGAAATACCTTAAAACCCGAGCCAAGTTTTGCTAAAATACGTTTTAATCGCCGTTTTACGCATTTAACCCCTCATTTTCCCTGTACTTCATAGCCCTCCCCAGTCCCCACTATCGGGCGGCGTGTCTTAAGATCGTTGTATAATGGGGAAACGGTTTCGCCGAGGGTTGTAATTATTTCCAAACACTATATATTGATGAAAACTAACAGAGAAAAATAAAAAAATCCATGGGAAAATTGGTGACCATCTTATTTAGTTTTTCCAATTTTTCTACCGAAAAATGTACAAATTTATCTTGAATGGGGGTCAAGGGGGTGAAATTTTAAGATTGCTGGAGAAGTAGGAAACAAACTAAAAATCTCCCCTTAAAGAACGAAACTCGCAAGTGGTCAATTGCGCACACCCACAAAGCACCTGCACAAGCCACACTTACAATGTACTCTGAAATCCGCAACTGCATACACACTTATGCAGTAACAATAGCGACACTAACTCGCCTATAGACCTAACGTCAGGAACAAACATTTTGAAATTAGCCTCACTGCCCCGAAACTATCTTGTGAAACAACTATATTAAATAAAGGTGCGAGCCTATTCCCTATAATTACCAAATGTGAGCCAATTCCCTATAATTACCAAATATATAACTACAAAGAATAATCATTACAGGGAATAGGCTCGCAGCCTTATTATACATCATTTATTAGGGACAATGTAGGTCTATGGAATCCTTATACTTTACTCATATATAATCCACTGTGGGAGAATATTTTTGATCACATTATTTTATGAAACCCGATATTAATAGTAAAAACGCCCATTCTAATCAATTTCAGTGCTCTTTAGTGTTCTTGCTGATAGTGTTAATGCTGAGTCTAGAAATCCCAAACAAACTACTCATTATTCTCTCTCTCTCTCTCTCTCTCTCATTATCTATCTATCTATTTATCTATCTATCTCAAGCTAATTACTCTCGCTCTCGCTATCTATCTGTCTATCTATATATCTATGTATGCATATATTTATCTATCTATCTCACAAACTACTCATTATTCTCTCTCTCTCTCTCATTATCTATCTATCTATTTATCTATCTATCAATCTATCTCAAACTAATTACTCTCGCTCTCACTATCTATCTTTCTGTCTATCTATCTATATACGCATCTATTTATCTATCTATCTCACAAACTACTCATTACTCTCTCTCTCTCTATCAATCTATCTATTTATCTATCTATATATCTAAGTGTAAATCTATCTATGTATCTCTCAACTCTCTCTCACATAGACCAACTACCTTCACAATGGAGCTTATAAGAACTGTTACGACTGGGGTTCAAATATATCAGGGCTCTTATTCATTGGACTAGTAATGGCATAAATGCTACAACGGAAAGCGCTAGATCCAACCTCTGATGTATATTCCCAGTGAACAAAGAACACAAATACTCTACAGAGTTCTATATGCAATAATAGGCTATCAAACTCTCAATAAATGTGCGTCTACTCTAGGCTTAATGTTATGTGAAAACAGCCTATTACTACCTATAACCGAAGGTGCTTGGTTATGGTATGCAAAGTAAGGTGGTAAGAGAAGTTACAGCTTACATTACTTTAATCAATAAATGTCAGGCACTCCTGCATGAAAGAAAGTGCACTAAAGTCCTTCAACACTAACAAGGAATCTTCTTTAAATGTTAGATGCTATAAAGATGCTCGTATCGGAAATGGAACCCAAAAAGGCAGGCAGCGGAACAATGCTCGTGCAGGCTATGCACACAAAAAGGCAGAATATATAATGCCGTCGGAGCCAAGAATATCCTAAACACTACAACAATAATAATAATCGCCACGACAATGCAGTATTCCTATCAACAAAAAGAGCCTAAGTCGTTTGTGTCTCAATACATCAAACTAGGCTGCGAAATGCTTGTGTAATAATAAATGAGTATGCATAAAAAGAGTAATTAGGTTAATATACTTAATGTCTACTATGATTGATAAAGTCTAGCTAGAGTCAATGATACGAGATACTGGTGCGCATGGCATGCCGCATAGCCTAGTGCAAATCTCAAGTCTGTGCGTCAAATATTACGTTATAATGAAGGGTAGCTCTCTTGAGAAACCTTAATACCGAAGTATTAAGCGTTCTCCTGGCGTACCTCAAAGACAAACAACGAGCTTAGAACAGTGCAGAATGGTATAGGCAAAAAGCCCTCATTCGTGCATGCTCTACTCTCAATGGCACACAGACTAGAATTTACTCAATCAACTCCAGTTCTCAGGTATGTCGTGCAGCTTTTTCCTAAAGCCAGCACTCATAGGAAACAATACCTTATAATATCCGACCCCTAGTCTAGCATTATCTAATCCAGCAGAACACTAATAATTAAAGGAAGCGGTACTAAACAATATGAATGCCAACCAATGCTTCGTGATCAACTTATCTTAACACTAACATACATGGGTTATATCAGACCTTAACGCACAATACAACTGGCCAGCATGAAGCTGATTTTGCAGAGTTAACCAGAGGGGGTATAATATGAATAAAGGTGGTGAAAGATATGGAAAATGAGAGAGATAGGCAGAGGAAAAGATTCTCAGGGGCAGAGCAGGGGACAGGTAGCAAGGGATGAGATAGATGCGTTCTAGAAACCAGATCTGAGGGAGAGAGTGGCGAGGAACTGTATATATACTCGCACCAGCTCGAGCCGCGTGGGAAAAAAGCGGTTACAAGTCCTCTAGCCACTAGCAAGGGAGCTAACAGCATGGGAAGGACCTCTCTCAACCAACCCCCACGAGGCAGCCAGCCGTGACGTCATTGAGCGGGACAAAAACACTGCACGCTCCCTCTCGCTCTGTTCTACTCTCTCTCTCTCTCCCAGATCCCATCATTACTAGTTAATGATAAAACATATACTTTACAATTAAATATATAAAGCCTTGACATGGGTGAAAACAAAGAGCCTTTCTGGACTGCCCATGACACGAGCTTTCATATGAAATAAAGCACACTCTAATACATAAACTGTAGCCCCATCCACTGCCCTGGCGATCCTAGCGAGTCACTGTAGGACAAGCCATGCGGTTCTAACGGAGTGGTTAACGTCACATAACATAAGACCATAAGAAAATGGGAGTCTGCAGAAAGCCGATTGGCCTACACAAGGCAGATCCCTGTCACACCCAACCCTAATTATAAGGCCTAATTATAAGCCCAACTTAAAAACACTATTAGGACTTACCTCACCGAAACGGTCAGAGGTCAGAAAAACGGGGATCTGCAGATCCCCACATCTGGCCCACACCTGACAGATCACCCGCACACCCAACCCATCTCGTCCATATTATACTCAATAATTATAATTATACTCAATAAATAGGCGTGGACGTTTACATCCCATTTGCTCCAGCCCTTCCTGATTTACAAGGGACTAGGTAGGGTGTCACAATGAACAGACTATTGATTTTCCATTTATTTATATAGCATACATTTATTATACGTTGCATTTCTCCTAATATCATGTTTTTAGCTATTCGTGTCTTCCTTTTCATCTTCTTCCTTCTTTTCCGTTTGTTTCTCCTTTGTACTCTTCCTCTTCTTCGGCATGTATCCTCCTCCTCCTCCTCCGGTGAAAAAGGAAAACATTAGTTACACCCCAACAAAAGAAGGACAAAACTTTATAACAAACATTGGGAACCTGATAAAAACACCGTATAATTATAAAAACAGACAACATACTGTATATAAGAAACACCATATGAGGAGGAGCACATTGTTGACAGACAACATACTGTATATAATAAACACCATATGAGGAGGAGCACATTGTTGACAGACAACATACTGTATATAATAAACACCATATGAGGAGGAGCACATTGTTGACAACGGTTCGCATAATTATACAGTAGCTTCATCAGGCCAATGTACTCCAAATATTGAGATGAAAGATAGGCTATACCAAATAACAAACAAATCCAAATATATAGCAGTTTAAACTATATAGCAGTTTAAAATATATAGCAGTTTAAAATATATAGCAGTTTAAACTATATAGCAGTTTAAACTATATAGCAGTTTAAACTATATAGCAGTTTAAAATATATAGCAGTTTAAACTATATAGCAGTTTAAACTATATAGCAGTTTAAAATATATAGCAGTTTAAACTATATAGCAGTTTAAAATATATAGCAGTTTAAAATATATAGCAGTTTAAAATATATAGCAGTTTAAACTATATAGCAGTTTAAACTATATAGCAGTTTAAAATATATAGCAGTTTAAAATATATAGCAGTTTAAAATATATAGCAGTTTAAACTATATAGCAGTTTAAAATATATAGCAGTTTAAAATATATAGCAGTTTAAAATATAGCAGTTTAAACTATATAGCAGTTTAAAATATATAGCAGTTTAAAATATATAGCAGTTTAAAATATATAGCAGTTTAAACTATATAGCAGTTTAAACTATATAGCAGTTTAAAATATATAGCAGTTTAAAATATATAGCAGTTTAAACTATATAGCAGTTTACAATATATAGCAGTTTAAAATATATAGCAGTTTAAAATATATAGCAGTTTAAACTATATAGCAGTTTAAAATATATAGCAGTTTAAAATATATAGCAGTTTAAAATATATAGCAGTTTAAACTATATAGCAGTTTAAACTATATAGCAGTTTAAAATATATAGCAGTTTAAAATATATAGCAGTTTAAACTATATAGCAGTTTAAACTATATAGCAGTTTAAACTATATAGCAGTTTAAAATATATATATAGCAGTTTAAAATATATAGCAGTTTAAAATATATAGCAGTTTAAAATATATAGCAGTTTAAACTATATAGCAGTTTAAACTATATAGCAGTTTAAACTATATAGCAGTTTAAAATATATAGCAGTTTAAAATATATAGCAGTTTAAAATATATAGCAGTTTAAAATATATAGCAGTTTAAACTATATAGCAGTTTAAACTATATAGCAGTTTAAACTATATAGCAGTTTAAACTATATAGCAGTTTAAACTATATAGCAGTTTAAAATATATAGCAGTTTAAAATATATAGCAGTTTAAAATATATAGCAGTTTAAACTATATAGCAGTTTAAACTATATAGCAGTTTAAAATATATAGCAGTTTAAATATATAGCAGTTTAAAATATATAGCAGTTTAAAATATATAGCAGTTTAAACTATATAGCAGTTTAAACTATATAGCAGTTTAAAATATATAGCAGTTTAAAATATATAGCAGTTTAAAATATATAGCAGTTTAAAATATATAGCAGTTTAAACTATATAGCAGTTTAAACTATATAGCAGTTTAAACTATATAGCAGTTTAAACTATATAGCAGTTTAAAATATATAGCAGTTTAAAATATATAGCAGTTTAAAATATATAGCAGTTTAAAATATATAGCAGTTTAAAATATATAGCAGTTTAAAATATATAGCAGTTTAAAATATATAGCAGTTTAAACTATATAGCAGTTTAAAATATATAGCAGTTTAAATATATAGCAGTTTAAAATATATAGCAGTTTAAATATATAGCAGTTTAAAATATATAGCAGTTTAAACTATAGCAGTTTAAAATATATAGCAGTTTAAATATATAGCAGTCTAAAATATAAAGCAGTTTAAAATATATAGCAGTTTAAACTATATAGCAGTTTAAACTATATAGCAGTTTAAATATATAGCAGTTTAAAATATATAGCAGTTTAAAATATATAGCAGTTTAAAATATATAGCAGTTTAAAATATATAGCAGTTTAAAATATATAGCAGTTTAAACTATATAGCAGTTTAAACTATAGCAGTTTAAAATATATAGCAGTTTAAAATATATAGCAGTTTAAAATATATAGCAGTTTAAAATATATAGCAGTTTAAACTATATAGCAGTTTAAACTATATAGCAGTTTAAACTATATAGCAGTTTAAATATATAGCAGTTTAAATATATAGCAGTTTAAAATATATAGCAGTTTAAAATATATAGCAGTTTAAACTATATAGCAGTTTAAACTATATAGCAGTTTAAACTATATAGCAGTTTAAAATATATAGCAGTTTAAAATATATAGCAGTTTAAAATATATAGCAGTTTAAAATATATAGCAGTTTAAACTATATAGCAGTTTAAACTATATAGCAGTTTAAACTATATAGCAGTTTAAAATATATAGCAGTTTAAAATATATAGCAGTTTAAAATATATAGCAGTTTAAATATATAGCAGTTTAAACTATATAGCAGTTTAAACTATATAGCAGTTTAAACTATATAGCAGTTTAAAATATATAGCAGTTTAAAATATATAGCAGTTTAAAATATATAGCAGTTTAAACTATATAGCAGTTTAAACTATATAGCAGTTTAAAATATATAGCAGTTTAAAATATATAGCAGTTTAAACTATATAGCAGTTTAAACTATATAGCAGTTTAAACTATATAGCAGTTTAAAATATATAGCAGTTTAAAATTATATAGCAGTTTAAAATATATAGCAGTTTAAAATATATAGCAGTTTAAAATATATAGCAGTTTAAAATATATAGCAGTTTAAAATATATAGCAGTTTAAAATATATAGCAGTTTAAAATATATAGCAGTTTAAAATATATAGCAGTTTAAAATATATAGCAGTTTAAACTATATAGCAGTTTAAAATATATAGCAGTTTAAACTATATAGCAGTTTAAAATATATAGCAGTTTAAAATATATAGCAGTTTAAAATATAGCAGTTTAAAATATATAGCAGTTTAAAATATATAGCAGTTTAAACTATATAGCAGTTTAAACTATAGCAGTTTAAAATATATAGCAGTTTAAAATATATAGCAGTTTAAACTATATAGCAGTTTAAAATATATAGCAGTTTAAAATATATAGCAGTTTAAAATATATAGCAGTTTAAAATATATAGCAGTTTAAACTATATAGCAGTTTAAACTATATAGCAGTTTAAAATATATAGCAGTTTAAAATATAGCAGTTTAAAGTATATAGCAGGTTAAGATATATAGCTGTTTAAAATATAGCAGTTTAAAATATATAGCAGTTTAAAATATATAGCAGTTTAAAATATATAGCAGTTTAAAATATATAGCAGTTTAAAATATATAGCAGTTTAAACTATATAGCAGTTTAAAATATATAGCAGTTTAAAATATATAGCAGTTTAAAATATATAGCAGTTTAAAATATCAATAACGAAAATAGGACAGCAACTTCAAATAATAAAACGAATACAACTCCGAATAAAAAGAGGAAAGCTATTAAAAAAAAAGGACAACCACTAAGTATCTCAATGCTTAGGTTCGGTGTGGTACAGTACATCCAATCGTCTTTGTCATAATGTTATATATACAGTATACTGTATATATATATATATATATATATATATATATATATATATATATATATATATATATATATATATATATATTATAAGTTGTATGGCTGTAAGTATTTCTTCTATCTATGGCAAAAAATATATATAAATAGAAAAACAAAATTAAATAAACAAATAATTGACTTAGACAGATCAATATCGTGTGTGGTACCCCAGGCCAGGGTTAACAGTGCACCAGGATCCAACTATTGATCTACCAGACTCCGAATGATGGCAGTGATAATGGCGCAAGTCGACCATGATAATACAGCGTAGCATAGTCACCTCAGTATGTGCATGGTCCAAAACAGAGGCCGGGTTACGGTGACTTGAGGTACTGGGCATGGTGATTACAGTGACCTATTACTACTACTGTTGGTCATGGTGAGCGAGGGTCAAAGCACGAACCATCATATGACCTGTTGGTTAGTCATCCTAGGTCATCACCAGGACACGTAGGATATGGTCACTCGGATACCACACACGATTAACAGATATTTAGTTAGTTAAAATAGGACTTCAGACGTTATCAACCCTTCCAGATTATTAAGCCAGCACACTGTAGGTCAAGTACATGTTCAGGAATGGGGCCCCTTATCGAGAACCCCAGTCCCTTGATTAACAGGTAAACACAAGAGTGTTTACGATGTGTGTTTTATTTTATAATACTAAACGTTTCATAGTTCGGGCTTGGTATAAAATGAGAATGTGGAAATAACTTTGAAAAGTTGACAGAATGAATATATACACCTGAAGAATATGTATAACTTTTGTTCTAGTGATGATGATGATAGGTATGTTTTCCGTGTGGGAAGGGGGGGGGGGGGGGTAATCAAAGACAAGGAAATTGCAGAAACAAAATATATATATATATAAAATGACCAATACTACTAGGCAAACCCGAGAGAGAGTAAGAGAGTGAGAGTGAGTGTGTGCGAGGAAAGCAAAGACAAAATTGAAAATAGGAAAGAAAATACACATGATAATAGACCAAAAATAATTATGCAGACAACAAATACAAATACCTGAAAATACCAGCATATCTTACAGAATAATTCCAACGCAGAGCACAACAAATACGTAGTGTCCACCCTCAAGGCACACAGACAACTGGATACCCCCTACAGACTTTCCGAACTATATGGTATCGAATCAGCTGGGTTGGAATTCACAGAACTAACCATGCACTGCTAGAAATCGAGGTCATAAAAAGTGTATGAGTAAACATTTTAAAGGGTATATAATTGATATATATAATCATTGGGTATATTGATGGTGATATACCTTCATATTCTTAAATACATAAACTCATTGGATATAATTATAGTGAATTACCTTTGTATCCTTATATGAGATGGGTCTATTAATACTAATATATCCAATAATTACAGAAGATATGTACTAGATAGTGTTAACCTATATAGTATACTAACCCTAATAAATTAACTACAGAGAGAGAGAGAGAGTGAGTGAGTGAGTGCAGAACCTAAGACAAAGCCAAATAGTTCCCCGAGCGATTTTCAGGTTCAGAGCTTCATAGGAGAGGGCTGCTCGGTCTGAGAGGTTTAATGCCGCGACTCACTATTTGGCAGGTTTGGAATAAAAAGGTCGATTTGGCGTGATTTGCTGTCTTGGTTTTGAGAATCGATATTTCAGATTTTATATTTATATTTTGTATTTTTGATTTGTTATAATTATTTTATTATTGTTATCGTTTATTATTATTATTTTAATTATTATTTTTTGTTAATTATTATGATTATTATTATTATTATTATTATTATTACTATTACTGTTGTTGTTGTTGTTGTTGTTGTTGTTGTTGTTATTATTTGTATTGTTTTGTTTTTATTGTTATTATTGAATTATTATATTTGGCAGTTATTATTATTATATATATATATATTTTTTCTCTCTCTCTCTCTCTCTCTGATTTTTATTATCGATTTATATGTGATCACAAAATGCATTTGATTGTATTATATAATCATTATTATAATATATTTATATTTATTACATATATAACTATACGTGTATGAGTTTTCCTTTAGCATATATAGTTTAGCTAAATGCAAAATTATATAGCTTTCACTCTTTCAATTGCCTTCCACATCCTTTTGTAACGTATATAGTATATTATTGGAGAATTACATAGAGTTACGTCAGTACACAGGCTGCACAGACCTTGCAGTCCCTACTAGGCAGTCTGTACTTAATCCTAAAATGGGATTTGCTACAAAGTGGATGGTAAAGGCAGAAAATCAGAAGGCTCTCTCCCCACCCACCACGTCCTCCGACCTTCAGCATGAAATTTAGTTGGGTATACACATGGTAAAAATAATAATAATACTAATCTTTACATCATGGGTATACAGGCCCCTCAACAGAATGATCACATTTCTACTGGGAAATTAATAGTAAAGAAGTTGAGAAATATTGTATACTACTGACGGTTAACCCAACATATTGTATACTACTGACGGTTAACCCAACATATTGTATACTACTGACGGTTAACCCAACATATTGTATACTACTGACGGTTAACCCAACATATTGTATACTACTGACGGTTAAACCAACATATTGTATACTACTGACGGTTAACCCAACATATTGTATACTACTGACGGTTAACCCAACATATTGTATACTACTGACGGTTAACCCAACATATTGTATACTACTGACGGTTAACCCAACATATTGTATACTACTGACGGTTAACCCAACATATTGTATACTACTGACGGTTAACCCAACATATTGTATACTACTGACGGTTAACCCAACATATTGTATACTACTGACGGTTAACCCAACATATTGTATACTACTGACGGTTAACCCAACATATTGTATACTACTGACGGTTAACCCAACATATTGTATACTACTGACGGTTAACCCAACATATTGTATACTACTGACGGTTAACCCAACATTTTATTATTACTTTTGTTTCTTCTATTTTGTTTTCTTTTTTTTTACAGTATATACAGGGTGTTCCAGAAATATGTGCCGAAAATCAGGGGATGTATTCCTGACACATAATTGAATGTAAATCACTAAATGACCATATAAGCAAATATCAATAGTTGTCGAGTTACAGCACCTAACAGGTCTGCTTGAATGTGTTTTACTCCGGGAATTGCTTGTAAATGAAACATTTACCAAGGACAACGTGATTTATTAACAAAATAAAACAGTATTTCCAGTATGACAATAAAATTACAGTAACAACACCTTGGTCGTTTATGGTATGTTACCGCGTACAGGGTGATAACACTATCTCTCTGTCTCTCTCTCTCTCTCTCCAGTATCTGATACTGCACACACGAACGTATCATTACGATTCTTATTACTAACTTAGGTACAGGTTATCACATACTGTACATTCTACAGCTTTCGGCACATTCCTGACAAACATGTCATCTTTGCTATGTGCTGTATTACTTTACGGTCGTTAAGTAATTTCGCATCTGTCTCAGACATTTTGTACAAACCCTGGATTTAAACACATTCCTGGCAGACCTCGGAGGTGCTGTAACTCGAAAACTATTGAGAATTGCCAATATGGTCATTTCGTAATTTACATTCAATTATGTGTCAGGAATACATCCCCCGATTTTCGGCACATATTTCTGGAACACCCTGTATATAAGAATGAAAGAGGTAAAAACTAACTCCATTAACCCTGACTCCCACAGATATTTCCTAAACTGCTTAAAATCGTATAATAGTAGCCAGAATATAATAAAGAAACGCTCCTTCGTATACTGAAAGTTAACTAACCGCACATACTGTACGAACACACACACATGCGTCTAGTCAAACGCACGTACGAACACACAGCCAGGCGGGCAGAGAGACCCTATAGAATACTGTGACATTAACCTCTCCGTTGGAACCGCATGGCTTGTCCTACAGTGACTCGCTAGGATCGCCAGGGCAGTGGATGGGGCTATAGTTTATGTATTAGAGTGTGCTTTATTTCATATGAAAGCTCGTGTCATGGGCAGTCCAGAAAGGCTCTTTGTTTTCACCCATGTCAAGGCTTTATATATTTAATTGTAAAGTATATGTTTTATCATTAACTAGTAATGATGGGATCTGGGAGAGAGAGAGAGTAGAACAGAGTGAGAGGGAGCGCGCAGTGTTTTTGTCCCGCTCGATGACGTCATGACTGGCTGCCTCGTGGGGGTTGGCTGAGAGAGGTCCTTACCATGCTGCTAGCTCCCTTGCTAGTGGCTAGAGGACTTGTAACTGCTTTTTTCCCACGCGCCTCGAGCTAGTGCGAGTATATATACAGTTCCTCGCCACTCTCTCCCTCAGATCTGGTTTCTAGAACGCATCCATCTTTTTCCCTTGCTACCTGTCCTCCGCTCCACACCTGAGAATCTTTTCCTCTGCCTACCTCTCTCTTTTTTCATATCTTTCACCACCTTTTTTATTAATATTATACCCCCTCTGGTTAACTCTGCAAAATCAGCTTAATGCTGGCCAGTTGTATTGTGCGTTAAGGTCTGATATAACCCATGTATGTTAGTTGTTAAGATAAGTGGATCACGAAGCATTGGTTGGCTTTCATATTACTGCTTCCTTTAATTATTAGTGTTCTGCTGGATTAGATAATGCTAGACTAGGAGTCTGATATTATAAGGTATTGTTTCCTATGAGTGCTGGCTTTAGTTAGGAGCTGCACGACATACCTGAGAACTGGAGTTGATTGAGTAAATTCTAGTCTGTGTGCCATTGAGAGTGGAGCTTGCACGAATGAGGGCTTTTTGCCTATACCATTCTGCACTGTTCTAAGCTCGTTGTTTGTCTTTGAGGTACGCCAGGAGAACGCTTAATACTTCGGTATTAAGGTTTCTCAAGAGAGCTACCCTTCCCTATAACGTAATATTTGACGCACAGACTTGAGATTTGCACTAGGCTATGCGGCATGCCATGCGCACCAGTATCTCGTATCATTGACTCTAGCTAGACTTTATCAGTCACAGTAGACATTAAGTATATTAAACCAATTACTCTTTTTATGTATACCCGTTTATGATTACACAAGCATTTCGCAGCCTAGTTTGATGTATTGAGACACAAACGACTTAGGCTCTTTTTGTTGATAGGAATACTGCATTGTCGTGGCGATTATTATTATTGTTGTAGTGTTTAGGATATTCTTGGCTCCGACGGCATTATATATTCTGCCTTTTTGTGTGCATAGCCTGCACGAGCATTGTTCCGCTGCCTGCCTTTTTGGGTTCCATTTCCGATACGAGCATCTTTATAGCATCTAACATTTAAAGAAGATTCCTTGTTAGTGTTGAAGGACTTTAGTGCACTTTCTTTCATGCAGGAGTGCCTGACATTTATTGATTAAAGTAACGTAAGCTGTAACTTCTCTTACCACCTTACTTTGCATACCATAACCAAGCACCTTCGGTTATAGGTAGTAATAGGCTGTTTTCACATAACATTAAGCCTAGAGTAGACGCACATTTATTGAGAGTTTGATAGCCTATTATTGCATATAGAACTCTGTAGAGTATTTGTGTTCTTTGTTCACTGGGAATATACATCAGAGGTTGGATCTAGCGCTTTCCGTTGTAGCATTTATGCCATTACTAGTCCAATGAATAAGAGCCCTGATATATTTAAACCCCAGTCGTAACAAATGGCGACCTTACCTAGGATTTGGTGAACCTACATTTATTAGCAGGGAACATTTGTTGTTTTGGAGAATATTTTGCGGGGATCAGCAAGAATAATTTTTTTTGCAACATAGTATAGCCCTTGAGTATTTCCGAGAATTTTTGTGTGTATATCGAGGTATAAGAGTTTGGGGTGCTTCTTTTCTGAATATTGTGGTGAGAATTTTTTGTGAGCATCATGTCTTATATCGGATCAGAGGAGAATGGAGACACAGTACGCAATGTCGAAACTGAGGAACAGCAGCATGATGAAAGGGTTAATCGGGTGAACTGTGAGGAGGATGCTAGGATATTTTTGCAATGGCCTGTTACTGCCGAGCGGTTGGAGGGTATGGATCGGTACGGTCTTCAATGCCTGGCCACAGCTATCGGTCATGCGGTTACTAGCAGCATGACCAGGGATAACTTGATAACGTGTGTACTGGGCAGGGTGACTGGTGAGCGAGATGGGTTGAGTGCTCAGAGCCCTTCGGCCATGCTTCCCCTACACTCGACTCCCAGCCATCCCAGTAGTTTGCCGACCCCGGGTACGCTTCCGCAGTTGGGTGGTGACTGGCAGGGTTGGGTTGCCCCTGGGGGGACCACCGGTAATTTCAAACATTGTAGCACCTTCACCTCCTCAAGGGTTATCTCCAGAATTATTGTTTAAGCTCGAATTAGCTAAGCTTCAGAATCAGCAGCAATTAGAATTAGCCAAGATAGAAGAGAGAAAAACTATCAGTCAGCAGCACATAGAGCTAGCAAAAATCCAAGCTGATTTAGAGTCGACTAGGTACTGTGCCGACATGGACGTAGAGAAGTCGCGAGTAGAGGCAACGGGACAGCGACTTGGGGCTGGTAACCGTGTTCATGATCAATCTCTCTCGCACTTATTGAAACTGGTTCCGGTGTTTGATGAGAGTGGTGTAACAGAATTTTTCGCACGCTTTGAGAAGAAGTGCCAGGAACACCAGTGGCCAGAGAATAAATGGGCAGCACTTGTATCCTCTAGATTAATAGGCAAGGGTCTTAAAGCCTACGATGCGTTACCTTTGGAGTCATGTATTGTGTATGAGGATCTCAAGGAGGCTGTCCTGAGGGCTTACGAACTGCAACCAGAAACGTACCGTTTGAAGTTCCGGGGTGTAACTAAGGGAAGAGATAGCACCTTTTTGGAACACGCCCGGGACTTGTCCGATGCTATGGGGAACTGGCTCCGATCTGAGAAGGTCACAACATTTGATGAAATTAAGCAGTTAATGATGTTGGAGCAATTCTTTAAGAGCACGGGCGGTGATCTAACTTTGAACTTGAAGGAGAAAAACCCAAGAACTCTAGTCGAAGCAGCAGAAATGGCTGATCGACGGCTGTCGTTGATTCGGGATTGCGGGTCCTCACAGAAGTACGATGTAAGTGCTAAGGACCGTTATCCTCCCCCTCCCCATAACAATGACACATTTAAACAGAAGAGCCATGAAACTAAAACTGAATCCAAACCTTACACCACACCGTATGTGAAAAGTCAGGGGCCTTTTACATCACAGTATAAGCCGAAACCGAAATTTATGTGTTTTAGTTGCCACCAGGAGCGTCATAAGGCAAATGAGTGCCCTAGTCGACCTCCTCCGGCAGCCGTGTCTTTTGCTCACGGCATTGGAGTGTTCAAGAGGACATCGGAGTTTGTTAGAGGCATTTCTTCCGAGGTAAATACACTGCCAGTGCAGAAGGATCCGGAAGGCTTATTCCCTGTCCGTGATGCCTTTAGTGACCACAGGGGACTCGGTTGTGTGGAGTGGGGGGGTAGAAGACATGAGGTGAGAATTTTGCGTGACACTGGGGCATCGCAAACATTGTTGAGGAATTTCACTGGTAAACCTGTCAATACGGCGCGGGTGGTTGTGGTTCAGGGAGTTAATGCGACAAGGTCATACCCGCTTGTAAGAATGAAGGTGGAAGTTGATGGTGTGACTCGGGACCTGGATGTAGGAATTGTGGAAAAGTTACCTGTTGGGGGCGTCGACCTCCTTCTCGGCAACGACTTTGCGGGACCTACTTCTGAGGCTCCACCCTTAGTCGTTGTCGAGAAGCCGTCCGACGTGAGTAGGGAGGAGCAGGAGTGGGTTGAGAAGGGTCCGGCGCAGCCTATGGCGGGTGTTGTCACCGGAGATCCTGCATCCAGGGAGTCACATTCTGGTCAACAATCTTTAGATCAGCGGAGGAAGGGTACCGAGAAGGGGTTGAAAGTTGATGCGGTTGAGAGTTTAGTGTCAACGGACCTTCTCGGGGACTCATTATTAGGACCACATTTCGAGTCTGGAGAAGACCCAGTAACTGTTCCTGAAGGGGCAGAGGATGGGCTTAAAAAGACGAAAGAGTTGAAGGAGGACAGTGATGCACAGTCGGGAGATGTAGCAACAAGGTACCCTGACGCGTACCCTATGAGAAATGGGTCGGCGAAGACGGTGGTCCGAAGCTTGCTAGGGTATTTTTCCCGGTATGGTTACCCGCAGGGGATTCAGTCAGTCCAGGGACCCAACTTCACTTCTAGCCTCTTTGTTCAAGCAATGCCGCAGCATGAGATTGTTGGGGTTGTGTCATCTGCGTATCATCCGGAGAGCCAGGGTGTGTTAGAGCGATGGCACTCAGCCTTGAAATCTGTGCTTCGTTGTTGTTGCTTTGAGAGTGGGAAGGATTGGGATCTTGGCCTGCCATGTGTTTTGTTTGCTGTGCGGGAGGTGCCTGGGGAGAGTTTGGGATTCAGCCCTAATGAGCTCGTCTTTGGACACCGTGTTAGAGGGCCTCTCCATATGGTTGAAGAAGTATGGGAGGGCGCAGAAAAACCTTGTTCTATGCTCAAGCGTGTCCTCAACAGTCGAGAACGGATGTTGCGCAGTCTGGAGTTGGCCGGCCGTAATTTGACTAGCTCTCAGGCCCTCAGGAAGGACAGGTATGACCTCAAGGTTGAACTCAGGGAGTTTCACGTGGGTCAGGAGGTGTTGATTCTACTGCCCCTTGTAGGTCACCCCTTATCCGCGAAGTACGCTGGTCCTTATAGGGTGGTTGAGGAGCTATCAGACCTGGATTACTTGGTAGCCACTCCAGACAGACGGAAGCGCAATCAGTTATGTCATGTTAATCCCATGAAGGAGTATGGGAGGCACCCCCCTGAGCCTCTCACTGTGCCTGTGATGACGTTTAGCAGTCAAGGTGGAGAAGGAGAACGGGACAGTCAAGCTCAGGTGGAGGATAACTGGAAGGATAAGAAGTTCAAATGGGCGCCTGAGTGTGAGAAGGTGTTTAGAGAAGTAAACCACCTGTTGTGCACTCACCCGATCCTCAGGGCCCCTGACTTTAGCCTACCTTTCCAACTAGCAACGGAGGCTAGTGGTGTGGGGGCTGGTGCCATCCTTGTGGAAAAGGACGATGATGGGCTGGAGCATCCTGTTAGTTTCTGCTCGGAGAAGTACAATTCAGCCCAGAGGAACTGCTCTGTTGTCGAGAGGGAGCTACTGGCTGTTGTGCTTGGGCATTTTGAGGTCTATGTTCCAGCCTATGGTGCGGTCCGTTGTAGTTTACCCAGATCATCACCCTCTCAAGTTCTTGGACCAGTTTCACAATCGGAATATGAGGCTGACCAGGTGGTCACTAAGGTTACTGGTATATAACCTGGACATACGCCATATTGCCGGTTGTGACAACGTGGTTGCAGATGGTCGTTCAAGGGTATATGATCCTGGGTAGATTGACACACGGGTAGCCTGCTGCTTTAGTTGGATAGTATTTTGCGCTTGGTGCTTGTTGGCTCGCGGTTGTAGCCCAGCGTATTGGGTCGTAAAGCAGGAGTTGAGCGTTTGGTATAGAAGAAAAAACTAGGCTTGCCCCTATAGTGCAGCCGAAATAAACAAATTATAAACATAAAAATCAAATAAAAACTCTTTCTTTGATAGTTGAATTTTTTTAATATGTTATAACAGTAATTCTGAGTTGCACTCCTCTCAGAATGCTGGGCTAGAGAAGCTCGCTCTTGAGGAGCATAACTACATATAATTTAACCTATGGTGTTGGGGAGGGTTATAATTTTGAAAAATGTTTTGTTGAAGAACTGTGCCAGATATTTTACTGCCGCTGGGTGATGGGAAGTGGAGATATAGCATGGGTTCTAACCATCAGATTTTTGTGAGCCTTGGGGCCTCTGAGAAAAATCTTGGGGGGGTGTGACGTTAACCACTCCGTTAGAACCGCATGGCTTGTCCTACAGTGACTCGCTAGGATCGCCAGGGCAGTGGATGGGGCTACAGTTTATGTATTAGAGTGTGCTTTATTTCATATGAAAGCTCGTGTCATGGGCAGTCCAGAAAGGCTCTTTGTTTTCACCCATGTCAAGGCTTTATATATTTAATTGTATGTTTTATCATTAACTAGTAATGATGGGATCTGGGAGAGAGAGAGAGAGTAGAACAGAGTGAGAGGGAGCGCGCAGTGTTTTTGTCCCGCTCGATGACGTCACGGCTGGCTGCCTCGTGGGGGTTGGCTGAGAGAGGTCCTTACCATGCTGCTAGCTCCCTTGCTAGTGGCTAGAGGACTTGTAACCGCTTTTTTCCCACGCGCCTCGAGCTAGTGCGAGTATATATATAGTTCCTCGCCACTCTCTCCCTCAGATCTGGTTTCTAGAACGCATCCATCTTTTTCCCTTGCTACCTGTCCCCCGCTATCCGCACCTGAGAATCTTTTCCTCTGCCTACCTCTCTCTTTTTTCATATCTTTCACCACCTTTTTATTAATATTATACCCCCTCTGGTTAACTCTGCAAAATCAGCTTCATGCTGGCCAGTTGTATTGTGCGTTAAGGTCTGATATAACCCATGTATGTTAGTTGTTAAGATAAGTGGATCACGAAGCATTGGTTGGCTTTCATATTACTGCTTCCTTTAATTATTAGTGTTCTGCTGGATTAGATAATGCTAGACTACTATGGATTTCAAAGGCAGCGTCACACTGTTTTTCGCAAATATCTCTCAAATGAATTGTTGTATCAGTATGGTATTTCAGCACAAAGCCTGTTACACCCCGACCTAATTTATGGCCGATATAGCATTTTGCTATATGTGTTACGTTAGCAGTTTACTCGTGAATATTAAGACGAAGCCGGGAGGTCACATGTACACATTCAAAGGAATGTGTAGTATTCGTCTTGCCCCCCCCCAACCCACTCCTTAGCTACCCCTAAATCTCCCCCTCCTCACCTTCCTTACCCCTCATCGTCTCCCCATCCACACCCCCTCCTCACTCTCGTCTCCCTGCATCTCCCATCAATATATTATACGGTTCATGTTATGCACTGTACTTGTAGCTACTTATATTATGTCAGTATATATATAGATATAATAATTATAGTGTATGCACTAATATTCATGCAGCTTACGATATTATTGAGTACGTAAACAAGGGGTAGTGCAAATTGTTATGGAGGCAAGACGTATTCCACACTGTTAATTACTGTATAACCGGATGTTTGTGCACATGTGGTAGAAGGACAAAGAACACGTTCTATTGGTATTACCTGTGGTCTGGACCTATTGTGATAACTTGTTTTTAGTTTGTGCTAAATACTGTGCATTCATCATAAAATAAACATGGTTAAGTTAAGATATTAATATTTTGTTAACTTGTGTCTTTGATAACCACATCATCACCTATAGACTGCATATACTTCTCTCCATCACTGCATCTCTCATTGTAGCCTTATCAAAGAAATATAAAGTACCAAATATACTGCATATATTGTGACGTATCATTAGGACTATTACATACATTACATTACTGTCATGAAGTAGATGCATTATGATCGATAAATATATTGTAGGAATAAAATGAGGCAAACATGACAATACTGTAAACCATTTATTCGCTATCACTGCCCATGAAAACATCGTCAGAAAGTGACGAGGGATGGGGGGGGGGGGGCAATTACAGGAGGCGGAATGTATTCAATAAAGGTACACTTTACATATCATGACACGGTTCAGAACACACGTAATAACATACGATTCCGTTTATTTGGTTTACTACACATGACTGCATGCATTGGCCTCCTAATACACACATACGGCAAAACAGCCATTACCAAGGGGATTATGCATTGCTTTCATGCTCGTTCGCCCCACTTCTCGTTTCCATGCCCAGACATATATAATAATAATAATAATATTTATTCAGTCAGCAATTTACAGAGTTGGTACCACATAGTTTGTTACAAATATGACATGTACCAGCCTTGCATAATTCCAACTAAGGATAGCCCAATAAGGCCGTTAGGCGTATTTCCATTGGGGTCCTTGTGGGATTAGGTTAGCTGGGGAAAAGGGGAGGATAAAGAAATAGATACTTTAGAAAAAGTATTTCTAGGGGGTTATTTTAAGATACCTTACATCCTATAGTAAATATCAGTAATCCGTAATCAGTAATCATTTCAGTTTGGTTTGTCTATCTCTTATGTCGTATTTAGTAGTAGACATAAGCTTGGTGCTCCCTTCTCGCAGCTGTCCGGTTCAGGTGTTCCTTCAGGCTACGTCTGAAGGAATACAGTGTTCTCTTTTCACGGTAAGAACAGTAACTGTATGAATAATAGCAAAGTATGATACTTAAATACATAATTATAGTGTATTTAATGTACGTAATCACAATAACCTAAGTATTCACGATAACATAAACCGTATACTACAGCTTTGAAAGAGGGAGGGTGAGTGGGAGTAATGAGGGAGACGGGGAGAGGGTGAACTGGCACTGGGGTAATGGTCTGGGGGTTGGTAGGGGGTTGGAGGGGTTAGACTGTACCCCACACTCGTCTGAATGTGTACAAGACCCTAGAGGCGATGACTGGATTAGACTTAATATTCTTCAGTAAACTTCTGACTAAACACTTATGGCAATGTAATATATTATCTATAAATTAGGTCGGGGTGTAACAGGCTTTGTGCTGAAAACTGTCTTCGTGGTGCAATGCATAAGTGTGTTGATTTTCGATGTGAGCATCCTAGGTTCGAATCCCCGGACTGCCACATGTGTTTGTTAATTTCATTAATCGAGTTTAGGAGTAAAGTTGGTTGGTGGAGAGAACATAATAATACCATACTGATACAACAATTCATTTGAGAGATATTTGCGAAAAACAGTGTGACGCTGCCTTTGAAATCCATAGTAGGAGTCTGATATTATAAGGTATTGTTTCCTATGAGTGCTGGCTTTAGTTAGGAGCTGCACGACATACCTGAGAACTGGAGTTGATTGAGTAAATTCTAGTCTTTGTGCCATTGAGAGTGGAGCATGCACGAATGAGGGCTTTTTGCATATACCATTCTGCACTGTTCTAAGCTCGTTGTTTGTCTTTGAGGTACGCCAGGAGAACGCTTAATACTTCGGTATTAAGGTTTCTCAAGAGAGCTACCCTTCCCTATAACGTAATATTTGACGCACAGACTTGAGATTTGCACTAGGCTATGCGGCATGCCATGCGCACCAGTATCTCGTATCATTGACTCTAGCTAGACTTTATCAGTCACAGTTGACATTAAGTATATTAAACCAATTACTCTTTTTATGCATACTCATTTATTATTACACAAGCATTTCGCAGCCTAGTTTGATGTATTGAGACACAAACGACTTAGGCTCTTTTTGTTGATAGGAATACTGCATTGTCGTGGCGATTATTATTATTGTTGTTGTGTTTAGGATATTCTTGGCTCCGACGGCATTATATATTCTGCCTTTTTGTGTGCATAGCCTGCACGAGCATTGTTCCGCTGCCTGCCTTTTTGGGTTCCATTTCCGATACGAGCATCTTTATAGCATCTAACATTTAAAGAAGATTCCTTGTTAGTGTTGAAGGACTTTAGTGCACTTTCTTTCATGCAGGAGTGCCTGACATTTATTGATTAAAGTAACGTAAGCTGAAACTTCTCTTACCACCTTACT
This sequence comes from Paralithodes platypus, assembly GCA_032716605.1. NCBI lineage: Eukaryota > Metazoa > Arthropoda > Malacostraca > Decapoda > Lithodidae > Paralithodes > Paralithodes platypus. Next base: position 5,360,351 of record CM064482.1, on the reverse strand, counting down.
TTGCATACCATAACCAAGCACCTTCGGTTATAGGTAGTAATAGGCTGTTTTCACATAACATTAAGCCTAGAGTAGACGCACATTTATTGAGAGTTTGATAGCCTATTATTGCATATAGAACTCTGTAGAGTATTTGTGTTCTTTGTTCACTGGGAATATACATCAGAGGTTGGATCTAGCGCTTTCCGTTGTAGCATTTATGCCATTACTAGTCCAATGAATAAGAGCCCTGATATATTTAAACCCCAGTCGTAACAATACAGAGACTGGGAGACAGACCCTATAGAATACAGAGACTGGGAGAGAGACCCTATATAATACCGAGACTGGCAGAGAGGCAGGGAAAGGTACACTCGGCCGCAATTCCGCGTGGGCCACCTAGTCATAGGGTTTGGGTAAATCCGTTGTGTAGTTTGTTCGCTCTGAATATAGTAAGATCTCACACTCCCCTCCCTGAATCAATCGAAGATTTTGCCCCATAGATGGCGCAGCTTGATGGGAAGGGAGGGAGCTTGTCGTAGTGTTAAAAGGGTAGGACACAATGGGAGGAGGTGACGTTCTATAACATACAGTGACGAATGTTAAACTTATTTACTTTTACTTGTTCTATCTATCTATCTATTGCCTGACGCCGTGATCCCCGAAGGGGTGGCCACGAACGAACCGCCCCCATGCACCTCTGTCCCCAGTCAGTCGACGCCCCTCCCCCCAACCAGCACCGCCTTCGTTCATGTACTTCCTCACTCCATCCTTCCACCTCATATTCGGTCTACCTCTCCCCCTCTGTCCCTCCACCTCGCTCTCGTACACCCTTAGTCATTCTCTCGCTTTCCTTACGTTCCATATGGCCGAACCATCTCAAGTTGTTCCTTTTCACACTTTCCAGCACATCTACCTCCACACCACACCTCCTTCTTACTTCCTCATTAGTCTGTCTATCCCTCCATGTAACTCCGCACGCACTCCTTAAGTAATTCATTTCCACTGCTCTCACTCTTGGTCTGAGTCTCTCAACCAACGTCCATGCTTCGCTTCCGTAAGTCAGTGTCGGGATTACCACACTGTCATGCAAGGACTTCTTCACTTCCATACTGACCACCCTATTTCTTGTTACTGCTTTTAGCGTTCCTACAACCCTCTTCCCCTGTTGACCTCTTCATCCATAGTCCCATCTTTACTCAACACACTGCCCAGATACTTAAAAGAGTTGACGATCTCCATAGCCTGACCGTTCAGCTTCACCTCACACTCTGTGACTTCACCCCTTTCGAAGACCATAACCTTGCTCTTCCCCGTATTTACCTTCAAATTCCGTTTTTCGCACACTGTTCCAAACTCATTTACCAGACCCTGCAACTCCCATTCATTATCACTCATCAGAACTGTATCATCCGCAAACAGCAGTATAGGTAGCTTCCACTCAATTCCCTCCCTTTTCAGCGATACACCAACATTCACTGCTCTTGATAGTATTTCTTTCATGACTCCATCCATATATACAGTAAACAACCACGGGGACATCACACACCCCTGTTTCAAACCAACATTCAGGTCAAAGAACTCGCTCTGCTCACTCTCCACACGTACTGCCGCCTTTGCACCCTCATACATGCTCTTCACTGCTTTCAGCAACTTGCCCTCTACTCCGTATATTCTAAGTACTTTCCACAAACCTTCTCTATCCACTCTGTCATAGGCCTTCTCCAAGTCCATAAAGGCAACATACACCTTTTGTTTCTTCTCCAGATACTTCTCCACAACACAATTCAGGGTAAAAATCTGATCTACACATCCTCTTCCCTTCCTAAAACCTCCCTGCTCGTCGCCTATCCATTTCTCCGTTCTCACTTTCACTCTCTCAATCACTACCCTACTGTATACCTTCCCTACTACGCTTAGAAGACATATTCCTCGGTGGTTACCACACACTCCTCTTTCCCCTTTGCCCTTATAGGGGGACTATTATGCCAGTCTTCCAGTCATCGGGTGCACTCCCCTTCTCCCATGCTAGTTTGCACATTTTCCATACCCATTCTATCACTATCTCACCACCATACCTCAACATTTCCCCACACACTCCATCTGTTCCTGGTGCTTTCCCCAACTTCACTCTTTTCATGGCTTCCCACACTTCTGACCTCCTGATCCCCACCTCCTCCTCCACTACTTCTCTTCTTCTCCCTCCCATACCATATCCAGCTATGTTTGCTGGCTCTTCATTCCTTTCATTTAGCAACTCACTGAAGTACTCCCTCCATCTTTCGACTCTCTCTTGCTTCTCGGCTAGCATTCTCCCATTCTTATCTTTCACACCCTTACTGTTTCCCTTGCTACCTTCCCTAACTTTCTTGACTTCTTTCCAGAACAGTTTCTTACTCTCCCTCCATTTTACACTCAGATTCCTTCCAAATTCCTCATCTACTTCTCTTACTTTCCTTCACTACTCTCTTCACCACCCTCTTACTCTCCACGTACCTCGCTCGTTTCTGTCTCTCGGAATCTTCATTCCCTCTACTACCCAACCACACTCTATATGCTTTCTTCTTTTCTTCCACAGCTATTCTTACCTCTTCTGTCCACCATGCTGTACCTTTCACTCCCCTCCCTCTTCTCCTCACTCCACACACCTCCTCACATGCTGCACAGATCTCATCCTTAAACACCTTGCTCATCTCCTCCACTTCCTCCATAACTTCCAGGTCGAACCCACCTAGTCGTCTTTCCACTGCTCTCCTGTACTCCTCCCTGACTTCCTCCTCCTGCAACCTCTCCACCCTCCTCACCATTCCACCCTCCTCTTGCCTCCCTCCCGCTCTCCTCACCCACTTCTTTTGTATCCTAACCTTAGCTACCACTACATAATGATCAGACAGACCCCCTCCAATACCCCTATACACCCTAGCATCCATCACAGATTTCTTCATTCGTTCATCCACACATACATAATCACATAACCCCTTCCCTCCCCCAAATGGATAGTTTGAGTCTCGTTTCACCTTTATTGCTCTCTGACATTAGGTTGAAATTAGTATGAATCTTCATAAAGAGCTCCTTACCAAAACTTCTGCTGAAAATACACACTTCCTACTCGACAGGCTTATCAACATTTATCAGGGTAAATTCTATGACCTTAACTATTCAGCTATAGTATACCAATCTAATTCTTTCTGATTAACTTGCTCTATAGACGAATGCTAATAATTGATGTGTGCTAACCTAGAAACAATAAATAAAATAATTACTAAAGTATATGAAAAATCTGTTGGTATCACGGAAGAGCCAAGTCTGGTTTCTCAGAGAGAGAGAGAGAGAGAGAGAGAGAGAGAGAAGTTGCACTGTGTTAATCGATTTATGTAGTAAATATGGTATTGATAAATAATTTGTGCATTACCTTGGTAACAGTGAGACTATGAGTAACTACATGTAAACTCAGGTTATTAGATATCACAAATAGACCAGGGTATACACAGATAATATTATTCCACACATATAGTTATTTATACTGATATGTTATACTCTTTGCATGTGGTTTATTACATATTGCCAAGTCTGATAATATAAGATAATGTGATACAGGGGGAAATATTTACCTTGAGTAAATTACCCTCGAGAATTGCAATCCATTTTTCCCCAACACATTATTTCCTTGATCTATTTACTTTACTATGACTGTCTCATAAATATCAATTAAATAAATATAATTACTGAAGTTAATTGAGTATACCTTTATCAATTGTTCATTTTACCGCAAACATAATGTTTATCAACAGGACAATTAATATTTGTCATAGTTATATTGCATTGCGCAATAATCTTGTATGATCAAGCTACACATTTATTTTGAAATTAATTGAAAAAAAGCTAGATAATCGAATGAGTTACCTCGGCATATAGAAGCTTATGAAGGTGATACTTTCACGTCCACCTCCTCTCGGGAGATAAGGTTGTCTGGCAATAGATGGATATATAGATAGATAGATAGATAGATAAATCAGATTAGCGAGTTCACGAAATATGATATGACATCAAGATTTGTGTGCAATGATTAACCGAAGTTGTAAGAGGAAGCATAAACAAGCGAACAGGGGATCGTCCAAAGGGATCCTAATGCATCATTCATATAAACATAACTCAACATAACTTAACATTCTTCAACAATACAAAAATCAACCCTTCATCTTCTCTCAATATTCTTGGTGTCTCTTTTTCTTCTGCTCTCATTTGGAAGGACCATATTACCAGTCTTGCTAAGGCAGCCTCCCAGAAGCTGGGTGTGCTCAACCGCCTTAGGGGGTTCTTTTCCCCTGCACAGCTTCTTGCTCTGTACAGGGGCATAGTGCGCCCTTGTATTGAGTATTGTTCACATGTGTGGGGAGGTTCCTCTCACACCGCTCTCCTAGACAAGGTTGAAAGGAAGGCCTTTCGTATCATTAACTCCCGTCCACTCACCAACTCTCTGCAATCTCTCTCTCTCCGCCGCAATGTTGCATCTCTCTCGCTATTCTATTGCTACTATAATAATCAGTGTTCTTCAGAGCTATCCCAGTGCATACCACCTCCTTTACGTAGGGCACGTGGTACCCGTCTTGCAACTCAATCCCACCCCTACTCTGTGCAACTCTCCAACCCAAGAGTGAAACGTTACTCTCAAACTTTCTTCTACTCAACAGCTGAGCTCTGGAACTCTCTCCCAGAATCAGTTTTTCCCGCTTCCTATGACTTAAATTGCTTCAAACTCCGTGTGTCCAGGCATTTTGGCTCGAACGTCCCTTGAGTTTGGCCCTGTCACTCTTTCAACTATGGGGGAGGCACTCGCTATAGGCAGTTATGCCTTTTGTCTCCCTCAATCACATAGAAAAAAAATATATATATTTAAGCCAATTAGTGAAATATGCTGAAAATGTGTGCAAAACTAATACAAAGTAAAGAGTAAGTAAGGCCATGCCAGTATAAAAAGAGATACAATATATAGTACATAAATAAATTTAGCTTATAATTTTCCACCCGTCCACGAACACAAAACCTCTATGCATTCGTGTCCCGATCGCCCTTTAAGCACACACACACACACACACACACACACACTGAAATATCCTAAATTTAGTTATTATACATTCATCCACCAGTCTAAACAATCCCACCACAACTCCTCCACCTCCACCCACCTTGTTAGTCACCTCGCCATCCTTAGTGACAACTATACTCTATTTTTTTCCAGCTGATCGTAAATTGAATCTCTTATTAGCCGATTTCTCGATACTTAATGGAAATATATGAAATTACTATGGCTGTGTGTCATATTAATGCCAAGTTTCCAGAATAAACATCATCTTTCGCTACAAAATCTACCTTATAGCCGAGTAACAAAGATAGAAACATGACAATTTACCCTCAGCTGGGAAAAAATAGACTAGAGGATAGAAAAAATTCCGAGCTCGGAGAGGGAGAGGAAGGTGGATAATTATACATGGCCGCGTCAGTATAATGTTACTTCGTGGTGCTACTTCAAAATATATTCTTGTCAAGTTCTCATCATATTGCTGAATAAATTTCATAATGTGATTCATTAAAGGTGTAAATGGATATATATAATAGTGTTACTTTCAGCATTCTGTATACCTCTTATAACCTACAGAGAGAGAGAGAGAGAGAAAGACATTTCAGTTACTGAAAGAGGGAATCTACTGTTCATTACGAATTAGTTTCGGGAACATTATTGTATGAACAAGTAAAAGTAAATAGTTTTACATTCGTCACTGTATGTTATAGAACGTCACCTCCTCCCATTGTGTCCTACCCTTTTAACACTACGACAAGCTCCCTCCCTTCCCATCAAGCTGCGCCATCTATGGGGCAAAATCTTCGATTGATTCAGGGAGGGGAGTGTGAGATCTTACTATATTCAGAGCGAACAAACTAAACGGATTTACCCAAACCCTATGACTAGGTGGCCCACGCGGAATTGCGGCCGAGTGTACCTCAGCTAGTAAATACATATACTGTATTTATATCTTTTGCCAGACGTCTTGATTCCTGAGGGGGTGGCCAGGAATGAAACGTTTTCATCCCCTAGACTTTCCTATTTAAACTATAATGAGTAATAACCCCATTATAGGCCTATATGAGATATTTCCAAAACCTTCACATAAAGTATATTTATTATTGGTACTGTAGGTCTATTCATTCCGAAATTTGTGTAAGGTATTTTTGAAACACCATATATATATACAGGGTGTTCCAGAAATATGTGCCGAAAATCAGGGGATGTATTCCTGACACATAATTGAATGTAAATTACGAAATGACCATATTGGCAATTCTCAATAGTTTTCGAGTTACAGCACCTCCGAGGTCTGCCAGGAATGTGTTTAAATCCAGGGTTTGTACAAAATGTCTGAGACAGATGCGAAATTACTTAACGACCGTAAAGTAATACAGCACACAGCAAAGATGACATGTTTGTCAGGAATGTGCCGAAAGCTGTAGAATGTACAGTATGTGATAACCTGTACCTAAGTTAGTAATAAGAATCGTAATGATACGTTCGTGTGTGCAGTATCAGATACTGGAGAGAGAGAGAGAGAGAGAGAGAGAGAGAGAGAGAGAGAGAGAGAGAGAGAGAGATAGTGTTATCACCCTGTACGCGGTAACATACCATAAACGACCAAGGTGTTGTTACTGTAATTTTATTGTCATACTGGAAATACTGTTTTATTTTGTTAATAAATCACGTTGTCCTTGGTAAATGTTTCATTTACAAGCAATTCCCGGAGTAAAACACATTCAAGCAGACCTGTTAGGTGCTGTAACTCGACAACTATTGATATTTGCTTATATGGTCATTTAGTGATTTACATTCAATTATGTGTCAGGAATACATCCCCTGATTTTCGGCACATATTTCTGGAACACCCTGTATATATATATATATATATATATATATATATATACATCTATTCTATTCTAAATACTTAGTCCCAATCATCACTTTCCTAAAAAAAAAAAATCGTTTTCCCTCTTTTCCTGTTTTTATTTGGGGGGGGGGAGGGGGCCGACTCAAGACAGAACCAGAATAGGGACAACACAACAGAAAACAATGAACACACGAGTGTGAGAGTGAGAGAGGTAGAGAGAGAGAGAGTGCAGAACCTAAGATAATTATACCTTCCTATTATTATATTCATAAAATAATTGGATATAATGATAGTGAATTACCTCTACATCCTTATATGAGATGGGTCTATTAATACTAATATATCCAATGATTACAGAAAATATATAAACATATTTCTAGGAGAGTGTTAACCTAAATAGTATACTAACCCTAATAAATTAACTACAGAGAGAGAGAGAGAGAGAGAGAGAGAGAGAGAGAGAGAGAGAGAGAGAGTGTGAGAGTGAGTCCAGAACCTAAGACAAAGCCAAATAGTTCCCCGCGCGATTTTCCGGTTCATTGCTTCATAGGAGAGGGCTGCTCGGTCTGAGAGGTTTAATGCCGCGACTCAATATTTGGCAGGTGCCGGCTAAATTTTTTGATTTGGAAGGATTTGTCGACTTGGTTCTGAGATTCGATATTTCAAATATTATATTTATATACAGGGTGTTCCAGTAATGCTTTTCATAAATTATATGGTGGACTCATCAGACAAAAATAAGAATAAATTACTCTATGAACATGAGGTTGAGTATTTATAATAACGGAGTTATTACACGAGTTAAGTTAACGATAGATACAATGCCATTCAGTCCAAGGGGTAATGTTGCCATTTTAGTGGATTCTATCCATTTGGCCTTCATTATCGCTTGCTAGCCTCAAGATAGTGAGCAGTAGCGATCTGACTTTTCGGTAGAAAAATATGTCCGGCTTCACCGGTAGAAAAATCAAATCCGGTGAAGCCGGACATATTTTTCTACCGAAAAGTCAGATCGCTACTGCTCACTATCTTGAGGCTAGCAAGCGATAGCGAAGGCCAAATGGATATAATCCACTAAAATGGCAACATTACCCCTTGGACTGAATGGCATTGTATCTATCGTTAACTTAAATCGTGTAATAACTCCGTTATTATAAATACTCAACCTCATGTTCATAGAGTAATGTATTCTTATTTTTGTCTGATGAGTCCACCATATAATTTATGAAAAGCATTACTGGAACACCCTGTATTTACTTTATAGTTTTGTATTATAATTTTATTATTATTATTGTTGTTATTATTATTATAATTAATATTTAATTATTAATTTTATTATTATAATTATTATTATTATTATTATTATTATTATTATTACTATTATCATTATTATTATTATTTTATTAGTGTTATTATTATTATTTCTATTATTTCTATTATTATCTACATAGTTATCATTATTGTTAGTATCATTGCTATTAATATTATTTACATTATTAATATTTTCTCTCTCTCTCTCTCTCTCTCTCTCTCTCTCTGATAATTATTATTGTTCTATTTGTGATCAGGAAATGCCTGTGATTGTGTTATATAATCATTATTTGAATATACTTATATTTATTACATATACTGTACGTATAACTATTCCTGTATGAATTATTCTTTAACATAATTATATATTAGCTATATGCGATATTATATAGTTTTCATTCTTGCAATCGTCTTTAACATCCTTATGTAACGTATACAGTATATTATTAGAGAGTTACATAGTGTTACATAAGTACACAGACTGCACAGACCTTGCGTTCCCTACTAGGCCGTCCATATTTAATTATAAGATGATAGTTGCTACAAAGTGGATGGTAAAGGCAGAAAAGAAGAAGGCTCTCTCCCCACCCACCACACCCTCATGAAATATAGTTGGGTGAACAAGGCCCCCAGCAGAATGAGAACATTTCTACTGGGAAATTGAAGAAAGTTGAAAAATATTGTATATTATGGACGCTTAACCCAACATTTTATTATTGCTAATATTTCCTTTTTTTACCTAAAATTCTCCAAGCCTCTTCGAAATGGATGTCTATCATCCTTTTGAATGTGTCAATTGCATTGCATTGTACAATTATCTCTTGTATTTTTTGAGAGAGGGAGAGAGAGAGAGAGAGAGATGGATAGATAGACATATATAGATAGATAGATATCTACTAATAAAGGTTACTTTCTGTGAGTATTCTGTCTGTCTGTCTGTTTGCTCACGAACTATTCTCTTAGTTTTCAAGATGAAGAGCCCATACTTGGCATGCATACTAAGAGGGTACCAGAATAGATTTTAAGGGGGGGGGAGGCGGAGCCTCCAATAACTCCCATAGTTATCAAGATGGAGAGCCCATACTTGGCATGCATACTAAAGGGGTGCCATAATAGGTTTTAAGCGGCATTGGTGTTGTCCATCCCCCCCCCCCCCCTCCAAGTTAGACAGCCCATACTTGGACTTTTCCCCTGGTAGCGCTGGGTATTCCTCAACTGGTAAATACATCATTATACCATATACTGTATTTCTATCTTTTGCCAACGTCTTGATCCCTGAGGGGATGGCCAGGAATGAGACATTTTCATCTCTTAGACTTTCCTATATAAACTAAAATGTGCAATATCCTGGTAAATATGAGATATTTCCAAAACCATCACATAGTAAACTACCGGTATGAATATTATTGTTAGGTATATTAAACCATCACATAATAAACTACCGGTATGAATATTATTGTTAGGTATATTAAACCATCACATAGTAAACTACCGGTATGAATATTATTGTTAGGTATATTAAACCATCACATAGTAAACTACCGGTATGAATATTATTGTTAGGTATATTAAACCATCACATAGTAAACTACCGGTATGAATATTATTGTTAGGTATATTAAACCATCACATAGTAAACTACCGGTATGAATATTATTGTTAGGTATATTAAACCATCACATAGTAAACTACCGGTATGAATATTATTGTTAGGTATATTAAACCATCACATAGTAAACTACCGGTATGAATATTATTGTTAGGTATATTAAACCATCACATAGTAAACTACCGGTATGAATATTATTGTTAGGTATATTAAACCATCACATAGTAAACTACCGGTATGAATATTATTGTTAGGTATATTAAACCATCACATAGTAAACTACCGGTATGAATATTATTGTTAGGTATATTAAACCATCACATAGTAAACTACCGGTATGAATATTATTGTTAGGTATATTAAACCATCACATAGTAAACTACCGGTATGAATATTATTGTTAGGTATATTAAACCATCACATAGTAAACTACCGGTATGAATATTATTGTTAGGTATATTAAACCATCACATTGTAAACTACCGGTATGAATATTATTGTTAGGTATATTAAATCTGAAATTTATGAAAGGTATTTTTTAAACACCCTGAATATACCCTGTATATATATATATATATATATATATATATATATATGAATGCATGAGGTAAAAACTAACTCCATTAACCCTGTGACTCCCACAGATATTTCGTAATCTGCTTGATCGTCTAATAGTAGCCAGAATATAATGAAATGCTGCTTCGTATACTGAAAGAGTTAACTAAGCGTACGTACGAACACACACACATGCGTCTAGTGACGGTCCAGGGATTCCCAAACTCTTCAGCTCATTGACCCCTTAATGAAGTTTCAAATTATTGATCGACCCCCAAACATTTAAAAATAAGAATAATATAATATGTTGTTAAAAAAGAAACGTATTACATGCATATTATGATACAATAAATACGTGGAATTATAGTAGTACCTTAATATTAGTATTAGTAGAGTTAATGTCTTCATTTTGTATTTCCAAGGCAAATGGTGTAAGAATTCATTCAGGCACTTGCATTTTCTCCAGGTCATCAAAGCGCACTTTAAAGTCTTCAATCAATTTGTCCAGGTGTGCGTATGTTTCCATGTCACCATCTGAAATGCTTTCACTTTCTGCCGACTGTTGTAAGTTCGAAAAGTACTGAAAATCTCTGTGCCATTGACGCTTTAAACCAGCCTAGTTTGCCTTGGAAGCCCAGTAGAATTGTCCTGTCCTGAATAATGGTAACATCTTTACCCTGCAGACGTTTCTGTACCTCATTAAACTTTGAATATAGGTCTGCCAAATAGAACAATGCATTCTTACACCTTTTCAGCTTTTCACATAGAGATGGGTCTACAGTACATCTTTTGAAACGTTCCTCACCTAGCCATTCATAGACCCCCTAGCCATTTATCGACCCCCCTTTTGACCCTTGGCGATTCATTGACCCCTTGGATGGTCGATATCGACCACTTTGGGAACCCTGGGCCGTCACTCTAGTCAAACGCACGTACGAACACACAGCCAGGCGGGCAGAGAGACCCTATAGAATACAGAGACTGGGAGAGAGACCCTATAGAATACAGAGACTGAGAGAGAGACCCTATAGAATAAAGAGACTGGGATAGAGACCCTATAGAATACAGAGACCGGTGAGAGAGACCCTATAGAATACAGAGACTGGGAGAGAGACCCTATAGAATACAGAGACTGGCAAAGAGGCAGGGAAAGGATTATGACCTCGAACATTTTGAACGTTAGGTTATGTTATGTTATGATAGATCCAGTTACATATATATATATACAAAGAGAGAGAGAGAGAGACAGAGAGACAGACAGAGAGTATAATGTAGATTGATACATTATTTGTTCAATGTGTATGAAGGAGACAAAAGGTAGGCTGCCTGTAACGAGTGCCTCCCCCAAAGCCAAAATGTGACCGAACCGAAATCAAAGGACGTTGGGGTTAAAATACCTGGACACAAATGTTAAATCAAAGGACGTTGGGGTTAAAATACCTGGACACAAATGTTAAATCAAAGGACGTTGGGGTTAAAATACCTGGACACAAATGTTAAATCAAAGGACGTTGGGGTTAAAATACCTGGACACAAATGTTAAATCAAAGGACGTTGCGGTTAAAATATCTGGACACAAATGTTAAATCAAAGGACGTTGGGGTTAAAATACCTGGACACAAATGTTAAAGCAGTCTAAGTCTTAGATAGATAGATAAACAGCGAGATAGATTGATAGATATATAGATAAATAGATGGATAGAAAGATAGATAGATAGATAGATAGAAAGATAGATAGATAGAAAGATAGATAGATAGATAGATAGACAGATAGATAGATAAACAAATATTAGCTATGTCCCTAAATATTTTACTAACCATAATAATATTACTACAGAGAGAGAGAGAGAGAGAGAGAGAGAGAGAGAGAGAGAGAGAGAGAGAGAGAGTGAGTCCAGAACCTAAGACAAAGCCAAGTAGTTCCCCGCGCGATTTTCTGGTTCATAGCTTCATAGGAGAGGTTTGATGCCGCGACTCACTATTTGGCAGGTGCCGGCTAAAAATGTTGATTTGGAAGGATTTGCCGACTTGGTTCTGAGAATTAATATTTCAGATATTATATTCATATATTTACTTTATATTTTTGTATTATAATTTTATTATTATTATTGTTGCTATTATTATTATAATTAATATTTTTTATTATTATAATAATAATAATAATTATTATTAGTACTATTATTATTATTATTTCTATTAGTGTTATTATTATTTCTATTATTGTTATTATCTATATAGTTATCATTATTGATAGTATTATCATTGCTATTATTATTATTTACATTATTAATACTCTCTCTCTCTCTCTCTCTCTCTCTCTCCTATATAAATTAAAATGTGCAATATCCTGGTAAATATGAGATATTTCCAAACCCGTCACATAGTAAAGTCCCGGTATGAATATGATTGCTAGGTATATTCAATCTGAAATGTATGAAAGGTATTTTTGAAACACCCTGTATAGACCCTATATATATATATAATAATTAATGCCAGAGGTAAAAACTAACTCCATTAACCCTGACTCCCACAGATATTTCCTAAACTGCTTAAAATCGTCTAATAGTAGGCAGAATATAATTAAGAAACGCTCCTTCGTGTACTGAAAGAGTTAACTAAGCGTACGTACGAACACACACACATGCGTCTAGTCAAACGCACGTACGAACACAGCCAGGCGGGGAGAGAGACCCTATAGAATACAGAAACTGGGAGAGCGACCCTATAGAATACAGAAACTGGGAGAGCGACCCTATAGAGTACAGAGACTGAGAGAGAGACCCTATAGAATACAGAAACTGGGAGAGCGACCCTATAGAATACAGAGACTGGGAGAGCGACCCTATAGAATACAGAGACTGGGAGAGAGACCCTATAGAATACAGAAACTGGGAGAGCGACCCTATAGAATACAGAGACTGGGAGAGAGACCCTATAGAATACAGAAACTGGGAGAGCGACCCTATAGAATACAGAGACTGGAGAGCGACCCTATAGAATACAGAGACTGGGAGAGAGACCCTATAGAATACAGAAACTGGGAGAGCGACCCTATAGAATACAGAGACTGGGAGAGAGACCCTATAGAATACAGAGACTGGGAGAGAGACCCTATAGAATACAGAGACTGGGAGAGAGATCCTATAGCATACGAGACTGGGAGAGAGACCCTATAGAATACAGAGACTGGGAGAGAGACCCTATAGAATACAGAGACTGGGAGAGAGATCCTATAGCATACAGAGACTGGGAGAAAGACCCTATAGAATACAGAGACTGGGAGAGAGACCCTATAGAATACAGAGACTGGGAGAGAGATCCTATAGCATACAGAGACTGGGAGAGAGACCCTATAGAATACAGAGACTGGGAGAGAGACCCTATAGAATACAGAGACTGGGAGAGAGACCCTATAGAATACAGAGACTGGGAGAGAGACCCTATAGAATACAGAGACTGGGAGAGAGACCCTATAGAATACAGAGACTGGGAGAGAGATCCTATAGCATACAGAGACTGGGAGAGAGACCCTATAGAATACAGAGACTGTGAGAGAGATCCTATAGAATACAGAGACTGTGAGAGAGATCCTATAGAATACAGAGACTGTGAGAGAGATCCTATAGAATACAGAGACTGTGAGAGAGATCCTATAGAATACAGAGACTGTGAGAGAGATCCTATAGAATACAGAGACTGGGAGAGAGACCCTATAGAATACAGAGACCGGTGAGAGAGACTCTATAGAATACAGAGACTGGTGAGAGAGACCCTATAAAATACAGATACGGGGAGAGAGACAGGGAAAGGATTGTGACCTCGAACAATGTGAACGTTAGGATAGGTCCAGTTAAGTTCAGACTTGTTGGGATTGGTTAGGGATGGTTAGCGAATGTAAAGTTAGGTTTAATAAAGTTAATATTTGGCTTAATTATTATTTGATGAATTATTTTATTATTTGTTATTTTCAAGCTATATCTGGCTAAGATTGTTTACAATCATTTGATATTAGGCTTGATTGGTCATTAAATGACCATATAATCTACACAAATACATTATGACAAAACATTAGCTAAAAGAAAATATAGAAACAATATTTTTTAAAAGTGAATTAACTTTCTCACAATATACGCTCCACTTATATCACTTGTCACTTGTCACTTGTCGTAGTTTCGGCGTTATCACCTCGGTCAACTTGGAAGTCCACCACCTCCACACCTCTCCTCGATCCGGGCATACAGGAGTTGATCGGGGATCGAGTTTGATCCTGCTCCTCTTGAGGCAGGACCGTGTGGAATGGGAGGCTCGTCTGGCAGTCGCTCCAGGAACTTGTCCAGCCTCCTCTTAAAGGCCTCTGTGGTGCAGTCCGTCAGGTCCCGAATGTCCTTTGGGAGACTATTGAATAGTCTTGGACCGACATTCAGGAAGCTCGTTGAGAGGAGGGTCCTGTGACGCTGGGAGGATGAGTCAAGGACTCGTCTATAGCAAGCCCTCCCCAGTCGTGGCAGACGTTGGCTCTTGATGCCTCCTTTCTCTTCAGGGAGAGGGTTTGGTACTATACCTTCAAGTATTTTCCATGTGTATATAATACAGTACCGTTCCCTCCTCCTCTGTAGAGAGTACAATTTCAATTTTCGTAACCTCTCCCAATATGAGTCTTGTTGGAGATTTTTCAGTTTTCTGGTGAAGGTCCTTTGGATTTGTTCCAGTTTCTGAATGTCTCCCGTTCTGTCAGGGGACCACAGCTGGCACAAATATTCCAGTTTGGACAGCACTAGGGACTTCCATAATGGGATTAGATGGTCAGGATCTCTTGATTTAAAAGTTCTTAGGATCCAGCCAGCCATATAGTTTGTAAACATTCTTAACCCGTACAGTACGGTACAGGGGACATCCTTTGTATTGTTAACCCGTACAGGGGACATCCTTTGTATTGTTAACCCGTACAGGGGACATTCTTTGTATTGTTAACCTGTACAGAGGACATCCTTTGTATTGTTAACCCGTACAGGGGACATCCTTTGTATTGTTAACCCGTACAGGGGACATCCTTTGTATTGTTAACCCGTACAGGGGACATCCTTTGTATTGTTAACCCGTACAGGGGACATCCTTTGTATTGTTAACCCGTACAGAGGACATCCTTTGTATTGTTAACCCGTACAGGGGACATCCTTTGTATTGTTAACCCGTACAGGGGACATCCTTTGTATTGTTAACCCGTACAGGGGACATCCTTTGTATTGTTAACCCGTACAGGGGACATCCTTTGTATTGTTAACCCGTACAGGGGACATCCTTTGTATTGTTAACCCGTACAGGGGACATCCTTTGTATTGTTAACCCGTACAGGGGACATCCTTTGTATTGTTAACCCGTACAGGGGACATCCTTTGTATTGTTAACCCGTACAGGGGACATCCTTTGTATTGTTAACCCGTACAGGGGACATCCTTTGTATTGTTAACCCGTACAGGGGACATCCTTTGTATTGTTAACCCGTACAGGGGACATCCTTTGTATTGTTAACCCGTACAGAGGACATCCTTTGTATTGTTAACCCGTACAGGGGACATCCTTTGTATTGTGTTCTGGTAACTATTAGACGATTGTATTTAGCTTAAGAAGGACCTCTAGCAATAAGAAGGCTTCAAACTATCTCCACCAACCTTTTTAACCAACACAGATCCTTCCTTAACTGCATAATATCGTCTAAATATAGCTAGAATGCAATATATCACACATCGCTGGTACTCCAATAAGAATGACTGGTGGTGGTGGTGGAGGGGATATATAATAGTTATATATTATATAACTTATCTATTTACAATTGTTTACAGACTGTTATCGCATATAGATAATATACAGTATACTGTATGTTAAAGAAAAAATCATACAGGAATAGTTAATAAGTATATATATATATTCAAATACTGATTATATAACACAATCACAGGCATTTCGTGATCACAAATAGAACAATAATAATTATCAGAGAGAGAGAGAGAGAGAGAGAGAGAGAGAGAGAGAGAGAGAGAGAGAGAGAGAGAGAACAAAAATATTAATAATGTAAATAATAATAGCAATGATAATACTGACAATAATGATAACTATATAGATAATAATACTAATAATAATAATAATAATTATTATTATTATAATAATACAAATAATAATTAAATATTAATTATAATAATAATAATAGCAACAATAATAACAATAAAATAATAATACAAAAAAATAAAGTAGCCTAGGCCTATATACATAAATATAAAATCTGAAATATCGAATCTCAAAACCAAGTCGGCAAATCCTTCCAAATCAACATTTTTAGCCGGCACCTGCCAAATAGTGAGTTGCGACATTAAACCTCTCAGACCGAGCAGCCCTCTCCTATGAAGCTATGAACCGGAAAATCGCGTGGGGAACTACTTGGCTACTCTCTCTCTCTCTCTCTCTCTCTCTCTCTCTCTGTAGTTATATTATTAGGGTTAGTGTACTATTTAGGGACA
The DNA here is from genome assembly GCA_032716605.1 of Paralithodes platypus. NCBI lineage: Eukaryota > Metazoa > Arthropoda > Malacostraca > Decapoda > Lithodidae > Paralithodes > Paralithodes platypus. The sequence goes on along the minus strand of CM064482.1, from coordinate 5,343,450 downwards.
TAGCTAATATTTTTTTATCTATCTACCTATCTATCTATCTATCTATCTATCTATCTATATCTATCTATCTATTTATCTATCTATCTATCAATCTATCTATCTGTTTATCTATCTAAGACTTAGACTGCTTTAACATTTGTGTCCAGGCATTTTGACCCCAACGTCTTTTGATTTCGGTTCTCTGTCACTTTTTGGCTTTGGGGGAGACACTCGTTACAGGCAGCCTGCCTTTTGTCTCCTTCATACACATAGAACAAATATTGTATCAATCTATATTATACTCTCTCTCTCTCTCTCTCTCTTTATATATATATATATATATATATATATATATATATATATATATATAAAAGGTGTTTAAAAAATAGCTTTCATACATTTCAGAATTAATAGACCCACCAATAATAAATATACTTTAATATGTGACAGTTTCGGAAATATCTCATATATACTAGGATATTACACATTTTAGTTTAAGTAGGAAAGTTTAGGGGATAAAACTATTCATTCCTGGCCACCACTTGAGGGATCAAGGCGTCTGGCACTAGATATATATACAGTATACAGGATATGTATTTACTATATAGTTGAGGTGCCCAGGGCTGCCAGGGGGGAAATCCAAGTATGAGATTTCCCCCCAAAGGGTGAGGGAAAAAAAAAAAAAAATGTCGCATAAAGGCTATTCTGGCACTCCCTTACTATGCATGCCAAACATGTCCATCTTGAAAACTAAGGTAGTTGGTGGGGGGAGAGTGTTCCTCCCCCCCACCCCCCAACACACACACACTTAAAATATATTCTGGCACCCACTTATTATGCATGCCAAGTATAGGCTCTCCATCTTGAACACTGAGGGTGTTGGACGGTATCTATCCCTCACCTCCCCCCCCCCCCTTAACCTAATATGGCACCCCTTATTATGCAAAAGGATATGGAAGGCGATTGAAAGAGTGAAAGCTATATAATTTTGCATTTAGCTAAACTATATATGCTAAAGGAAAACTCATACACGTATAGTTATATATGTAATAAATATAAATATATTATAATAATTATTATATAATACAATCACATGCATTTTGTGATCACAAAAATATAACTCAATAATATTAATCAGAGAGATAGAGAAAAATATATATATAATAATAACTGCCAAATATAATAATTCAATAATAATAAAAATTAAAGCAAACAATAAAGATTAGAACAAGAACAACAACAACAATACTACTACTACTAATAATAATAATAATAATTAAAAAAATTAACAATGATAATATCAATAATAATAAACGATACTGTAACGATCTGTTTCTTACACTTCTTAGTTACATATACTGTATACACACATCGGTATTAGTTAAACTCCCAAATACTTTCTCTGTTCTATCGTCGTTCGTGGCTGGGGCAAGACTGGCTAGCTGAGGGGTACCATAGGGTGCCCCAAGCAGCCCTCAGATTCAAACGTGCTCACACGCACCTGACTGTACACACACGCTCAGTGTGCGTACATACACATAGGCCTAGCTGGACAGAGGGGTCCTGTCTGCGGTTTACTGGTCGAGGAGGGGAGAGAGGGTTTCTTACCCAAAGTTCCCTCTCACTCCTAACATAATCTCATAGAATCCCAAAATCTCTAAATCTCCATAAGTCCACAGTCTCTTAATGCACTCGCATTATTATTCATAAGACTACTATTACAATGCTCGATCACGCTACTCCAGGCGTCTCGACTGGTATGAGGTGAAAGGCAACTTAGGTGAGGCATAGAATCCAATGCAACAAGTAAAGTATATCATCCCTGAGGAAATATCACACATAAAGATAAACATGAAAAATTGGATAAACATGAAAATTGGATAAACATGAAAAATTGGATAAAATTCATACTTAAAAATAGACATAAGAAATAAATATATACATTTGAAACACTGCAACGACTTGCATAGTTCGTGTTAAGAAATATTCCACACAGTTCGCCGAGGTCACTGGATAATGTTTTTGGATGAATCACTTAACAGGAAGTCACAAAAGTTCGTTCAGTATAATAATTATTATTATTTGTTTTACTAATTTTTATATATGATTTTTGTTTTTGTTTTTTTGTTGTTATTTTTACTTTATTGTCATATACAGTAAGTGACAAATTAATTAATAAAAATAAAAAACATAAATCTAAAATCTGAAATATCGATTCTCAAAACCAAGACAGCAAATCACGCCAAATCGACCTTTTTATTCCAAACCTGCCAAATAGTGAGTCGCGGCATTAAACCTCTCAGACCGAGCAGCCCTCTCCTATGAAGCTCTGAACCTGAAAATCTTGCGGGGAACTATTTGGCTTTGTCTTATGCTGGGGTCACACATTCATGTATATGCTCCCGTATGCTCCCGTACGAAGGTTTATTGGTAGTTGGCAACCGAATACGTAAAACGTAAGGGCTTAGTACGCAAAACGTAAATGAAATTGTGTCTAGTCGTGGGGGTTGGTACGCATGGCGGGCGTAGCCACGCTGGTCTTGGAGGTGGTTGGTGCGGCCAAGGCCGCCCGGTATGTTTTGGATTTCGAATCAGATACGGGGCTCGCGCTCACGTATGTCAAAAATCGGGAAAGCATACGTTTTACCTGGCTAGCTGCTACGTCTTACGGGTGCAGCCCCGTAAAACGTAGCAGCTAGACAGGTAAAACGTAAGTTTCTCCCGCCAATCGTACAATGTTCACGTAAAACGGGAAAGTGAAAGTAAGTCCGGGCGCATCTGGCAGAACCGCCGCACTGTGGGTTGGCGGGAAGACGCGGCACCATTGTACGGTGGGGTCACGGGGGACAACGGGACCAGCGGGGGACCAGCGGGGTACACTCCAGTCACACCTCTCACCACACCGGAGCAGCAACCAACAAGCCAACCCTGCCACCCTCTGCACCCTGCCGAAAACAAATCGTAGCAGCGAAACGACTGCACCTATGGCTTTCATATTTTTACCACATGTACCTTACCCTTTAGGCTACCCACCACAAAAATCCCAAATCCCTCCTCCCACCCACTCGCTGACTGTCGGTCCCGTCAGAAGGAAAAAAAAGGAAAATCTGTGGCGGCGAAACGACTGCACCAATCGGGTCCATATTTGTGTGACAAGTCCCTTACCCTCACCACACCCCCAACCACCTCCAACCACCCACTTCCAGCGTATCCGTACGAAGATAAGGAAAAAAAGGAAAATCTGTGGCGGCGAAACTACCTCACCAATCGATTCCATATTTGTGTGACAAGTCCCTTACCCTTCTGCCTTCCCCCCACCACACCCCCAACCGCCTCCCACCACCCACTTCCAGCGTATCCGTACGAAGATAAGGAAAAAAAGGAAAATCCGTGGTGGCGAAACTACCTCACCAATCGGCTTCATATGTGTAACACAAGTCAATTTACCCTTCTACCTTCCCCCAACCAACCCGAAAACCACCCTCCCACCCATACATTCCGATACCATAAAAGTCTCTGTAGTCTATAGTGTCTTTTCAGCTACTTTCGGGACCATCAGGGACCTGATTTCTGGCGAAAATGGACAAGGGGAGTGTTTTTTTTACCATTATCCTTCCTTTCTCTCCCAACTTGATAGATTTAGCAAAAAAAAAAAAAAAACTCTGGCACTGGCAGAAGCACACCGTCAAAATTAGCTGGCACTCAGCGGGTTAAAGGTTACAAGGATGAATGGTCTTTCCTCTATAAAGGGAGTTCACAAAATTGAACTCCTCCAGGATGAATTCCGCGATGTTGTTCATGGTGCCGATGAAGGACTGGGAATGGGAATGGTGTGGCCATTCCTGCCCTTTTGTAGTTCCCCGATTCCAACCCAGACCTACGTGGTTGACAAAGACTGTCTTTGTCTGTGTTTGGACAGACGGGGTGTGCCTAGGATTGTCCGGACACGGTCCACGTAATGCCTACAAACTCACAAGACGTACGGCCTCAGCTACGTAGGTCTTGTGGGGGCGTGGCCATGGGCGTGGCCTGTGTTCCCGCAAATCGGGCAGCCCAGGCGGACTAACGGGGACATGCTTACGCAAGTCGCAAGCACGTACGTAGCTACATACGACTACATTACGTCTGACGTAACACTGGCCCCGTTACGGTACGTATGTCGGGAAGTGCAATAGTCGTAGTCTATACACGGCCGGACTACGCCCGTCATAACACAAAATTGGCGATCACGCCTGACGGGAGCATACGGGAGCGATATACGTGAATGTGTGACCCCAGCATTAGGTTCTGGACTCACTCACTCACTCTCTCTCTTTCTGTAGTTAATTTATTAGGGTTAGTATACTATATAGGTTAACACTCAAGTACATATCTTCTGTAATCATTGGATATATTAGTATTAATAGGCCCATCTCATATAAGGATACAGAGGTAATTCACTATAATTATATCCAATGAGTTTATGTATTTAAGAATATGAAGGTATATCACCATCAATATACCCAATGATTATATATATCAATTATATACCCTTTAAAATGTTTACTCATACACTTTTTATGACCTCGATTTCTAGCAGTGCATGGTTAGTTCTGTGAATTCCAACCCAGCTGATTCGATACCATATAGTTCGGAAAGTCTGTAGGGGGTATCCAGTTGTTTGTGTGCCTTGAGGGTGGACACTACGTATTTGTTGTGCTCTGCGTTGGAATTATTCTGTAAGATATGCTGGTATTTTCAGGTATTTGTATTTTTTGTCTGCATAATTATTTTTGGTCTATTATCATGTGTATTTTTCTTTCCTATTTTCAGTTATGTCTTTGTTTTCCTCTCACACACTCACTCTCACTCTTACTCTCTCTCGGGTTTGCCTAGTAGTAGTAGTAGTGGCCCTTTTATGTTTATTTATCTATTTATTTTTCTGTCATTTCCTTGTCTTTCATTCCCCCCCCCCCCTTCTCGCACGGAAAACATACCTATCATCATCATAACTAGAACGAAAGTTATACATATTCTTCAGGTGTATATATTCATTCTGTCAACTTTTCAAAGTTATTTCCACATTCTCATTTTATACCAAGCCCGAACTATGAAACGTTTAGTATTATAAAATAAAACACACATCGTAAACACTCTTGTGTTTACCTGTTAATCAAGGGACTGGGGTTCTCGATAAGGGGCCCCATTCCTGAACATGTACTTGACCTACAGTGTGCTGGCTTAATAATCTGGAAGGGTTGATAACGTCTGAAGTCCTATTTTAACTAACTAAATATATGTTAATCGTGTGTGGTATCCGAGTGACCATATCCTACGTGTCCTGGTGATGACCTAGGATGACTAACCAACAGGTCATATGATGGTTCGTGCTTTGACCCTCGCTCACCATGACCAACAGTAGTAGTAATAGGTCACTGTAATCACCATGCCCAGTACCTCAAGTCACCGTAACCCGGCCTCTGTTTTGGACCATGCACATACTGAGGTGACTATGCTACGCTGTATTATCATGGTCGACTTGCGCCATTATCACTGCCATCATTCGGAGTCTGGTAGATCAATAGTTGGATCCTGGTGCACTGTTAACCCTGGCCTGGGGTACCACACACGATATTGATCTGTCTAAGTCAATTATTGTTTTATTTAATTTTGTTTTTGTATATATATATATTTATTGCCATAGATAGAAGAAATACTTACAGCCATTCAACTTATAATATATATATATATATATATATATATATATATATATATATATATATATATATATATATATATATATAACATTATGACAAAGACGATTGGATGTACTGTACCACACCGAACCTAAGCATTGAGATACTTTGATTATATTTAGCATGAAATGGACGATTCTAGAAAGAACATACCCATCCTCGTGAATATCATTAAGTGAATGTATCTCAATACTATCACCATAGTCATAGATAGTATCAACACCCTAATCATCATTACTAATACAGTATCATAGCCATTATATATAAATCATCCTTTTCATCATTAAATCATTATCAGTCACCATAATCATCTTTACTAACATCATACTCATTATTATGTGCTCCTCCTCATATGGTGTTTATTATAATAATTATATGTTGTCTGTTTTTATAAGTATACAGTGTTTTTATCAGGTTCCCAATGTTTGTTATGTTTTATAAGTATACAGTGTTTTTATAAGTATAGTGTTTTTATCAGGTTCCCAATGTTTGTTATGTTTTATAAGTATAGTGTTTTTATCAGGTTCCCAATGTTTGTTATGTTTTATAAGTATAGTGTTTTTATCAGGTTCCCAATGTTTGTTATGTTTTATATGTATAGTGTTTTTATCAGGTTCCCAATGTTTGTTATGTTTTATAAGTATAGTGTTTTTATCAGGTTCCCAATGTTTGTTATGTTTTATAAGTATAGTGTTTTTATCAGGTTCCCAATGTTTGTTATGTTTTATAAGTATAGTGTTTTTATCAGGTTCCCAATGTTTGTTATGTTTTATAGTATAGTGTTTTTATCAGGTTCCCAATGTTTGTTATGTTTTATAAGTATAGTGTTTTTATCAGGTTCCCAATGTTTGTTATGTTTTATAAGTATAGTGTTTTTATCAGGTTCCCATGTTTGTTATGTTTTATAAGTATAGTGTTTTTATCAGGTTCCCAATGTTTGTTATGTTTTATAAGTATAGTGTTTTTATCAGGTTCCCAATGTTTGTTATGTTTTATAAGTATAGTGTTTTTATCAGGTTCCCAATGTTTGTTATGTTTTATAAGTATAGTGTTTTTATCAGGTTCCCAATGTTTGTTATGTTTTATAAGTATAGTGTTTTTATCAGGTTCCCAATGTTTGTTATGTTTTATAAGTATACAGTGTTTTTATAAGTATAGTGTTTTTATCAGGTTCCCAATGTTTGTTATGTTTTATAAGTATAGTGTTTTTATCAGGTTCCCAATGTTTGTTATGTTTTATAAGTATAGTGTTTTTATCAGGTTCCCAATGTTTGTTATGTTTTATAAGTATACAGTGTTTTTATAAGTATAGTGTTTTTATCAGGTTCCCAATGTTTGTTATGTTTTATAAGTATACAGTGTTTTTATAAGTATAGTGTTTTTATCAGGTTCCCAATGTTTGTTATGTTTTATAAGTATACAGTGTTTTTATAAGTATAGTGTTTTTATCAGGTTCCCAATGTTTGTTATGTTTTATAAGTATACAGTGTTTTTATCAGGTTCCCAATGTTTGTTATGTTTTATAAGTATAGTGTTTTTATCAGGTTCCCAATGTTTGTTATGTTTTATAAGTATAGTGTTTTTATCAGGTTCCCAATGTTTGTTATGTTTTATAAGTATAGTGTTTTTATCAGGTTCCCAATGTTTGTTATGTTTTATAAGTATAGTGTTTTTATCAGGTTCCCAATGTTTGTTATGTTTTATAAGTATAGTGTTTTTATCAGGTTCCCAATGTTTGTTATGTTTTTATAAGTATAGTGTTTTTATCAGGTTCCCAATGTTTGTTATGTTTTATAAGTATAGTGTTTTTATCAGGTTCCCAATGTTTGTTATGTTTTATAAGTATAGTGTTTTTATCAGGTTCCCAATGTTTGTTATGTTTTATAAGTATAGTGTTTTTATCAGGTTCCCAATGTTTGTTATGTTTATAAGTATAGTGTTTTTATCAGGTTCCCAATGTTTGTTATGTTTTATAAGTATAGTGTTTTATCAGGTTCCCAATGTTTGTTATGTTTTATAAGTATAGTAGTGTTTTTATCAGGTTCCCAATGTTTGTTATGTTTTATAAGTATAGTGTTTTTATCAGGTTCCCAATGTTTGTTATGTTTTATAAGTATAGTGTTTTTATCAGGTTCCCAATGTTTGTTATGTTTTATAAGTATAGTGTTTTTATCAGGTTCCCAATGTTTGTTATGTTTTATAAGTATACAGTGTTTTTATGAGGTTCCCAATGTTTGTTATGTTTTATAAGTATAGTGTTTTTATCAGGTTCCCAATGTTTGTTATGTTTTATAAGTATAGTGTTTTTATCAGGTTCCCAATGTTTGTTATGTTTTTATAAGTATAGTGTTTTTATCAGGTTCCCAATGTTTGTTATGTTTTATAAGTATAGTGTTTTTATCAGGTTCCCAATGTTTGTTATGTTTTATAAGTATACAGTGTTTTATGAGGTTCCCAATGTTTGTTATGTTTTATAAGTATAGTGTTTTTATCAGGTTCCCAATGTTTGTTATGTTTTATAAGTATAGTGTTTTTATCAGGTTCCCAATGTTTGTTATGTTTTATAAGTATACAGTGTTTTTATGAGGTTCCCAATGTTTGTTATGTTTTATAAGTATAGTGTTTTTATCAGGTTCCCAATGTTTGTTATGTTTTATAAGTATACAGTGTTTTTATCAGGTTCCCAATGTTTGTTATGTTTTTATAAGTATACAGTGTTTTTATCAGGTTCCCAATGTTTGTTATGTTTTTTTTTTTGTTTTTTTTTTTTTTAAAGAGACAATGAACGGAGGAAGGAAAAACACAGATATAACAAAAAGGTCCATGTGCCTAAAGGCATCCTCCATTCATAAAATGTTTGTAACAACTGGATTTAAACTTTTGTAGATTGTAAGTTTGTGGAAAGCAACTCGAGGGAAGTGAATTCCAAAGAGTAGTTTGGGAGTTCTAGGGATAAATGAAATTTGATAAGCAGAAGTTCTGCATTGTGGAGGAGAAAGTGTAAATTCATGGGCGCTCTCAGCTGCCCTAGTTCTACGGGGAAAGATGTGGAGAGGCGGCACAATTGAAGCAAGTTCCTCGGAACAATTGCTGTGAAAATATCTGTAGAATAATGCAAGGGATGCAACGTTTCTTCGTATGGATAATGTAGGAAGGTCCTGTGTGATGTAGAGGTTTTTCCTTCTTCTGTTGGGGTGTGACTAATGTTTTTTTTCTTTTCACAGGAGGAGGAGGAGGAGGAGGGTACATGACGAAGAAAAGGAAGAGTACAAAGGAGAAACATAAGGAAAAGAAGGAAAAAGATGAAAAGGAAGACACGAATTGCTAAAAACATGATATTAGGAGAAATGCAACGTATAATAAATGTATGCTATATAAATAAATGGAAAATCAATAGTCTGTTCATTGTGACACCCTACCTAGTCCCTTGTAAATCAGGAAGGGCTGGAGCAAATGGGATGTAAACGTCCACACCTATTAATTGAGTATAATTATCAGCTCCATTGTGCAGGTAGTTGGTCTATGTGTGTGTGTATGAGAGAGAGAGAGAGAGAGAGAGAGAGAGAGAGAGAGAGAGAGAGAGAGAGAGAGAGAGAGAGAGAGAGAGAGAGAGAGAGAGAGAGAGATAGGCTACATAGCTAGATTTACACTTAGATATATGGATAGATAAATAGATATATTGATAGATAGATAGATAGATAGAGAGAGAGAGAGAGAGAGAGAGAGAGAGAGTAATGAGTAGTTTGTGAGATAGATAGATAAATAGATGCGAACATAGATAGACAGATAGATAGTGAGAGCGAGAGTAATTAGTTTGAGATAGATTGATGTATAGATAGATAGATAGATAGTGAAAGAGTGAATAATGAGTAGTTTGCTTGGGATTTCTAGGCTCAGCATTAACACTATCTGATCTGACGTATAAGGGTTTTTTATGATAGTTTGTCGTCATGTTTTTGTTGATTGAGGAATTTGAGGGTATTATAAGGGTAAAGACAGCCTCAATTTACCCTCTGATTTCCATATACCTTCCCTAATCTTAATAAAATTGTGATAATAGCCAGAAAACGGAAAATAAATGCGTAATCTGATCTTGAAAGGGTTAACTCACTAACTCTTGATACGGATATTTTGCTCCTAGGTTGAAGAAAATCGTATGCCGGTATCATAATAGAACACATAACTAAGTAGACATCAAACAATTATACATTAAATTGAATAATCAGAAACTAATTACAGTAGAAAGCTCGAGAATAGACTAAAATATAATAAGTTAAATCTCCGCAAAGAGGTTCAGAATCAGTGTTGCCAGACGGTGAACATTTAACGCTGCATAGGTACATTTAATTACACGCATTACAAGATTAAACAATGATCTATGAATCAGTCTAGATAAAAAGAACCATACAAAGATTGTGGATAGAAAGGCAAAAGAAGTTGAAAAATCAGTAAATAACCTAAAACTAAATAAATAACAAATAGGGGGGGCCGGTTGAAAAGGTGATCTCCCCGAACAATCACCAGACCAGACGAGGATGATAGAAATAAATGGATGAAAGTGACAAAAGCTTACATGAATACTGTGGGAATGAGAAGAGAAAATATCATAAGAATGACAAAACAGAAATAAAAGAAGAAACAAGAAAGTGGGATTCTGCAAATTGGAAAGAAGAAGTAAATAGTAAATCAAGCCTAGTAATATACAAAAGATGGAAAGAAAGTATTAAAGAAGAACAAATGTATGATAACCGCCCATCTTCAATCATACTGTATAAGGCCAGGAGTGGAACTCTGCAACTAAACGATAGGAAAAGACACACAAATGGAGAAGTAGAATGCACTTTATGTGGCCATGATTATGAAGATCTGAAACATTTTATGTTAGTGTGCCCATCAATAAATAATGAAAGAATGAAAGCTAAAGAACTTCAACAGCCATACCGGGAGGATGAACTGGGAATAATAGATTATTTATTCAGAGAAGAAAATCTAGAAGAGAAAAAGGAGATTTTATATAAGATGTGGAAGAAGAGAGAAATAATAATTAAAAGTTTGACATCTAATTAAGAAAGATAAAAACCATTGAATGTAAACTAGGAAATATCAAGTAAACTTAAATCTTCAGGGAGCTGCCGTTGCTAAGGCGTTCTGCCCCTTGGAGACGACATCCGACCAGGACGTTCAGGACCAAAACAAACTTCCCCGTGTTCTCGTTAGTGTTCAATAATTCGCTATTTATGCTCGTAATACAGTTCCAGTTGCTATAGACTTGCGTGTGCGTGTACTTGAATCTCGTGTGCCATTATTGAAGCTACCGTGGACGCGGAAATAAGAAGAAAAAGGCGAGAAATAAGTGGATTTATAGGTGGCGAGATGCCGCTGTGGGCCTGATAGAAGCTGCTATGCAGGTTTTCTGGTAAGTAATGCATATTTTGTGCTTCAACTACTGTATTTGGCGAACTCATTATGATAATATTCAAGGACACTAGTGCGACGTTATGAGAAACAATTTATTAGGGAAAATAGGCACCAATAGATTCGCCATATTTTTCTCCATATAGTCCGCATGGAGGATTTTCGTTATCAACAAATTGAAAAATACCCACTTCACAGACAAATACACCAAAAATCTAAGTCAAAGCGGGGGTGTGGGGGCGGCAGCCCCCACCTATAATACTAGGTTAGGTTAGGTAAGGTTGTTAGGTTAGGCTAATGTCCTTTCAAAGGGGTATAGGGTAGTAAACACTAGGATAGCCTATACCCGGTCAGAGGTAAGAAGAAGAAGAAGAAGAGTCCTGCAGTAGTCTCCTTGAATGCTACCCTCATTACTTTCTTAAGCTGATGTAGGAGTTATGGCCGTGGTTTTAATCAATGTTTACAAAGTAGGCTAGCCTATGCGATTGTAGGGAACATTGTTGTTTTTGTTGTTTAAAAAACGGAACAATCTTGTCTTGGCTCGAGAGAAACGGGAGCCCAGTCACGGTGCCACCCATATTATGGTGAAATAGGCCTAATCGCCAAATGTGTTATTCGTGTTTTCCTTGTTATAGGCTAGCCTATCATTTGTTAGTCGGATCAATAGAAATGGAGGAGGAGTTCTGTTTTTTATAAAGGAAAGTCTTAATCCCGTCTTAATGTCAAAACCTCAAATTGCGAATATAGACATATCTTACGTACTATTAAATAATAAACGAGGAACTAAAATAACACTAGCTTTATTATACAGACCCCCATCTCAATCAGTGCAAACTGACAGTGAAATTTATGAACAAATTGCAGAAATAACTAACATACAAGATACCGTAATTCTTGGCGATTTCAACTTACCCGTGACTAAATGGGGCGATAATCTTACTTCACACTCTGGACACAACCTCTATGCTAACTTGCAAGAGAGTTCACTTTTTCAATTTGTACAATCTCCGACCCGTGGTAATAATGTGCTTGACCTTGTACTCGCAACAAAAGAAGAATTAATAGAGAATTTGAATGTTGGTGATGAATTCAGTAACAGCGACCATCGTACGATAACTTTCATTTTAAAGTTTACTAGGCCTAGTAACAAATCAAATAGCAGCATTGAGAAAGTCCCTAATTTCAAGAAAGCAAATTTTCATAAACTTAAATCAAAGCTTAAAGAAACTGCCTGGAACTTTCTGACTAACAATAACGACATAAATACATCTTGGGAGTGTTTCACAACCACTTACCTTAAGGCAGTGCAAGACTGCATACCATCGAAAATACGGCGTCCAGGCCATAATGATAAGCCCAAATGGTGGAATAAAGATATTTCAGACTGTCTGCTTGCTAAAAAATTTGCTAATGATAGATTAAAATCCTCACAAAATGACGAAGAACGGGTGAAATTTGTAGAGCTACGACGCAAAGCCAAAAAGTTAATTAAGCAGAGTAAAAAGACCTTAGAGTTACATGTTGCGAATCAAAGTAAAACAAACCCGAAAGAATTCTATAGTTATATCAGAAAGAAAAAAGTAGTTACTTCAACTGTTGGACCGTTAGTCGATGAAAATGGAGAATACACCAAAGACGAAGTACAAATGAGTAATGCCCTCAATACCTTCTTTGCATCAGTTTTTACAACCGAAGACCTCGGTGATATCCCTACACCATCGCCGATTCAGATTGATAATTCAGATGTTCTAAGCAATATCACCGTTACAGAGAGAGAAGTATTGAATTGTTTAGATAAACTCAAGGTAAATAAAACACCTGGACCTGATACAATCTCGCCTAGAGTTCTAAAGGAAGCTAAGGATGAGCTCTCCAAACCACTGACATTGCTATTCAATGAATCCTTGCAGTCTGGGACTATGCCTTATCAGTGGAAGCTAGCCAACGTAACACCGATATTAAAAAAAGGCAGCAAATCGCTACCCAGTAACTATCGTCCAATTAGCTTAACCTCAATTGTATGTAAAATGTTAGAAACGGTCATAAGAGACAGACTCGTAAATCACTTAGAGGCAAATAACTTACTTAAAGATACTCAACACGGCTTTCGTAAAAAACGTTCCTGTTTAACAAACCTCTTAGACTTCTTCCACGATATCCTTAACCTCTACGATGAGAGTAAAGCTGTAGATATTATATACCTTGATTTTCAAAAGGCCTTTGACAAAGTTCCCCACAAACGTTTACTGCTAAAACTAAAAGCGCATGGAATACAAGACGGTGTGTTGAAATGGATAGAAAATTGGCTCAGCGACAGAAAGCAAAGAGTAGTCATAAACGGTAAGGCATCTAAATGGACCAATGTAAGTAGCGGGGTACCCCAGGGATCGGTACTAGGACCAATTCTCTTTCTAATTTACATCAACAACATAGATGAGGGTCTCACCTGTACAATCTCAAAATTTGCTGACGATACAAAAATTGCAAATAGCGTACTCTCAAAAGAACAAGTTGACGATATGCAACACAATCTAGATAAATTGTCATGTTGGGCCCAAATTTGGCAAATGAGTTTCAATGCGGATAAATGTAAAGTACTACATATCGGATACCTAATGAGAAAGCAAACTATTCGATGAATGGCACTCAGCTTAAGAATGTAAACAGAGAAACCGATCTGGGAGTAACATATCGAGTAACCTAAAACCGAGTCAACAATGTTCAGAAGTTGTTAAGAAGGCAAACAAAATAATTGGCTTTATAGGCAGGTCATTTGAGCATAAATCCAAAGAAGTTATCCTAACCCTTTACAATTCCTTAGTCCGCCCTCTTCTGGAATACTGCGTTCAATCCTGGTGCCCTTATTACCAAAAAGATATAAACAAGCTAGAACGAGTTCAACGTAGAGTTACCAAAATGATACCTAGCCTAAAGAACAAACCATACGAAGAGCGTCTTAGAGAATTAAATCTATTTCCTTTAACCCAGCGCAGATTAAGAGGTGACTTAATTCAAGTGTTCAAAATCATCAAAGGCATCGACAATATGAACTGTAGTAAGTACTTCACTATCGACCAATCTAATTACACGCGGGGAAACGGTTGCAAAATTATCAGTAAATCTTTTAACTCACACGAATCTAAGAATTTCTTCTTCAATCGAGTTCTCAACTTGTGGAATGGGCTTCCCCGAGACGTTATAGACTGCAGCACCGTTGATTCATTTAAACTCCGCCTAGACAAATATCTCGCATCAAACCCGCGACTGACTGCGTTTGTAAATGAATAACTTTATTTTATCCCCCCCTCAGTTACTAACCCATCTGTCCCCTACTAACTTCCTAATCATGCCACGGACATTAGTTCTAGGGCAGTAGTTCCCTTTCCAATGTTCCCTTACCCACTCTAAACCACTGTTTGGACACTTGATCCTCAGTGTTTTGGAGGACAAGCAGCCTAGAAGTGTCACTAGACCTGTTGTTGCTTGATTTCCTTTGTACTCCTTTGTACTCCATTGTATTTATATATTTGGTAATTAGGCTATAGGCTATAGGGAATAGGCTCGCACCCTTACTTTTCATGTTTTTTACTCCAGATTTTGAGAAATTAGTGTTTTCATGGTTTTAGTTATAGACCTAATTCCAATGTGGGATACAAGATGGGTTGAGAGGGAGCTTTATATAGGCTATTTGTTTCACGATATAGTTTCGGAGCATTGAGTCCAATTTCAAAATATTTGTTCCTGACGTTAGGTCTAGGCCTTATAGGCTAGCCTAGGCATAACAATAATGTGTACGGTATTGGATTGATATTGATTAGTTTATTTTGACAATTTTGTTTATTATAATTATGCGGAAAATCTCAAAGGCCATAATATTAATGGATTTTAGTTATTAGTTTAGAGCTGTATTTGGTCAAGTACGGTACTATATATATTACTAATGTTGGTACTCTAGCCTAGTAGGCTACCATTGTCGAAAATTATATTTTATTCTTTAAAAGGCATTATCTTAAGGAAGTTTTTTTGCAGTTTAGTACACTTGGACATTACTTGTGCACTTGTGACTCACACGGTTCTCAGAAATCTCAACCAGTTAGCCTAGATCTCAACCAGCGTCAAATTGTCAACTCAACCAATAAACCATTAACCATTTCAACCATCTGATGCCAACCAGTGCCAAGTAAACTAGGCTAGCCTAATGCTAATATATGTATAATCGATACTTATTACCGAAACTACCACTAATTATTATGATTCCAACCAGTGCCAAGTAAACTAGGCTAGCCTAATGCTAATATATGTATAATCGATACTTATTACCGAAACTACCACTAATTATTATGATTCCAACCAGTGCCAAGTAAACTAGGCTAGCCTAATGCTAATATATGTATAATCGATACTTATTACCGAAACTACCACTAATTATTATGATTCCAACCAGTGCCAAGTAAACTAGGCTAGCCTAATGCTAATATATGTATAATCGATACTTATAACCGAAACTACCACTAATTATTATGATTCCAACCAGTGCCAAGTAAACTAGGCTAGCCTAATGCTAATATATGTATAATCGATACTTATAACCGAAACTACCACTAATTATTATGATTCCAACCAGTGCCAAGTAAACTAGGCTAGCCTAATGCTAATATATGTATAATCGATACTTATTACCGAAACTACCACTAATTATTATGATTCCAACCAGTGCCAAGTAAACTAGGCTAGCCTAATGCTAATATATGTATAATCGATACTTATAACCGAAACTACCACTAATTATTTCTCAATATTTGAAGGCTATTAGGCCTATAGAATAAGGATGTTGCAAAGATCATATTAAAATTTGTTTCAACCTCCGGAAAAACATTTAATGTGCACTATATATAGCACTGTAAAATACAAAAAACTCTCCCTATAAAACTCCCTATTGACGGCAGTGAAATTCTTATTAAGCCCCTTACTGGCAACATAGATGCTGATTTCAATAAGTCAGGGGGGGGGGGGGGGGGGGGGGGGGAGGGGAGCCCCCCTCAACCCATCGTGTATCCCAAGGCAAAACGAAACATATATTTACTCTGAAAATGACTTACATCTGAGTGTTATAAGATCGTTGGATCAGGGGCGTAGCTAGAGATTTGGAGGCCCAGGGGGCTTGGTGCCTGGAGGGGCCCCCTCCAAGGTTTGCTTATTATAGAAGGGGGTGGGGGTGGCGAGCGAAGCGAGCCTAATCAGCTGGGGGGTTCGGGGGGCGCTGTAAGCCCCCCCGAGAAAATTTTAGAATAATAATGCTACCTAGGTGCATTTTGACGATATCCATGACTCAATAGTGGGGTACTGGTAATAATTTAATATACAATTAATTATTATATCACCGTTATCTAATGGATTAGGAATACATGTACAATGGATGGTACAATACTGTAAAACATATACCACTTTGATGAACTCTTTCTCTTTGTCGTTCATTAGGCATGTCTGAAATAAGAATATAAAATATAATACTAATAAAATAATACAAATAATAATGTACATGAAACGTGATAACATTAAAATATTATTTCAACCCCACCACTGGCGTTAGGGAGTTAAAATAGGCGTCATTGGTAGGCCTAATCAAGCTATGCATTACCTCAAATCTCAAGACTGGGGGCCTCTTCTTGAGAACCCCAGTAACTTGTTAGAAAGCTTACCAACGTTTGCACCTGACCCTGAACCAGCCAAAGGGCTAGATTAACCTACAAACGAGTATTCAATGCTCACAACTGTGTTCCTTCTTATTTCACAGTTCCTGGGCTTGATATGTACAGCCACCATAGCCTATAGCCTATATGGAAGGCGTATATAGTGCTCATAGCCTAACCAAGGTAGCCTACACTCTACACCATTAATGTTGCCTCTCTATGCTCTATTTTAGCTGATGTATTGCACCCATACTTAATTGACTAATATATATATTTTTTTTTTTTTTTTTTTTTTTTTTTTTTATATTCCAACTTACTTCCTCTCGGGCATAGGCTGAGAGCCTTAACATTCACCGCTTTACAATGAACAGTGAAGCCCGTGAGGTCTTGTTCCAGTTTAGGGAGTGAGACATGTGAAGCACGTAGAGTACAACGAGCACCTGCCATCTTGCCTTCACATGAGGCACGGTGCTCACTCATGGCCCGAAACGACCCCATCTCTGAAGCCATCTCGTTCCCGTGCTTCACTGTCTCACCCCCTACACTCGGACTCTCACACTTACACACACACAACGACTAATGCGACTTAAACGACTATGCATCTTTTTCACGACAAAGCTAAGGTTTAGTAAGATCATAAACATTGTATAGGCTATGTTAGGCCCCCTACAGTTCGAGGAAAAAATATGAGACCAAAACATAGTCCTACAAATTTCAAGGCCTAAATATTTAGCACTTTAGAAGTTTAGCCTACTCTACAAATATCTTCGATACCACTCAACTTTCTCACAAGGTTAAGTACATAGGTTATCTATGAAATATAGCTATCGATTTGACCATTACAGTTCACGAAAAAGAAAATATTACCGAAATTTTTGGTTCATATATTTATATATAATTGTATGTAGGCCTAATCTTCGATTATACACTCAACTTACTAACAATCACCATGTTTCTTGTTGTCAAATTAGGCTATATCTTATTATTCCTTTACACATGTTTACGAACAACACAGTATATTAACCAACTGTCAAACTCAATAGTGCTATTTTGTAATGTATATAAAGTATAATCATTAGGCCTACCTATAGGCAGTGCGTCCTAAGCAAGTGGCTGGTAGGAGGCTAGGAGCGAGAGCGACGATGTTTCCCCTTGCACCGCCAAATCAATACTGATGGAGTGATCGTTATTCAATTATTTTTCTAATTTTAAATACGGTACCCATGACGTCGCAGGATAGAAGAAAAGAAAGAGGTTAAATCAGAAAACACACATGGTGTTTATTTTACTCATTATTAATATTACTTATATATACAGTATTAGTATAATTAATATTATTTTCAGATCCATTTGGGGGCCCCCTTCTCTTGGGGGCCCGGGGGGCAATTTCAAACAGCCCCCTCCCCCCCCCCCCCCTTAGCTACGCCACT
>CM064482.1:5142574-5325101 GCA_032716605.1 Paralithodes platypus | reverse complement strand
GGCCGAGCTGTCCAGTGGGCCGAGGTAGTCTAGCAACCGTGTTTAGGCAGTTTGCTCATACTGTCCGCCAATTTCCCCATTAATTCCTTACATACAAACAATATAACTCCGATGTTCATTATTTATATCCATTTGTTACATAAACATATGACTATGAATACTGTACCACCACTGATAATCATCATCATCATCATCTGACCTCACCCTCACTTTGACTTGTATCACACAGTAGGCCTACACATAGAGCAGTACTGTACTGTACTACAACTGATCATCATCATATCTGACCTCACCCTCACCTTGACTTAAATCACCCTGACCTCAAAAGACAATGACAAACTTACCCCTCATATACAGTAGTATAAAATCCACCTTTACTATCTCTCCTAACCACTATTATACTAACAATTGTTCTTTTCACCCCTCCTAAAACGCCTGTGCAGTAATCTGGAGACACCACAACCCTCCAAGCAAACTGCACATTTAAACAATAAGAAGAAGGTTAGTGAAATACCACAGGAACGAAAATCCTGAGAGCGAAACCCCCACCCCTAACGAGCCACAGGAACGAAAATCTTGAGAGCGAAACCCCCACCCCCAACGAGATCCCCGGTCCCATTTCCATCCCCGATTTGGTCTCTGTCTCTCTCCCAATTCATTCCACATATTATACGTCTCTCAATCACAGTCTTCTAATATACAAACCACAATACTTTACTCACTGACATTCTTGATGTACCACCTAAGTATGTATTTAATTATGTAACCACCATACAGGCTATAATACTTTCATTGTGTAGGTTCGAGGCGATCTAAAAGACATTTTTTTTTTTTTTTTTTTTTTTTTTTCTATATTCCAACTTACTTCCTCTCGGGCATAGGCTGAGAGCCTTAACATTCACCGCTTTACAATGAACAGTGAAGCCCGTGAGGACTTGTTCCAGTCTAGGGAGTGAGACATGTGAAGCACGTAGAGTACAACGAGCACCTGCCATCTTGCCTTCACATGAGGCACGGTGCTCACTCATGGCCCGAAACGACCCCATCTCTGAAGCCACCTCGTTCCCGTGCTTCACTGTCTCACCCCCTACACTAGGACTCTCACACTTACACACACACAACGCCACCTGTTGAGCAGATAACTCACCTTAGCTTCCATTTCACACCAAAATCAGATCGTGATTACGTCAGCCCTGTATTTAGTTATATAACAATCATAGTCCCCCCCCAATTCTAGCAATTATATGTCTCTAACCTCCCGTTGTTTTATCCACTAACTAAATATATTCCCAACCTTCCTAATACAACCTCCATTTCACTAGACAAAATACCTAGGAGTAATTCCGAGATTAATTATGAAATTACACTAGACAGCCCCATAAACTCACTGGGATCCACATTTCTATTTTATTGTTGTGCCAACTCCCTAATGTTAACATAATTTAGGGAACTTGTAAAAAGGGAAGACAACCTATCTTCGTTCCCCCCATTTTTAGCAGTTAGCTATACATAACCTCACGTTGCATTGTTCGTCTGTCAATTTGTGTCCCTTTGCCAGTTCTCTGTATTGATTTATGCCTGTTGATTTAGATAAGTTAATTAAGAGTTATGTAACAACTTCAACCACGACTCTATACACCCGATAACCCTATGCCAGTTATTGTATTGATTTGGGCCTGTTAATTCGGATAAACTCACTATGACCAATCTGCATACATTATCAGGAGAGATGCAGGAAAGCTACCTCGTATCTCTCTCTCCATGACGAGTATAGATATATGTACCCCCGTGCCCAGTTGTCCCTTTTTCCTTTTTCTTCCAGTAACAAGGGAGTATGCCCACCGATATTGATACGACATAGCGGCACTTTCTAGTGTCGTATTGTGCCACGTTCATACCAACCCTTTTCATCTTATTAGGACGACGGCTATAATGCCGTCATTCATGCATGTATTCAATCCTTAGAGTAACTATCTGTTATCCACAATGTTGTTTCTCTTTTCCACTTAACTCCGCATGTTACACGCCTCTTAAATCACAGTCTTGTAGATACAAACCACATGACTTTCCTCCTGGACATTCTTGATAATAATAATAATAATAATAGTTCTTAAAGCTAACGCATGCTAAGCTAGCTAAGGATAGCTCAATAAGGACCGATTAGGCGTATTTCCATTGGGGTCCTGTACTACTATCCCATCCCTTTGCTCATGAGGGATGGTAACGACTCAGTGCTTGTGAAAAATCTTTAATGCGCCGAGCGTGGGGCGAACCCGGCCTTCTGGGTGGAAGTCCGAGACGCTAGTCACTACACCAAGCGAGCCGCTTGTAGCCTACCAACTAAGTATGTATTTAATTAGATAACCACCTTGTGAGTTATAGTATTTTCATTGTGTAGGTGCGAAGGCGATCTCAGGACACCTTCGTTTTCTAGTCCACAACGAATCCGATCATGATTATGTCAGCCCTATAATTAATTATGATCCCCCTCCGTCCTCTGACCTAACCTCTAACCCGCAATACTAACCCTCTGCCAGTTATTGTATTGATTCATATCTTGTTGACTTATATATGTTTAATTATGACCAATCTGCATACGATCATCTCAAGAGGAATGCAGGAAAGCTACCCTAGTATCTCTCTCCATTACGAGAAATAGATATATGCAGCCCCCTGCTCAGTTACATAACCCACATACCAACCCCATGCTCAGCTGTTCCTTTCTTTTGTAGTAACTAAGTATATAGATATGTACCCGTGCTCAGTTACCCCTTGTCTTGTTCTTCTAGTAACTAAGTATATATATCATATTAACCAGAATTTGCCCGATCAATATTGCTACGACACAGAGGCACTGCCCATGTCGAATCGTATTCCGTGCATTCCAACCAAGTCCCATTCACCTTAAATTGGCGACGACTAATACCGTCATTCAAGCATGTATTTCAATCCTTAAGTTAATTATCTTTTATCCGCCATTGTGTTCCTCTCTTCCATTTACTTTTCCACAATTGTTATACGTGTTCCAATCACCTCCTCCTTATCCACAATCCACACTACTCTGTTTTTGCTTTGTGACCCCATGCTCAGTGGTAACCTGTTTTTTGGGGTCATCCTGTCCTTTTCTCCTTCACGCCCCGCTGCACACACCACACTACCTGTTCGATCGTAGGGAAATGCCACCCCTATGTCCAGCGCATTAAGGGTCACGACCCTAGGTCACGAGCGGCGCGGCGCCTAGCCTCAAACCACCCGCTTTACAATTCACAACCCTCCCCCTGTAAAGACGCCATAAGAACGTTATAACATGCCGACTCAGTTCGTTCACTAACCTCAACAAATGGAAGGTAAGGACCTATCCTTGTACCCCCCTTAACTATCCTCTAACTCCCTAGCCCCACTCACAACCTGAACCAGAGCAATAGCCGGCGCGAGGCTAGGACGACCCCCTCTCGTCCCTCCTTAAAAATGTAAATTTCCCACTGACTTGCACTTTCACAAAACCACTATTCTTAACACCCACGAGTGATCCTCGTACATGAAAACTAGATGTAGTGATAAACCCTAACTAGGAAGATACCTCCTGACAACCTGAACTCATATCTCAACCCAATTAACGTAAGAACTCTCGATAACCATATTCAGGCAGCGGCATGCCCCCCCCCCCAAGGGGACCCCCCCCGCCCCCCCGGGGAAATTACCATGACCTGCGCAAGCCAGCAAATTCTTGCCAGACAACAGGTGAGTTTCCAACAGGTTATGGCCTACAAATCTAGATACCTATCCAAATACCATCCTATCCCATCCTTACCCAAAACCAAAATCTTCCTTATCCCATCCTAGATTACGAATAGCATGTCAGCTAGACCAGAGAAGGATACTTAGGTGAATTGATGAATAATACCTCCCAGCCTATAGTCACGTAGGGCGCCAGCAAAGTAGTACTTAAAAAAACCTTCACCAAATCCGACTAAACAACTATACTAGTACCTCATACTAGGGTTAAGATATCCACGATAATAAATCAGATAACAAGTTACTTACCGCCACATTAAAGACCCCCCCTCCCTAACCCCCTAAGTTCACCAGAATAAATTAACTACTTCATAGCACTGACATCCAATACTTCTAGAATATTCCTGAAGCTTCCTTGACCTGCCTATAAATAAGACACAGAGACAACAGTCGGGCAGTTTGAATATTAGAGCCCAAAGCAACGGCTGGCCACACTGCGTTGGCGTCTAGTACCTTCCCTCCCCCCCCCTCAAGATTCACGATAATTCGGCGTTCCGTAATCTGTGCAAACTCGGTGGGGAAGTGGATTTATCCTTTACGAATATTTTATTGGGATCGGGACTACCGGCAGTAATATTTTTTTGGTAGACAACAAATTCACAAATTATGATTGTTTCATTAACTTCTGATAGTGCACCATCCGCTACTTGATAGGCCTGGGCAGGAATCGGTTCCAGAACCGGTTCCAACGAATCCAATTAATTACTTTGGAACCGAGTACCAATTTTTGAGAACCGGTTCCTACTAAACGATTCCACTGACGATGTAAAACTATAGAAAATGCGAGATTCAAGGAGCGAAAATGGTGTAACAGTTAACACTACACTATATACACTAGTATATTGGTGGTGGTTGGCAACTGCACACTTGGTTCCGCGCGGCACGCGGCTCTCTCACTCCGACACTCAGTTGTAGGCTACATCGATCCCAGTCCTCCACTGAATCTGACTCATATTTGTTTACATTGAGGAACCGGTTCTGGAACCGGTTCCAACGGTTCCACCTGCCTCAGATACTCGGAACCGTGAGTACCGAAAATTACGGTTCCTGCCCAGCCCTACTACTTGAGTTACGAACGATCATAACTCATTTTTTTTTTTTTTTTAAGAGACAATGAACGGAGGAAGGAAAAACACAGATAAAACAAAAAGGTCCATGTGCCTAAAGGCATCCTCCATTCATAAAATGTTTATAACAACTGGATTTAAACATTTGTAAATTGTAAGTTTGTGGAAAGCAATTCGAGGGAAGTGAATTCCAAAGAGTAGTAGCTCTGGGGATAAATGAATTCTGATAAGCAGAAGTTCTGCATTGTGGAGGAGAAAGTGTAAATTCATGGGCGCTCTCAGCTGCCCTAGTTCTGCGGGGAAAGATGTGGAGAGGCGGCACAATTGAAGCAAGTTCCTCGGAACAATTGCTGTGAAAATATCTGTAGAATAATGCAAGGGATGCAACGTTTCTTCGTATGGATAATGTAGGAAGGTCCTGTGTGATTGCAGGGTTATTGATTAATCTAATAGCTTTATTTTGAATTTTGTCCAACTGCCTCAATGCAACCACTCCACTCCACTTCCACCCCACAGAGGCGAACAGTAATCCATCTGAGAACGCACATGACTTTTATATATTACGGCCAACTGCTCGTCAGTGAAGAATTCTCGAACTCTGTACAGGAGTCCCAGTTTTTTAGAGGCATTCTTAGCAATGCTTCTAACATAATGTGTCCAGCTCAAGTTAGTAGTTAATGGTACACCGAGAATGTCAATACTAGGGGAAGTGGGAATATTTACATCATTAAAAAATATAAGGGAGTCAGTGAGATTCTGTCGGTTAGAAAATTGAATGTACTTGGTTTTCTGTGCATTAAAGGAACCTAGATTCTTTTGTCCCCATCCATTAATTCTAGAAAGGTCCTGGTTCAGAGAAATTGCAGTGTTTATTTTTGAATTTGTAAGATCGGGTTGGGTGAAAGAATTGGTAAATGTGAAGGAACTGTGGAGTGTTGAGTCATCTGCATAGGAATGTATTGGATTATGAGTGGTAGATATGAGATCATTGATATGAATGAGGAACAAAATTGGGGCCAAAACTGATCCCTGGGGAACACCAGCATTTATTGAGTGAAATTGAGAATAAAGGCCATCTACCATTACACGTATTTTTCTGTTATGAAGATAAGAAGAAATTAGTGGAACTAATGATGCAAGGCCGTAGTGTGACATCTTCGACAATAAGGATTGATGCCAGACTCTATCAAATGCCTTTGATATATCCAGTGCTATTGTATGTGTTTCACCACGTTGGTCTGTAGCTTGGTTGATTTGATGCGTAAGAAGGCAAAGAATGTCTGCAGTTGATCGACATCGTCTAAAACCATATTGCCTATCACTGATTAATTTATTATTCTCAAGATGCTTAATTATGTGATTATTTAATATAATTTCAAAGACTTTACCAAGAGTGGAAGTTATAGCTATTGGTCTGTAGTTTGATGGATCTGAAGAGGCACCTTTTTTAGGAACTGGATGGATGTTTGCTTCTTTCCAGGGTACTGGGAAGCATGAGGTATGAGTACACAGACGGAAAATTTTTGCCAATACAGGAGCGAGCACCAAGGAGCAATTCTTAAGTACTATTGGAGGAATTTCATCTGGACCAGGAGCCTTATCTACTGAGAGATTCTGCAAAATAGTTTTGACATGTCTGGTGTGGATCTTAAGTGAGGGAATTTCAGGCGAATTAAAATTAAGTACAGGGACATCTTGATTTATTTCATCTAAGGTTGAGTTGGTGGAGAAAATATCCGCAAGAAGGTTAGCTTTACCTCGTGGGTCACTTACAAGATTGCCAGTCGGAGATTTTAATGGTGGAATGGATGAAGCAGTAGTGAAGTTGGATTTAAATGAGTTAAGAGTAGACCAAAATATTTTGTTATCATTTGGATTATTTAGAAGTTTATTTGCCTGCTTGTGGAGAAAGTTTGATTTAGTTAGGTTTAATACAGTTTTGGCATGATTTCTGATGTTTCTAAAGTAATTAAAGGCTTCATGTGTTTTTGATCTTGTGTATGCATTGTAGGCTATTGCTTTTTGTTCAGTTACTCTAGCACAATTATGGTCAAACCATTTAGGTGAATTAGATCTTTTACTGTACTTTTGATGAGGAATAAAAGTTTCCATTCCAATTTTTACAAAATCTTGTATGTGGCTCAAGGTGGAGTGTGCATCATTAGAAAAGAAAGAGGTCCAGGGAATATCAATAAAGAAACCTTGAAGACCCTCCCAGTCTGCCCTATCGTAATGCCATTTAGTCACCAAAACAGGTTCAGAGTGGGAAGGTGTGGTAGGTGATAGACAGGTGGCCTGTATCAGACAGTGATCAGAAGATCCAAGCGGGGACCTCACTGTAACATCATAATTTTCTGAATTGGTTGTTAAAAATAAGTCCAGTAGGTGGGAATTATGATTAGGATTATCTGGTACACGGGTGGGTTGGTTGACTAGTTGAGTGAGATTAAATGAGTCTGCAAATAGCTCACATTCAAGACCAGCATCATCAGTCCTGGCTGAATGAGTGAGCCATTCAACATTATGGACATTAAAATCACCCAACACAGTGATTTCAGAAGAAGCATTTAAGTTGAGGACACTGAGTTGTGAGGACAGAGAATCAAAAAGACTTTGCTCTGGAGGAGTATTTGGGGAACGGTAGATGCAACATATGTATTTAAATTTACCAGCAGAAATTAATTTGTATATAGAATAATCAAAATAGGGACAATTGAAACTAGTAACCTCCTCCAGGGCAATTTCAGATTTTGCGAAGCAACATACACCTCCCTTAGGTCTGAAATTTTGGAGCAGTTGATAACCTGGAAAATTAAATCCAGACGTGTCAGATGTGGATGTTACTTGAGTCTCTGTCAAAAAAGGAGAGTAGGGGATTCTGCTTGAAGAAATTGGTGTACAGAATTGATGTTAGAGTGAAGTCCCCTTATATTACTAAAAAAAAAAAAAAGCTGCACCGACGAGCAGCTTTAAAGCAGATAAAGACAATGCGACACAGCGCATGATGACGACCGGGAGGGCCCTGTGTCAATGACCCATGTCGGGGTGGATATCCGACAACCAACATTTGCTCTTAACAATTTGAATATATACAATTTAAGATGTGTATGGTGACATGTACATATTAGTGGGAAGAGTATTTTTATGGATAGAGGATAGCGATGTAGGGCAATGTCGTGAAGTTGCATGTGTGTGTTATATAAAAGTCTGATAACCCCTCATAAAGTGTGAGGCACAAAATGATACCAAGGCCTGGGATCCAGAAATGGAATTCAGGCTATTCCGTGAGTCTCCCGAAACCTTTCCGGTACTATTTTTAAGAATGAAATTAAATATGCATCATTATTACAAAGCAAATAAAGACAAAATAAAAGCGAAATAGCGTAATATACCAAATATCATTAGGTATGTCAGGGACTGGAATAATCGACAACAGAACATATCGGCAATAAATTTGAATATATACAATTTAAGATGTGTTGTGACATTACATATTAGGTGAAATTATAAAACATATTTATTTGTTTAATAGTAGAGCAAGAAATATTCGCATACTATAGGTTTGACTCCTGTAAGGAGATTAGGAAAACCTAATATTTAGTAGTGGCCCCGTAATCATTGACGAACATGCCTATTACATAAGGCATCCTCTTCAAACACTAATCCGCCGTAGTTTGAATCTACCGCGCAGAGCATTTAAAAACTGAGGAGCCTTCATCATGAGCGCACGCGACCTCACTCATGGCTTCAGTCATTATGAATTGGGTTCTCACTACGAAAAAACTTCGTAAAAAATAAAAACAAAAAGAAAATAAGAATAACTATCCAATAAGCTTTCCATCATATCGTGGATGTACTTGTGTGGATTTCTGACCAGACGCTGAATCAGGCGTCATTCCTCCTTCACTGACATATCAAGTAAACCAAAATCCTTAATACATCAACGAATGGGAAGGGGACGGTCGGGAGGGCCCCAGTCGTCAATGATTACGGGGCCACTACTAAATATTAGGTTTCCCTAATCTCCTTACAGGAGTCAAACCTATAATTTATTAGTGGCCCCTCCATCATTGACGAACATGCCTGATATCTAAGACTGGAGGGGGACATTCGTAATCATATCATAACTCTAGAAAAGCAGATAATAAAAACAACCACATAGTATTCTTACTTTTGAAAAATGTATTTAATACGGCGTAGGCCGGAAATATACAAGAAAAAGGGGGTTCAGGCAGGTGCGTGCTTCAAAGAAGCCTGCCTGACAAAAATAGGTAACCCTGAAGATTCTGAACACAGATCTGTAGTTACAAAAGGCACCCCACTCAACGAGTGGTGACAAATAATAAGTTATAAGTTTATATGTGCACATCATAAACCCCAAAATACATGTGGAGATCAATTGCTAATGAACTCCATTGAACTAATGTTACATTGCTTTCGCAGCTAAAACTACTATAACAACACCGTTGTTTTGTACTAAACTTTGTACTAGCACAAATTCTCTCAGAGAAATTTTCATATCACATTTCAACCTTAAATTGTATCACAGTTCTCATACTCCGGCGGGGTCTAGGGTGTCCTATGTCAACTGACTGCACCCCCCCCCCCCCCCCTTCCTTGAAAATAAACATAAGTGACTGCAGGGCCACCTAGACCCTCTGCCTTAAAGCTATACATGGTAAGGAAGGTTTGTCTAGAGCAACTGACAAGTATCTAGAGAGAAACGTATGATTAGACGCCCACAACTGTGTGGACGCAATATCTTCAACTGAAAAGTTTTTCAGGAAACGTAAAGAGGCCGCCCACTTGCGTAAATCGTGGGCCCTACCCACACCGCCGGGATTACTCTCTTTAATGACTTCTACTAGAAGAGAGGCTAATCGCCGTTTAAGTAAGCGTTTACCCGTACTCGCTACCCATAAAGCACCTTGGGGGTTATGAGGAGCTATTCTTAAATATTTGGTTAGAGCTTGCACTGGACATAAATTATGATGCACCTTTCCCCTTTTTAACGCCGGCACCGTGAATTCAGAAAACACGTGTGCACTATGCTCATTCTTGGCTACAAACGCCGGGGAGGGTGCAATGGAAATTGAATCATTAAGTCTACCAAACCTAAGACAATTAGGTGTGTTGCTCATCGCCGCCAGCTCAGACACTCTGTTTCCGGTGGCCAAAGCCAAAAGGAAAACTGCCTTCTTTAAGATTAAAGCAAAGTCTGCAGTATTTTGATACAGACGAGAATGAAGTAAAGACAAAGCTTTGTCCAGAGACCAAGTAGGCATGAGCTGACGGGGAGGTGGGCGGAGTTTAAAACACGCTCTCATAAATCCTGTTTCCTCCGCCACCGGTATGGATAGACCTGTAAGGTCGAAAAAGGGCACTCTAATCGCAGTTAAGTGATTCTTCAAAGTAACCACAGATAAACGTTTCTGCTCAAACAGATAGTTCAAGTAATTAAAAAAAAAAACAATGCCACTGAGGGTACAGTTTGTTCCGTTCTAACAATCCAAGAAGTAAAAGCTTTCCAATGAGATTGATATTGTCGCTTAGTAGACTGAGTATATTGATTGAGCAATTTATTGGTCACATCCCTACCGTATGGTGCTAGCCACTTGGCCTCCTGAATGTCCATAATGCAAAAGTCAGCGAGGTCTCTAGGTTGCCAATCGTGTCTAAGTGGAAGTACCCGACCGGGAGCGATACCGGGTCCGGGCACCACATTATTAACTGCTGGCACCACACCTGCGCCGGCCACAGGGGCGCGATTAGCGAGACTAAGCCTCGATAAACTCGTAGTTTGTTCACTACGTGGCACATTAGTGACGCATCTGGCGGTGGAAACAGATAGATGGAGCTCCATCTGTTCCAGTCTGTCACTAGGGCGTCTGGCCCCCCTGCCGCCGTTATCGTCCGGCGGGTGAGGTATAGAGGGAGCTTGTGAGTCTCCTCGGACGCAAAAAGATCCACTTGTGGATGGGAGAGCTCCGCAATCATTAGGTCGAAAATGGGTTGCTTGAGCTCCCATTCTACTGTCGTGCTCTGTCTCCGGGACAGAGCGTCTGCCCAGACGTTCGCTACGCCTGGGAGATAAGATGCGTGAAGATAAATATCTAGACTGGTGGCTAGAACAAAAATCTCTTCCGACACGAGTAGCAACTTCCTTGACCTCGTTGACCCTTGTTTCTGAATACAGTGAACTGCATTCAGATTGTCCATTCTGAAGGCCACTGACTTGCCCCGTAACGCCGGGCCGTGAGCCTGAAGGAAATACAATGGGACTAGTAACTCTTTGACATTTATGTGAGCGATTTCTAAGTGGGACCAAAGTCCCTGACCCTGGTGCCCCTGATTTGACTGAAATCCCCACCCTATGGTGCCTGACGCATCCGTGTCTACCCATACCGTTGGAGGAGGAGAGGTCCATGACATGATTGAGTGCAATGTTTCCCTCTTCGCCCAGACCGCTAGTAAGGTGTGGATTAATTTTGGTATGGGCCATAATTTTCCCGCCGGTAAGAGTGGGAAATATTTGTTGCCCTCCAATATTAATCGTTTTACTTTCAACCGGCCCAACTTGACAGTTAGCTGAATCCAGTTGAGAGAGCCGACCAGAGACTCCCAGACTCTTCGTGTCGTAGTCAGACTGTGAAGAAACCTGAACAGTTTCCTGCGAAACCTGTTGCGATTGTCCACACTCTGACTCAGAGTGAGAGCGGCGGTGTCCCAGACCAGCCCTATCCACTGAATTACTCTTGAGGGAACAAGGTTTGACTTTACCAGATTTACCTTGAAGCCTAGAGTTTTGACATGATTTAAAATGATATTGACATGTTTTATGCATAATTGTTGTGTCTCTGCCACCACCAGCCAGTCGTCTAGATACCACAACACTCTGATTCCCTGTTTTAACAATGGCATCAGGGCTTGCCTGACTAGTTTTGTGAATAATCGAGGTGCTAGGTTCAAACCGAACGGCATCCTCTGAAAAACAAAATTTTGGTGCCTGATCCTCAAGGCCAGAAACCTTTGAAATCTTTTGTTGACCGACACGTGCCAATAGGCGTCTGTCAGGTCTAGGGAACACATCCAGCCACCCGGCGGAAGTGTTAGCCTGATTTGATGAACTGTTAACATTCTGAAAGACTCGTTGTAAATGTGAAGATTCAGATACGACAGGTCTACGACCGGCCTCATCTGAACACTGTCCCGTTTGGGAACCAAAAACAGTTTTGACGTGAATACAGGGTAATCTGGGGGTACCGGGATGATGACATTCTTGGCAATCATCTCCTGGACCAGCAGCTCCACCTCTAATGAAACACAATTTGCCGTTGTCGGCTGACGTAAGCGAGGTCGCCGGAGCCACTGCCAAGTGATGCCTTTGCGTGCCACCATCCGTGCCCAGGTTTTTAACGGCCATGCTTGGTGACACGTTCGGAACGACCCAGTTAGCAGACAAGGGTTCGCCGGCTGTACTTCCCTCGGTTCCTCCGGCTCTAAGGTAGGCACTGGGAGTGAGAAAGACTTTAGTTTTTTGATGGTGGGTTTGGTGGTGTTGGCCGCTTCGCCGGCTGGCTGGTGTGGGCCGAAGACTGGCCCTGACCCGGCTTATACTGGCCGCGTCCCCTCTGTCCTGAAAACCCTCTCTGTCTATGCCTGAACTGACCCAGGGGGGATTGGGAGGACTTAGGCGGAAGAAACGGCTTAGAACCCCCTGGCTGAGCTTTAGTAGGAGGCTTAGGTTTGGGGAAGTTAAATGCGGGTTTCTTAGCCTGTGCGGGACTGTGCTTCACGGCCTGTGCCATGTTAAACACTGTTCGCCATACATCAGGGGACATTAAAGAAGGTGTAAGTACTGGGGACATTACCACCTGGTTAGCAATGCGATCAGGCAGCTTGCGAACTAATGACATTCTAAGATCCTGTCGTGCTCGCACCGCCTCAAGTAAGGCTGTGCGTATGTCACCTAAGGATTGAATTGACGACTGAAGAATCAGACGCCGGGATAATTCAACTGATCTTCGAGCATCCGCGTCTGCGATTGCCTGAGTAGACCTGAGTAAAGACTTAGCCACCTGTTGAGAAACTATGTACTGTGAAAACAGGCGGAAAGCTTTTCCCCTTAGCCTAAATTCTCTGTCTAGGTGAGAAGGGGTAGGGGTAATGAATGGTTCCTTTAGTTCACAAAGATTAATCTTAGGGGCAGCTAAAAAGGAAAATAAAGCTGACGGAACTCCGCCGGCAGAACCTACCGGCATTGAGAACCATGAATGTGTATCCTGAGGGATCTGGTGGGAAGATTTAGAAGTGAAAGTGGGTGCAAAGTTCTGAGCCTCTACCTCCCAATCCACCCAAGGTCCTGGTCCTAACTGTCCCACCTTCAACACTGGATTAGCTGTCTCGTCTGTGACGGTCTGTAAATCTAGTTCAGGAGTAATAGCCAACAGAGCCTTAATATCATTAAACCCATCCAGCTTAGACCAGTCTGAAAAAAGTTTTGAAGCTGAGGCAGGGGGTAAAGCAGGCTTAGATGCATAAACAAAATAATCCTGATAATAATAACTAGGTATAGCCTTGATATTTACATCCAAAACATTACCCAAGGCATCCAATGCCCTTAATTTCTTAGACTTATTTCCCTGGATAAACCACTCACGTGGTACCGGGAGTTCCCCTGACAAGGTAGGCTGGGCAAGCTCTGGCTTAGAGGGGTTCAAAGGGACCCATGACTCGTCTGGCCCATAAAGCAGGGGCATAGCTACCTTTCTAAGAGGCGCTTTGTCTAGAGGGGGTGGATTAACATCCGTAATGACCCTGACATTTGACGTAGTGAATGCCGCCGTAGCTGGCTTAGAGCTCCCTGCCGGTGACAGAGTAGGAGGGTTAGGAATCTTAGATAAATCGATTGACGTTATCAGAGGCCGTACCGCAGAACTGTC
Organism: Paralithodes platypus; assembly: GCA_032716605.1. Taxonomy (NCBI): domain Eukaryota; kingdom Metazoa; phylum Arthropoda; class Malacostraca; order Decapoda; family Lithodidae; genus Paralithodes; species Paralithodes platypus. Next base: position 5,311,297 of record CM064482.1, on the reverse strand, counting down.
AAGGGAGCCCCCAAGTCCATTGTGGGGTTTTCTCGTTGTTGATTAAAGAATTTTGATAGAGCATGAGTAAGTAACCCATCAATTTCTTGTGCTGTAACAAACTGGTTAGGTGCAGAACTTTCAGGTGAATTAGTATTATCATGGGCGGCGTCCAGGCCTGAGCCTGACCCTTGTCCTTCCCTATCTGAAATTAATGACACTTCATCTTGTTCCTCCCGATCCTCCTGAGAAGACCCCGCCGAGGCAGGGGCACCTTGTTTCCAAGATAAATCAGGGATAGAGGATGGGGTCGCCGCGTCCCTGTGGACATCGGCTACTGTGTGACTCGTATGAGTCGGACGTGGATGGACAGACCCTGGCTGAGCAAAACGCCAAACACCGAGGCTCTGGCCTACGCTCTCTTGAGAGTCTGAAACATTCTCAATTATTGAATATCCTGAACTCTCCATTTCTAGGGTTAAAATATCAATAGGTAAATCTTGTTTAGGGACAGGCGCTTCACTATACTCTGAGGCTGTAACAGAAACATTGTCAGGTGTAGAGGTACGATGAGATGCACTAGACTTAGAAGAATGTCGAGAGGACTTCTTATGGGAATCCTTTTTGGAGGATTTGTGGCTACGGTGTGACCGCGAACTGGACCTAGGTTTGGAAGAATCACCACCATGGTCCCTGGGGGAAGCTTCAGTCTTGCACTTCTTGCTAGCCGGGGAAGAGGCCCGACTTGAAGACCGTTGTCTGAGGGGAGACCTTGACCTCGATCTCGCCTGCGACGAGGAGGTGGCTGCCGGGGAGTAGGCTCTCTCGGGCGTTTAAACGTCTCCACAGACGATACAGAATCCTGGCTAGTCTCTGTCGGCTTAAAACCCCTTACTCTAGAGGTACGTTTAGGGGGAGGGTGCTCTGACAGCAACTTATCCCAAAGTGGGACGTTGTCACATTGAAGTGACTTATGTGCGACAATGGTAGTGTAGGCCGACATTTGTTGTCTGACCTCTCTCAACGCTACCGCCGCGGTCTTGTCATTGTCACACAGGACTTTATTGGTTAATTGGGAGCAAAAAGAACAATTACGTGTAACCCAGAGACCCCTTGAACGGTCTAGACATCTAACACACCTTATGCAAAGGGTATGTGCAAAAATTGGGATACCCGCGCAAGTAGGGGTAATGCACAGGGCAAAAACTGGGGTGACATTAGCCATGACAGAGACTGGTGAGAGGAACTACCGCCGGGTCTGTATTGGTCCGCCGGAGCTCAGCTCTGGAAAAATAAAGAAAATTTCCAGGAATTAATGCTCATAAGGTTAACCCAAGTGTTCGCATACAAGTGTTAATAACCCGCCGGGTAACGGGATGCAAAGACACAGCTAACACATCTCGCCACGCGGCTGGGTATAAAGAGGCTAAACAAGTCTTCTTAGCTAAGAACATGAAGAATACCCTCTGATATAATGGTCCAGTATGGCACTAATAGTCTGTAGGAGGTGGTGACTGTCTCAAGATTCAATTTTGTAACAAAGCCCCCCTCATAAAGACGCCGGCCCTTGAAATATTTTAGTAGAATAGCCCAGGGCAGGAATATACGAGATCTGATTTTTTAACGAATTGTCCCAAACGATCGTCGTAAAATTAGAAGGCGGCGATACTGAAAGTATCACCCAATTAAGGTTAATCGAAATTGAATTTGTTTATAAATTCCTTAGTTCCTTTACTTAGGGACACCCGCCGGGTGTGGAAATCGATTTGGTTAAACCTCACTGATCCTTCAAATGCCGTAAGAGTAAAGGCAGCGATACACCGAGTATCACTCACATGGATTGGTTAACTATAAGAGACCTAAGTCGTTTTATCCCACCCTGCTAAGGTGCACCCGCCGGGTGAGAAGTCTAAAAGTTAACCCCACAAGTTCCTGACCCCACTACTTTGTAAAAGATCGCCGGGGAGGAACGCCTAAACAACAGCTAGGTTTTCCCCGTGGTTTGTCGTAAACCAGGTAGAAAAACCTATAAAAACGAGTGTTCTCACGAACGTCGTTTCTTTATATATAACTAAATATATATGTAAGGATGGGTACAGCCATCCCGCCGGGAATTATAAAGGAGGCCTGAAACCAGGCACCCACAGATACGCAGTCCTGGAGAGCCACAGACACCTCCCCTCGCCGGGGAACCAGCCAGTGTTAACAACCACGTGTGGCCTAACACTGCTCATCGGTCAGGTTTTTTCACGGTGAAACCGAGAAAAACCCGCCGGAAGGCAAACCCCACCCTGAACAGACACCATCTGAACAATACGACACGAGGAGAGACACGCACGACTAACCAAGGTCACAACATAATCCGTGGAATTAGCCAATACACAACTAACCCAGGAAACAAATATAGTCCGAGGAATTAGCCAATACACAACTAAAACCCGGATACACATGACACAGTAGGGCATATTTATAAAATAAATAATAACACTAGACATGTGGCAAAGCTACGAGCGGCTGGCTAGGCCTAGGTAGACGGCATGAAAATAGTTGAAATATAAACACACACTGGAATATCACAACAGGAACCACCGCCAACACACCACCGAAGCGATAACTTCCCAACCCCGGGAAGCCTGACACGGACCCAGAAAAAACTTCACTAAGTGAAGAAAAATACGCTGGGAACGTCAGCAAACACACAGCTTACCTCATCAGAAGGATAAAAGGCAGCAATAATTAACGCGTAATGAAAGCCGCCTGCATCACCAACTAAACCAAACTGTGAAAAGTTCACGTGTCCACAACAGGACCACGAGGGTACATCCGAAATAGATGCCCCATACATACGACCCAAAATACATTGCACTGCGGGCAACCAGCCCAGGACACTCCTGCTACGCCTATCCTAACCTTACTCGATACATCCCAGAGTAAACAAATGAGAAAAAACTCACTAGGGACGCCACGAATGCGGAACCAGCGGAGCCTGAAAGGAACGTCCGGGCAGGCTGAGCGCAGAGCAAAGAAGGAGGAATGACGCCTGATTCAGCGTCTGGTCAGAAATCCACACAAGTACATCCACGATATGATGGAAAGCTTATTGGATAGTTATTCTTATTTTCTTTTTGTTTTTATTTTTTACGAAGTTTTTTCGTAGTGAGAACCCAATTCATAATGACTGAAGCCATGAGTGAGGTCGCGTGCGCTCATGATGAAGGCTCCTCAGTTTTTTAAATGCTCTGCGCGGTAGATTCAAACTACGGCGGATTAGTGTTTGAAGAGGATGCCTTATGTAATAGGCATGTTCGTCAATGATGGAGGGGCCACTAATAAATATAGACATTTCAATAATTCTGAGGAGTGACGCAGCCGCTGTGCCACTCCATTCGAGCCTAATCAAGATTATATTTTGGTGTATTCTTACTTAAATGTATATCATTCGGGTTGATTAGGTTACACAATACAATATTACTAAGTAACAGTACACGCATATATATAAATATCATAACATTTGTGAAATATAGGTTCGACCGCGCTAAGCACCACGGCTGCGTGAGGGCCAGTAGGAACGTAGATATATCGAGGGGTGGGTGGGTGGGTGGGGTATCTAGCCTCGTGACCTTGACCAAGAGTCAAATTCAGAAAATCAGTGTTCGTCACGGTAATTAATCTGTCACTCCTCCTCAGAATTATTGAAATGTCTATGTATGCGAATATTTCTTGCTCTACTATTAAACAAATAAATATGTTTTATAATTTCACCTAATGTAATGTGTCACAACACATCTTAAATTGTATATATTCAAATTTATTGCCGATATGTTCTGTTGTCGATTATTCCAGTCCCTGACATACCTCATGATATTTGGTATATTACGCTATTTCGCTTTTATTTTGTCTTTATTTGCTTTGTAATAATTATTCTGCAATGCATATTTACTTTCATTCTTAAAAATAGTCAGGAAAGGTTGTCCATATAATGTATATATTTAAAAGTCTGGATCGCCCCTTGTCATTTTGTGTCACCACACTTTAATGAGAGTGGGTTATCAGACTTTGGGGTGACACAAAATGCAGCATATGACTACATTTAGATAGATAGAATTTTGTAACACTCGCCAATGAAATATGATGACTTGCTTACAGCAGCTATATACTTAAAGCCCGAATCGGCTTGACTTTAACCCAGTTGTTCACTTCCTCAAGCCTGTGGAGGAGCAGGGTTGAGTTGGCTTGATATTGGACACCCTTTTATGGCATTTGGGTGTGAAATACGACACCATTTCCAGTCTATCGGAGATAATGATGGTAAAGGAAAATGCGGCTAAAGTGTAACGTTATTATTTCTGGCACCCCAGGAATTAATATTGAAATACCTATTGCATTCTGTTACCCATTTATTATGATTCTCCTCTAATCCTTCTTCAATTATTTCATATAACATTCTATTTTCATTGCCGTTCATTATGCCTTGTACCAAAGTGAAAACGAATCCCCAAGGTCAAAACCCCAGCCACCCCCCCTCTCCCAATACCATATTTCCCTCCAACCTAACCCCATCACCGACCTGACCTGGCCCCCTAAACAAACCTACGTACTGCAACCTTGAGGTACGAGGTCGTACCTCATATAAAGGCGACGGAAGTGAAATACCACAGGAACGAAATCCTGGGAGCGAAAACCCCACCCCCAACGAGATCCCCGGTCCCATTTCCATCCCCGATTTGGTCTCTCTCTCTCTCCCAATTCATTCCACATATTATACATCTCTCAATCACAGTCTTCTAGTATACAAACCACATGACTTTACTCCTTGACATCCTTTATGTACTGAATTTGTAAAAAATTGTGATGACTATTCCTATAATATAATCGCTTACTTTGAGGTATTATATATAATAACTCCGGTAGGTTATCGGCCTTCTATAGAATTATGACGCTTCTTTTGGAGATTCTGAGGATATAGCTAGGTACATTTATAATTATGACATCCAAATCGATTATTTATATATGGATATATACAAAAAGTCTTAAAACTGTTATCAAGTTCCGAAAGTTTGAATCGGGTTGAGTTTAGACCCTGTGGAAGAGCAGGGTTGAGTTGGCTTGATATTGGACACCCTTTTATGGCATTTGGGTGTGAAATACGACACCATTTCCAGTCTATCGGAGATAATGATGGTAAAGGAAAATGCGGCTTTAGTTTCCGTTTCACAACGAATCAGATCGTGATTACGTCAGCCCTGTATTTAGTTATATAACAATCATAATCCCCCAATTCTAGCAATTATATGTCTCTAACCTCCCGTTGTTTTATCCACTATATATATATTCCCAACCTTCCTAATACAACCTCCATTTCACTAGACAAAATACGTAGGAGTAATTCCGAGATTAATTATGCAAATACACTAGACAGCCCCATAACTCACTGAGATCCACATTGCTATCTTATTGATGTACCAACTCCCTAATGTTAACATAATTTAGGGAACTTGTAGAAAGGGAAGACACCTATCTTCGTTCCCCCATTTTTAGCAGTTAGCTATACATAACCTCACGTTGCATCATTCTTCTGTCAATTTGTGCCCCTTGCCAGTTCTTGTATTGATTTATGCCTGTTGATTTAGATAAGTTAATTACGAGTTATGTAACAACCTTTAACCACGACTCTATACACCCGATAACCCTATGCCAGTTATTGTATTGATTTAGGCCTGTTAATTCGAATAAAGCTCACTATGACCAATCTGCATACGATTATCAAGAGACATGCAGGAAAGCTACCTCGTATCTGTCTCTCCATGACGAGTCTAGATATATTATGTACCCCCGTGCCCAGTTGTCCCTTTTTCCTTTCTTTTGTAGTAACTAAGCATATAGATATGTACCCCCGTGCTCAGTTGCCCCTTGTCTTGTTCTTCTAGTAACTAAGTATATATATAATATTAACCGGAATTTGCCCGATCGATATTGCTACGACACAGAGGCACTGCCCATGTCGAATCGTATTCCGTGCATTCCAACCAAGTCCCATTCACCTTAATTTGGCGACGACTAATACCGTCATTCAAGCATGTATTTCAAGCCTTAAGTTAATTATCTTTTATCCGCCATTGTGTTCCTCTCTTCCATTTACTTTTCCACAATTGTTATAAGTCTTCCAATCACCTCCTCCTTATCCACAATCCACACTACTCTATTCTACTTCGTGATCCCATGGCCAGTCGTAACCTTTTGGGTCACCCTGTTACTTTCTCCTTCACGCGCCGCTGCACACACCACACTACCTGTTTATCGTAGGGCACTGCCACCCCTATGTCCCGCGCATTAAGGGTCACTATCCTAAGTCACGAGCGGCGCGGCGACCTAGCCTCAAACCACCCCCTTTACAATTCACAACCCTCCCCCTGTAAAGACGCCATAAGAACGTTATAACATGCCGACTCAGTTCGTTCACTAACCTCAACAAATGGAAGGTAAGGACCTATCCTTGTACCCCCCTTAACTATCCTCTAACTCCCTAGCCCCACTCACAACCTGAACCAGAGCAATAGCCGGCACGAGGCTAGGACGACCCCCTCTCGTCCCCCCTTAAAAATGTAAATTTCCCACTGACTTGCACTTTCACAAACCCACTATTCTTAACACCCACGAGTGATCCTCGTACATGAAAACTAGATGTAGTGATCAACCCTAACTAGGAAGATACCTCCTGACAACCTGAACTCATATCTCAACCCAATTAACGTAAGAACTCTCGATAACCATATTCAGGGAGCGGCATGCCCCCCCCCCCCCCGACCCCACGGGGACCCCACCGACCCCCGCAGAGAATTACCATGACCCGCGCAAGCCAGCAAATTCTTGCCAGACAACAGGTGAGTTTCCAACAGGTTATGACCTACAAATCTAGATACCTATCCAAATACCATCCTATCCCATCCTTACCCACAACCAAAACCTTCCTTATCCCATCCTAGATTCCGAATAGCATGTCAGCTAGACCAGAGAAGGATACTTAGGTGACTTGATGAATAATACCTCCCAGCCTAGGCACGTAGGGCGCCAGCAAAGTAGTACTTAAAAACCTTCACCAAATCTGCCTAACCAACTCTACTAGTACCTCATACTAGAGTTAAAATATCCACGATAATAAATCAGATGACAAATTACTTACCGCCACATTAAAGACCCCCCCTCCCTAACCCCCTAAGTTCACCAGAATAAATTAACTACTTCATAGCACTGACATCCAATACTTCTAGAATATCCCTGAGGCTTCCTTGACCAGCCTATAAATAAGACACAGAGACAACAGTCGGCAGTTGAATATTAGAGCCCAAAGCAACGGCTGGCCACACTGCGTTGGCGTCTAGTACTCTCCCCCCCCCCCCCCCCCCCCCCTCTAGATTCACGATAATTCGGCGTTCCGTAATCTGTGCAACTCGGTGAGGAAGTGAATTAACCCTTTACGAATGTTTTATTGCGATCGGGACTACCGGCAGTAATATTATATTGGTAGACAACAAATTCACAAATTATTGATTGTTTCATTAACTTCTGATAGTGCACCATCTGCTACTTGAGTTACGAACGATCATAACTCATAACTGATCTAAGGCAGAAAGATCTTGTTATGTTAGAAGGGATTATGCGAGAAACTCTTGAGTGAGGACTCTGCAAGAATAACTCCTTGGCAACAATTGACTGTAGGCCCCATCAGCATTTGTTGACAAAAAGGTGCAAAACCGCCCACGCTCCTTGAACCTCTTATAAGGACCAGAGATAGTTAAGCAGTCGCTTTTCTCGACTGTCTTACGTTAATCCGATACGTTATTAGTCCGGTTGATCTTGAGACAGCGTTATTTAAGGTCCCCAGCAAGGGTAACATATCGGAGCGTCATCACCGGTTATGCAAGCAACCCATCTGTAAAACCTTCTCTACACTACCGGACAGCTTGGACGGCCCCAGAGCTACTGTTAACCCCCAACATCACTAACGCAAGATAACCAGGAAAACTCCATCACAGTGTTACTTCGCAGCAAAGTACCAGTGTTACGGTGCTATTAACTCAACCATCCAGTGTATTCGATTATGTCTCAATTTTCTCTGATGTTAGGAAACGAGTGATTATTATGCTAGTATGTGTTAATATATATCAGTGAAATTTAGCTTAGGCGAACTGACTCCCGTAATTATTCTTGCCATCAGGTTTAACCTCGTCAAAGAAATAAGTCCGAATCAATTGGACTACGGCTCGAGCGAAAGCAATTCTGAAATAAGTGATTGTGATTCTCCACCAGAAACCTGATTCGCCCTCACTGATATTTTCGGTTTGAAGTATCACCTAGACAAGTGAACATCCTAGACCAGTGCAACTAGCTACAGTTATCCCTTTACATTAATTCTTGGGCAATAACCACATTACTTATACTTTCATCCTTGATTAAGAGTCATATTACCAGAGAGTTAACAAAGCGAAATACCTAACCTGTGTGATTCATGTACCCTACGTATCATAAAGCAATGTGATCAGAAGAAGAATGCCTGAACGTTGGAAGTGGGAAGTATGTCTCTATCCAAATCCGCGATAAGTGCTGGGAGATTGTAATAAGTCCAATAACCTACCTGAGTGCTCCAACATCTATTGTTCGTGTGAATTATATTACGTACCTTATACCTGAGTGTTATTTAGAATAAAGCTGTATTGCAAACCATTTGTCCGAGATTATCTATGTCCTCTGTTGATTCTCTTTATGTATTTTGCATGAAATCCAATAACCCAGTCTTGCAGAACTCACCTATACCAAGTTAATCCTGTATAAAATCAGGGCATAACAAATATAACTACTTTTATTAGGTTAAATTTCTTTATAATTAAAACGTTGAAAGACACAGGCACCCCTACCTTTCAACAGTTTTACTATTGGAAAATTATACTAGCATTACTCAGAGTGTAGGAATTGGTTTTTACACCATACCCGAAAGATGATTTATGGAGCTCCGATCTTACTCTCAACCATCTGAACAATTTTACCAGCACACCTAAACTTCGTTAGATGCGGGAATAGCCTCCCGAAAATATCAAGCCCTGGTGGGGGCTTGAACTCTCGACCCTTGAGTTATGAGGCAGACCAAGTTAGACCAATAGAGATATCCCACTTGGCCTGGTCGGCTCAAGGTATTTCCGCATCCGATTTCTGTTTAGGATAACCTATTTTCACTGACTTTACACTACTTCACCTTCCGGGAAGCGAAGGCTCCGAACAGAGAGGAACGAACAGAGAGGAACAAGCCTGAGCCGAAACGACCTGGAGTCCGTCAGAGAGGTGAACGGGAATGGTGAGTCAACTTCACTGAGCGTTGCACACACGCACCTTGTGCTACACACGCACACTAATGGCCCAGTTGGCAACTCGCTTGAGCGGCCGGCAACTCCACAACCCGACCCAAGCGAGTTCTCACTAAACCCCCTGTACTCTCCTATCCCCTTCCTTGTCCTGTAGGAATTGTTTTTTACACCATACCCGAAAGAGGATTTATGGAGCTCCGATCTTACTCTCAACCATCTGAACAATTTTACCAGCACACCTAAACTTCGTTAGATGCGAGAATAGCCTCCCGAAAATATCAAGCCCTGGTGGGGGCTTGAACTCTCAACCCTTGGGTTGTGAGGCAGACACTATACCAGTTAGATCAATAGAGATATCCCACTTGGCCTGGTCGGCTCAAGGTATTTCCGCATCCGATTTCTGTTTAGGCTAACCTATTTTCACTGACTTTACAAGAGATCTAAGGTAGAAAGATCTTTTGTGTTAGAAGGGTTTAGCGATACACCCTCACGGGAACGCTGCACATATAAATCCTAGTCGCAAATTGTCTGTGGCACCCCATCAGGATTTGCGACTAAAAGATTAACACCGCCCCGAGTTCCTTGAACCTCTTATAAGGGTTAGAAGTGTTCAGTCAAGAAGAGCCATTACCTAAACTCTTCTTGAGTTAGTCCGATGTTATGTTAATCCGGCAAGACCTGAGACAATATTTAAAACCTTCGCCATCGGCGACACTGTTATGCTAGCCAAACTTCCTGTGATCAATAAGTTAGGACCTCGATATGTGGGCCCTTATACCGTCTCGCACATCCCAAATCCCTACCAAACATCCGTCAACTACCATGGAGAAACCAGAACATACAGGAATCGATTTGTTAGAATTTACAAGCCCCTCAACAATTCCAGTGAACCTAAACTGATCAACACTGACGACGGCTATCAAATTCCTAGCCCAATATCTCCTAATCACCACCCAAATCAAGTACCAATTAACTCCAACTGTTTCAGGCCCCACTTTAATTAAACCTCCATTACTTGCTCCCAAACCAGTCAACCACCCGCAACAAAAATCATATCTTCAACACACACTAAGAACACCTCACCCATTATTACCTTCGCCAGGTGTCACACCTCAATTCACCTTATCAATTCTGACACTTCCACAAATAAACTTGTTTCACCAGCACCCACCCGCTATGTTTTACGTCCACGAATTCAGCGTAAACTTTCGGTAGCCACGAAATGCCATAAGACTCATATCAACAAATCCATTGTCAAAACAGACTAAACTTTCCACCACTTCTCCCCTCCCTTATACTCCCAATCAACCTCAACGCAGACATTTCTCCACCTCCTCAAATTCCTCTCCAACATATTCACCTCCACCAAAGAAAACCCGGCCGTATAAATCCTTATCCACCTCTCCACCCAATGTTCCAATGCTTCCAACCCCAGTTCATCATCACCCACATCTTCCAATCCCGTAATCCTACCTCAACCTACTACAAAACTTTCTGTAAAACCTTCCGCTAGCACAGTAAAGTCACCAACCCGTTTAATATCACCAAGAAAGTCTTTTGTTGGTAAACCTACCTTTTCCAGTACTTCCACCCACTCGCCAAAACCTAAACCATCCACCTCTTCCAGCACACTTACCAATATTCCTTTGCCTACTCGTCTTGCACCACCCATTCTATCCCCCTTTCCCTCTACTGTGTCACCAAATTCACAAACTAAGTCATACACTGTAACGCCAAACAAACAAAATAGTCAGCTCAAACCTCCCTCAACTCCACCCAATACCCCCAACCCTAAACCCCCCCCCCCCAATACAAACCTTCCTCTTCATCAGAATCCAGCCCAGAACCGCCTATAAGAACAAATTTTCGCACTAAATTGGGTCGTTTAGTCAAAAGACCTGAGAGATATCATCTATCTTGGTTTCATCAAATGTTTCACAAGATATCCTGCCTAACTCTGTAAAAACAATCCACACTACACACACCACCAACGCTAAAACACTAACAATAGCTTGCTTAACAAACACAAAATTCTCCTCCTCTCCGAGAAAAAAAATCCCAACTCACGAAATCCTTAATCCCTGGTGCTTTTACGTCCACACCCAGCTATCATCCTCAGCAGCTCAGTAAGACACAGATCACTTGCTTGACAGCTAACCACCACGACCACACCTCCCTCTCGTTCATCTCCTCCTACTCAAGCCACTGTTATGTCCTCTTCACCTTTTATCAAGAGCATAAAAGTATCAGCCGACCAAGGGAAATTCGTCCGAATTCGCTACATCCATGAGGCCATCACAGTTTCCATCGTTAACTCTCCTACTACGTCCCTACAAGTCACTATTGACCCCAGCAGGACGCCGGACCAACGTTCCCTAGACTGGTGGGAATTTTTACACTCCCTACCATCTACTGGTCACCTGGGTAACTTACTTCACTTCACTCTTGAGGCACGAGGACGTACCTATAACGAAGGGGAGGGAAGTAAAATACAGGGGAAAAGAAAAATAAGGAAGCAAGAAGACTCGAAGAACATAAAACCCAAGACAGGAATCCAGACTACGACCCCGCCCAAGACAGGAATGTCAAGGCCACCCGCAGAGAAGACGAGTACCAGGAATGGCAGACTCGCGGCTATGGAAGATTGCCCTATCACGCCGGGAAAGGGAATGGCTATGGAGGATTGCCCTATCACGCCGGGAAAGGGAATTTGCCTGAGGGGATCTCCAGCTCCAACCAGGAGAATTCTATTGTCCCAACCCTTTTAATAAAACATACAATGAACCACCCTAAAATGTATACTATTAAGTAAATCAATAAACATTCAAAAACCATTATGTACAGAGTGTAATTAATATTAAGGTAAACATGTCGCAAGGCGGATTCATTAGGTAAATAGATAAGTATACGATAAAATAAATCATGATTTAAGGATCTCGTCACATTACGAGAATTCTACCAAAACCATCCCCCAGGGATGATTTTTATCTTTCCCAGAAATAATTAGACACCTATGTACTGTAGCCTACATATCTTCTATAACCCTACAGCTCTCTATTCTAATTTCAAACAAAACACACACACTTCCTTCTCGGCTTGGGGACCAACGAACTTTGCCTTTCAACCTTAGATTAAGAAATTGACCATCAGACTTGCCAATGTAGCAAGTCGCTAGCCGCAACCCTCAGTAACCATAAGAAACTGTTCTTAAGATAGTTTTATATCGGAGGGACTTCAGTCTACCTATACTAACTAAATTTAACATGATTTAGGATGATGACGCACCTTAAATAATTACTATAAAAGCCTTGTCTATCAATCGACAACTCGCTAACTACAAAAGCGAGACACCGTGACCTAGCGGACACGCACTATTGCCAATTCAGTCTCTAAGATTACGAGTCTTATAAACTAGGATAAATAGGTTAGATATATAATTTAAAGCTTTGTGTCAACTTTCTGAAAAGGCACATTGGCTGTACAAGTGTACTGAATTTATTAACAAGAGCCCAGACAACAGGCTTAGTTTTGTCAGGGCGAAGCAACTCTGATTTAACTGCCTTCGCACTTCAAGCCATCAAATTTGGAAGTGTCCTAAGATAAATGGTTGTAGTGTCAAGGGTTGTGAGATGTGGAATTCCAAGCTGCTGCACGAGGCATTTGACGGTACTAAGCAAAGCCCTGAAGGGAAATCTGATTATGAAGGAACACCCAAGAGTACAGGAAAAGCACAAAGTTATGTGTGCAACCATCCAAGATCTGAGACAAAAGTTGCTCTCCCCATAGTCAAAGTGGTAGTGCAAGCAAAGGGTTCTTCAAATACTGTACCAGTACTTGCCTTGTTGGATCCTGGAAGTAACAGTACTTTTTGTTCACAGTCTTTAGTTGAACATCTTAAAGTGAAAGGCAAATCAACAACATTGTCTCTTACTACTTTAAATGAGGCACCTGATGCTGAAGTATTGGAAGTCTCTTTGGGGTTGACAACTGGTTGCAGAAGTAAGAAGACACTGAGCCTCTCTAAAGTTTTTGCAGTAAAAGACTTTCCAAGTTTGCAGAACAGTGTAGCCACCCAAGATGAAATTGAGAAGTGGGACCATCTGAAGGAAATCCATTTCCCTAACATGGAGAATATGAATGTGGAACTCATCATAGGTCAAGACTATCCACATTGTCTGATGCCTCAGAAGGTAAGATGTGGTAAAGACTATGATCCGTATGCTGTGTGCACTCTTCTAGGCTGGATCATCAGTGGACCCATGAGAACAAGATCGCAAAAGGGCCAAGCTATATCTAACTTTATCCATTCTACACCCATAGCTGAAGTGAGCTTAGAAGAACAAGTCAAGTGGTTTTGGGCAGTAGATGGTGAACAACATCTTGCAAAATTTCAGCCTGAGAAGTCTTTGAATGATCAACAAGTGATAAATTTATGGGAGCAGTCAGTGACATTTGAGAATGGTCAATATCAGCTACCCATACCTTTCAAGTCTAACCCACCTGAGCTGCACAACAACAGGAGCATGGCGGAGAAGAGACTGCAGAGTCAAAAGCGTCGTCTAACAAAGGATCCGAAGTTGCTGGAGCAATATAAGAATGAAATAAAGACTCTAGTAGCTAAAGGATATGTAGAAGAAGTTCCAGAGGAGAAGATTGATGCTTTTCCTGGGATGACATGGTACTTGCCAACATTTAATGTGAAACATCCTAGCAAGCCAGAGAAGTTCAGAATTGTGTTTGACTGTGCCGCAGAGTCAAAAGAATTGTCACTGAACAAGAGTGTCATGAAGGGACCTAACTTGACAAACAAGCTTCTTGGTGTGTTGCTGAGATTCAGGCAAAGCGAAGTTGTAGTGATGGCAGATATTGAAGCTATGTTCCATCAGGTGCGTGTTACACCAGACCACCAAAATGTTTTAAGATTCTTGTGGTGGAAAGATGAAGATTGGTCAAAAGCTCCTGCCATCTACAGAATGAATGTGCACTTGTTCGGAGGAATTTGGAGCCCAAGTTGTGTGTCGTATGCTCTACAGCGCACTGCTAAAGACCAAGTCAACAATTTCAGTCCACATGCCATTTCTACTGTAATGAAAAACTTCTACGCGGATGATTGTCTGAAGTCCGTTGAAACCGAGGATGAAGCTATTGCCCTGGTAAATGAGCTGTGTGAAATGCTAGCATCAAGAGGTTTCCATCTAACCAAGTGGATGAGTAATAGCAAGAAGGTGCTTGGCTCCGTACAACCAGGGGAAAGAGCTACTGGTATCAGGAACCTAAACCTGGATCAAGATGCCTTGCCCATTGAACATGCATTGGGGATTGAATGGGACACTGAAAGTGATCAGTTGGGAATTAGAACAACAACAAAGGACAAAGAAAATACTAAGAGAGGTCTGCTCAGTGTGTTGAGCTCAGTGTACGATCCTTTGGGACTTGTATCACCCTTTGTGCTGTTAGCTAAGAAGATCTTCCAAGAGGAGTGTAGACAGCAGAAAGGCTGGGATGAAGAGTTGTCTCCCACGAGCCTTGACAAATGGAAGAAGTGGCTCCATGACGTACCAAAGTTGAGTGAATTCAGTGTTGACCGTTGCTTTATGTCATTTGAATTTGGTAACGTTGCAAGTTATCAACTACATCATTTCTGCGATGCCTCTCAGGAAGCTTATGGTGCTGTTAGCTACTTAAGGATAATCAGTGAGGATGGACAGATTCACTGTGCATTGATTGCAGCCAAGTCAAAGTTAGCACCCATCAGACAGATGACAATACAAAGATTAGAATTGTCAGCGGCAGTGGTAGCAGTGAAGCTGGATGCTACCATACGTAATGAACTGGAGTGGGAGTTGCTTGAGTCGGTCTTTTGGACAGACAGCATGATTGTACTGCCGTATATCAAGAATAAGACCCAGAGGTTTCAGACCTTTGTTGCCAACCGAGTCGCAGTCATTCAAGAATGTTCTCTTTCAACACAGTGGAAGCACGTAGGAACAGAGCTGAATCCTGCTGATGATGCTTCACGAGGACTAAATGCAGAAGAAATGGTAAGTAATACAAGGTGGAAACAGGGGCCGGACTTCCTTTGGCAGACAGAAGAGCAGTGGCCAAAGCATCAGAAGGAAGATCAAGATCTGTTGCAAGACGACAATGAAGTAAAACAAGTAAAACAAGTAAGGCAAGAACAAATTTCATTCAGTGCGATTTCAGAAGTGAAGAAGAATGCAACTGACAAACTATTGGAGCACTATTCAAGTTGGTTTCGTTTGAAGAAAGCTGTAGCATGGGTGCGCAGATATGGAAATTGGCTAAAAGAGAAAAAATCAGATGCTTGGTCCTTGAAGGGAGCAAACCTTAGCACTGAGAAACCTGCAAAAGCAGAAAAGGCCATAATCAAGTACGTGCAGAAGACCCATTACTCAAAGGAGATTCAAGCTCTTAGAAGTAGTCAACAAAGTGTTCCCAGAAGTAGCTCAATTTATCGTCTAGAGCCATTCATTCATGACGATGAGTTGCTCAGAGTGAAGGGACGTCTACAGAGGGCACCCATATCTGAAGAAGCAAGACATACAGTGATACTGCCTCAAGAACACCATATTGCGGACTTGATTGTTCGAGATGCTCATGAGAGAGTGGGCCATTCTGGACGGGAGCATGTCATGGCACACATCAGAGAACGTTTTTGGATAACTAAGGCATGCCAGCTAATCAACAGAGTTTTAAGAAAGTGCATCACTTGCAAGAGATACAGAGGACCACTGGGGGTACAGCAAATGGCAAGCTTACCTGAAGAAAGAGTGACACCAAATAAACCTGCATTTACATCTGTTGGGGTAGACTGTTTTGGGCCTTTCTTAGTTAAGAGGGGCCGGTCTCAAGAAAAGAGGTATGGATGTATCTTCACTTGTTTGGCAGTTAGGGCAATACACATAGAAAAGTTGAGCTCAATGGAGGCGGCTTCCGTCATCAATGCCTTAGTTAGATTCACAGCAAGAAGAGGAAAACCAGTGAAAATGTGGTCCGACAACGGTACTAATTTTGTCGGAGGTCGACGTGAGTTGCAAAATGTAGTTGCCCAGTGGAATGAGTCAAACAAGCTACACACTCATCTTCTTCAAAACAACATCAAGTGGAACTTCAACCCTCCTGCAGCTTCACATACGGGAGGAGTTTGGGAAAGACAAATCAGAACTGTCAGAAAGACTTTGACTGCCTTAGCCGGAAAGCATGTTCTATCTAGATGATGAGAGATTGGATACTTTGTTTTGCGAGGTAGAAGCTATAGTCAACAGTAGGCCATTAACACCTATTTCTAGTGACCCTAAAGATTTGGAAGCCTTAACGCCTAACCATCTGCTGTTGTTTCGTCCAGGTCATGCAATTGCTCTAACTCAGATATGTAAGCAAGATATGTTTGGTAGAAAGTGGAGGCAAGTGCAGTTTCTTGCAGACCAGTTCTGGAGGAGGTGGACTAGAGAGTATAAGAACATAAGAACATAAGAAAATGGGAGTCTGCAGAAAGCCGATTGGCCTAAGCAAGGCAGATCCCTGTCCCACACAACCCCAAATCAATTACAAAGCCCAATTATAGGCTCAACACTCTAATACCCTGAGGATCATCTTACCAAAATGGTTAGAGATTAACACAGGATTATGGGGGTCTGCAGAGCGCTGATTGGCCCAACCCTGCTGATCCCCCTTCACACCCAACCCTTCTCGTCCATATGCTTATCCAATTTTATCTTAAAGCTCCCTACAGTTTTAGATCCCACTATAGCACTTGGTAGTCCATTCCACCCATCTACAACTCTGTTACCAAACCAATATTTGCCTATATCTTTTCTGAAACGAAATTTATCTAATTTGAAACCATTGGTACGAGTTCTTTCGCTATCACTGAGCTTTAGTACATTTGTCATGTCCCCTTTGTTAATCCCACTAACCCACTTGAACACCTCTATCATATCCCCTCTAACTCTGCGTCTCTCTAACGAATGTAAACCTAATTTCTTCAACCTTTCTTCATACGGAAGATTTCTAATATTATGGATCATTTTTGTCATTCTACGCTGTATTCTCTCCAATGAATCTATGTCCATTCTGTAATAAGGACACCAAAATTGGACAGCATAATCCATATGGGGTCTCACTAATGACAAGTAAAGTTTTAAGATAACATCAGCAGTTCTGTTACTCACACTCCTAGAGATGAACCCGAGAATCCTGTTTGCCTTATTACGAACGCCTATACACTGTTTTCTAGGCTTCAAATCATTGCTAACAAACACACCTAGATCTTTCTCGCAGTCTGAATTTTCTAATTCTAAATTAGCTAGTTTATATTTAACATTTGTTTGCATCTTCCCTATCTTTAATACCTTGCATTTGTCAATGTTAAACTTCATCTGCCAATTTACTGACCATTCATGTAAGGTATCTAGATCCCTTTGGAGGCACTCTATATCGCTATCTGAATCAATTGATCTCCCCATTTTAGTATCGTCTGCGAATTTACTTATCCTACTAGTTATACCTAAATCTAGGTCATTTATGTATATAAGAAACAACAGGGGACCTAATACCGATCCGTGGGGGACACCACTTTTGACTGCTCCCCACTCTGACTTGGTACCATTTATGCTGACTCTCTGTTTCCTACCAATTAGCCATGACCTAATCCATCCCAACAACGCCCCACCTATTCCATGTGCCTCAACCTTTCTCATCAATCTCTCATGAGGGACTCTGTCGAAAGCTTTACTGAAATCTAAATATATAATATCGTAAGCCTTGTCATTATCTACTGCTTCATATACCTCTGAGAAAAAACTAAGCAAATTAGTAAGGCAAGAACGTCCCTGAGTGAATCCATGCTGAGGAGAATTGATTAAGTTAAATTTTTCTAAGTGGTTTCTCATTTTCCTAGCAATAATTGACTCTAGTAGCTTTCCTATGATTGAAGTGAGACTAATGGGACGGTAATTGGATGCTATTGATTTATCACCTTTTTTTGAAAATCGGAACTACATTTGCAAGCTTCCAAGCTTCTGGAACTATACCTGTTTCTAATGAATTGTTAAAAAGAAATTTTAATGGGTAACTTAACTCATCTCTGCATTCTTTTAATACTCTGGCATATACCTCATCGGGACCAGGCGATTTCTGAGGTTTCAGTCTGTCAATTTCCTTAAGCACATCATTTCTACTTATAGTAACCGTACTTAACCTATTTTCTATACTATCGCTATATACCTTACGGACTTCTGGAATCTGTGCCAAATTTTCATTAGTGAAAACGGATAGAAACTGACTATTTAATGTACTGCACATTTCTAAATGATTTTCTGTCATTTCTCCTATCGAAGTTTTAAGGGGGCCTATTTTATCTCTAACTTTAGATTTATATAGCTGGTAAAAAGCCTTAGGGTTATTTTTTGAGTCATTGGCTATCCTGATTTCATAATTTCTTTTGTCTGTCCTTATACATTTTTTAACCTCTCTTGATAGATTCTGATAGTAAGCAAGTAGGTGAATTTCGCCTTTCTTAATTTTTCGATATATTCCTCTCTTTTTTCCTAGAAGGTCTAATAGTCTATTATTCATCCATTTGGGTTGGTTCTGTGTTGATCTAAATTTTCTTTTGGGGATATATTTATTTTGCGCATTGTGGAGTGAAGAAATAAAATTATTATATGTAGCTGTCAAATTATCCTGAGTTAAGACAGGTATCTGAGAGAATGTTCATTAGCGCACCTGGGTCCACTTAATAGTTTAACCATAGGATCGACTCTTAACCCGGGAGCTGCGGGGAGACTCTTAAGAGTTCCCCCGGCGCACTGCGGGAAGACTCTTAAGAGTCAGAGAAAATAAAAATCAACTTTTGACATCGAAAAAAAAAATATTTTTTTATATTTTTTTTTTTTTTTTTTTTTTTTTTTTTTTGGCCCCTGGGCCATGCAAAATCTCAGTCCTCTACCTCCCCTCCTTCCCCACTTTCCTCCTCTCCTTCAGTTATCACCTATTTTCCCTGTTATTCCCCTATTCTGAGGTATATTTTCGTGCTAACATTAGAAATCCGATTGGAGGGTGTGGTCATCACTGATAGCAAGCGAGTGCAAGAGAGAGAGAGAGAGTATCGATCGACTGTGTCTCAGTGGCCTTGGGGGAAATTGGCGGGAAAGCAGATTGCCTCACCCATACATTATACAACTCGCGGGCTATATCTCCGATTTTGACCATCCAAAACGCTGTTTTCACTCGTTTTTATTGTTGTTTCAGGTTAATACCTTTATAATCAACCCATAATAGGCGCATATGGATAAATATTAATGCTATTAATGGCACAATGAATATTTTAGTGACGGAAACACCTCAAATACGTCAGCACAGGGGGACGTTTCCAATTACCCCCATGCGCACTTCAGAGGTTAAGGCTCGTCTTAATCCACCATAATTGGCTTTTCTGAAATCTGGGATAAGTGTCGTATTCTCTTTAGCCTTTCCTGTCCATTGTATGTTAAAATAAATTGATTTATGATCACTATTTCCTAGTTGGTCTCCTATCTCTACATTATTTATCATTTGTTCATTATTACTGAGAACTAAATCGAGGATATTATTACCTCTAGTAGGCGAGTCTATGAATTGAAATAAAAAACTATCCTGTACGGCCTCAATAAACTCATTTGAATCTGAGTCGCCGATTTGATGCTGCCAATCAATATTCGGAAAATTAAAATCCCCCATAATACACACATTGCTAAACCTTGATGCTATTTTCACTTCCTGCCATAAAGCTGTACCTTCGTTTCTACTCATATTTGGTGGTCTATAAATAACTCCAATAATTATGGTCTCACTACCTTCGCTAACCTCAACCCAAACACTTTCGTTATCAGTATTTAGTCTAATACCTGATTTAATACAGCTTTTTAAAGAACTCCTGACAAACACTGCTATTCCGCCGCCCCTCCTACTTGTTCGGTCGCGTTTAAACAAACTATATCCTGGTATATGGAATTCTGCTAAAAAAAATATCTTGATTCTGTATTAATCCATGTTTCAGTCAGTGCTATAATGTCTATATTTTCGTTGCTAACAAGTGCTCTAAGTTCATTCATTTTGTTACATAAACTCCTACAGTTTGTATAATATAATCGCAATGAATTTATTTTACTGGTATCGGATTTACCTTTATTTCTAACTGAATTCCCATCTTCTGTTACACCTTCAATATTTCTACTAGCAGTACAATTAAAATCCTGTGACTGATATTTTCTATTCCTATCTGATGTACCAGTACGGCAATTTACCCTATCTAGACAATTATTCTTACTCATATTCTCAGGCTTTATTTTCAGCGAAACCCCGCGACAATCCTATCTATTGACCTAGCTAAATTTGCCACCCCTAGCCGAAAGTATCTTCCAACATTGCAGTTGCGCCCGAAATGGCTTGAACAAAAGAGAAATGTTCAAGTTGGAGATTTGGTGTTGCTGCTGGAGGAAGGTACTCCTAGGCAATTCTGGCCTCTAGGACGGGTTGAGCAAGTGTTCAAGGGCACTGATGACTTGGTGCGTTCTGTTAAAGTACGAACTGCCAGTAATGTATTTGTTAGGCCTGTGACAAAGTTGTGTTTGTTAGAAGGATGTGAGGAATCAGTAAAGTCTCAAGGAAACAGTCAGGACTTCAGGCCAGAATAATGCCTCCTGTCTGGGAGTGTGCGACTTGCTCCACTCTACAGAGGCTGGAAATCATGTTTGTGCCTTCTTTATTAGGTTTAAGTAAAATCTCATTGAGCCTCGCTTTTAAGGGGCCGGAATATTACGGCACAAACGGAACATCATTTAATATTAGTATCAATTCTTATAACCACTTACAGTATGTAGAATAATACAGTACTGTATTATCTCAATCCTTATATTCTAGGTTATATAGAAATAATCTATATTTACTATAATATATCTAAGTGCTTCTATACTTTTATAGGAATTTCCACAAACGTTTATATGAATTATGAACTTTGATTGGGATTATATTCATCCAACTTACGGTGCCAGCCAGCTCAGACCTATGTGTGTTTGTGGAGTTTAAGCGACGGTGCCAATGTCGGGAGAATTAGGAATGGCAGACTAACATCTACTGCCTTTGATTCTGGTTTTCTTGGGGATTTTAAGGACTGCCATGATCTGTGAGTATAAGTTTCAGCAGCTTAAGAGTTACATCTATTGTATTGTTAATGATTTAGCAATTAAAGCAAAGTTATGAGATTGTAAGCCGTGTTATTAGCTGCAGTCGTACGAGGAGGTTGAGAGGAGCTGATGACGAATTTGCACGGTCAGCAATATTATGGTCTGGGCTGGCTGCACGATGTGGCTGTAATGCTAGGACAAGTTAACACCAATAAAGCATCCTCTGTAACGGAACCAGGCCTGTTTTTGTATCCCCCAAGATTCCTATGCTGTCGAACACCTGCACAGCGACCCGATTGGCACCCACAGATGGGACTCAAGAAAATGAAGATATAGCTCACATCCTAGTTAGCGAGGAACAAGAGGAAATCCTGGAAGAAGAAGAAATAGACCCCCAGGATTTTTAGAACCTCCTCCGCCTACGATGGCTTCAGCGGAGGATTCTACCAAAGATAGACCACCCCCAATATATCATCTTGCAAAAATTAAGGATATCTCTGTCAGGTTATTAACCCGGGAACTGCGGGAAGACTCTTAAGAGTTCCCCCGGCGGACTGCGGGAAGACTCTTAAGAGTCAGGGGGAAAAAAATCAATTTAAAACACCGATTTTTTTTTTTTTTTTTTTTTTTTTTTTTTTTTTTTTTTTTTGCCCCTGGGCCATGCAAAATATCACTCCTCTACCTCCCCTCCTTCCCCACTTTCCTCCCCTTCTTCAGTTATCACCTATTTTCCCTGTTATTCCCTTATTCTGTGGTATATTTTCGTGCTAACATTAGCGAGTTGCAAGCAGGGCATTGTCATCACTGTTAGCAAGCGAGTGCAAGAGAGAGAGAGAGTATCGATCGACAGTGTCTCTCCAGACTTGGGGAAAAGTGGCGGGAAAGGAGATTGCCTCAGCCATACATTATGTAACTCCCGGCCTGTATCGCCGATTTTGACCATCCAAACGCTGTTTCCACTTGTTTTATTGTTGTAACAGGTTAATACCTTTATAATCAACCTATAATAGGTGCATATGGAGAAGTATTAATGCTATTTATGGTAAAATAAATATTTTAGTGATGGAAACAGCTCTAATACATGCGCACAGGCAGAGGTGTCTCGTACCCCCCATGCGCACTTCAGAGGTTAATAGATACAGGCGCCTCTCGCTCTTGTATTTTCAATTCCTTTTATGATAAACACTGTAGAAAATTCAGTGAATTGCAAGCCACCAAAACCAATTTAATCAGTGCAGGGGACACGCCTCTCCAAATTCAAGGGGAAACTAAACCACTACATGTAACCACACCCTTACCTCATGCCAACTGTTACCATCCTTTCGTAGTGTTTCACTCAGACTGTCAACATTATGACGGTTACTTAGGGTTAGATCTCCTCCACAAACTTCAAGCCCAAGTAGACTGTGGCCAAAGACTGATCACTTTAAAAACAAAAAACAAAAAACAAATCCCGCAACACACAAGCAATCAAATCCTCAGTCCCCAGAATTGATCAACAAGAAACTGTTACCCCTGTTTTTTCTCTGTCAGGGAAGCAGAAAGGTAAAGTCAAAACAAAAATCACCCCGCCAATCCCATCAAAGTAACGGAGTCGTGCAATACGACGAATTAATGTCCAAAGCTAATTAAAAACAAATATCGCCAAGAGAATCAAGCTAGTAAAAAGGACATCTGTGTAAAGTAAAAAGGCCATCCACCAATCAGCACGCCCCCTTTTACCTTCTCTCATCATCAGCTGAGTTTGACACTTCGGGCTCACGTCATAAACATGCCACGCCTTCCCGGCCGACCAATCAGAAGCCTCCATTGTCGGAGCACACGGCTACGTGTACAGCCACACCTTCAAACTCACTCTCGCTCTCTTCACCGGCCATTTCCTCTGGTTGCAATGGGTCTAATATATCAGTGCCAGCCCTATACTCCCGTAAGCCACTAAAAGACATTTGCAACCAGCTTCCAGGAACATATTATGGAGAGAGAAGAGTGGAGGTGAGGAGAGAGAGGATTCGAGACGCGCGGGGGGCCGAGCGGCCGGCTCAGCCAATCACAGCGCCGGAGATTGGGAGGCGTGACTATATTAAGGGGACAGGGGAGGCTGCAGCGGTCATTCACCTCTCGGAACCCACTGGGTTTGCATCTTGCAACCCCCTTCCTCTCCCTCACTTGGGCACCAAAGGGATCTCAGAACTACTTATTCCAGCTACCCAGCCCTCATCAAATGTTCCAGTAACGACCACCTCAGGCCTAGCATCGCTCTCACCTAGTAGGCGGATACACCTTCAGTATCTGGCCGCCTGTCGTCACATCGCTGGTTTGCATACTTACAGCCAAGTGATTCAAGAGGGACGGCAGATAGTACAGTAGATGGGAGCGAGAATTTCCAGAAGAGCTATTGGCCAGCTCTGAGGTGGTGAAATTGTTCCAGTACACACCTAGCAGTATACCATAAAGATATATTTTTAAAGGACCCATATTGGGCCCGAACCAGACTTAACCCTTAAAGAGCGGCGCCCGGCTATAGCCGGGCGCCAATTTGCAGCAAGTTAGGAGCATTATTATGGCTTTTAAAGGGTTAAAATCGAGTGCAAATGGCCGGGAGTGCAGCGGGCCACACGTCCGACTCCCAGGGCTTACCGCTGCCCACTGACTCACCCTCCCTGTGTTCTCGAGAGGCTGGCAGTGTAGCCAGTAGTGAGCGTAGATGGAAAAAATATACCGCTATACGCTAAACTCCCATGTTACTGGTACCACTGTATGAGAACCACGAGTGTTACGTAGCTCATTCTGGTCTCATTTTGAAGCTTTTAGCGCCTAGTTTTTTGCTGAATACATTCCTTTTCATGCAGATATTTGATTGATCATTCAGGAGGGCCTGAATATGCCCAAATAAGCCCAAAAACCCGCGCTAGACAAGGGTTAAAGAGAGAGAGAAAATGCTTGACTAACCCAGTGGTTCCATAATAATTGATGTGTTCTTATAGGACAGACTAAAGAGAAAAGATACTAGACTTTTGTTGATAAATAAAATGATGATGTGTTAAGAGGGAAATAGTTATTCTTGTTAGAAAAGGCTCCATGCTGATTAGTTATAGCTAGTATAGGATCTGCTAGGACAGCACATAGATATTAATAGTAAAGTACAAGGGAATAATTCTTGAAGATAGACACGCAACTATAAGGCTCAGGGGAACATATAATAGTTGCCATTAGACCAGCTTTAGTTTGAGAAATAGGTAGGAAGGACACTAGTCCGTATGATCAACGAAATCTTTGGTTATAAAGGAAACATTATCTGTTATCATAATTAAACGAATATTCGATCTGTGTTAAGCGTTACGGGTGTTAAGTCCAGGATAATATTGTAATCATAAGAATCTATGTAAAGGGGTAAAAGCGGAGAACCTTGGCCGTGTAGAGTTATTGAGGTGCTACTTACATTAGATTAAAATTTATTATTGACCAGGTGATAGATGTGAAGATAAATTGTGTTGTAATAGGATTACGTGTATAAATAATCCAAGAGTATTTAGAGGTAACTTGTAACAATGCCCTGGTCATTTAGAAGAAATGTATTGTATGAAGTAACAAGGACATTATATAATCAAAGAGTATTCAGAAGGGCAATTGAGGTAAAATTGTAAATACGCCTTGGTCATATGAGTAAATGTATTGTATATGGTTAATAGGATATATTACTTGAAAGGTCATATGTAGTAACCAGTGGTGGACGTGGGCGCGCCGATTTGGCGCTCTGCGCTCTGCGATCCGGTGCGCACTACCAATATAGAGGAGCGCGGAGCGAGGAGCGGCAAAAATCTGAACTCGGAGTGCAGGCGCGGAGCGCAGCTTGAATTTCACGCTCCTTTCTGGCGCTCCGGAAGCGATTTTTCCTGTCAACAACAGGTTCAAGAACGTCATTATCGTGTACAGTCATCGTACGGTGTTACTCACGGTGTTAGTGAACTGTGATACAGTGATACTATGATAGTGACAGACTGACAGTGTTACAGTTGTTAACTTGTTACTGACTTTTTTTGGCTTTTGCTAACGCTAAGTAAACCTTACGGGTAAGTTACGGCTTACGAAGGGGCCTATTTTAATAAATTATTAATGATATCATCATATCAATCATATCATAATTATTATGATAGTAAATTATTAATCGTTTAATCATGTAATCAACTAATCATGTTGTTATTGTATTGTTAGGCTTGTTAGCTTGATAAGTTTAACTGTTTAAGTTTCTCAGTTTGGACAGTTTTTGTAATTCTTTATGTCATATCATAGATATCAATGGACAGTCACAATGTCACAATGATATCAATCATATCATTGATAATTATGACATAAAGAATTACAGAAACTGAGAAAGTGAGAAACTTAAACTTCAGAAAGACACCATGACTTGAGTTTTTTTTTATTTTTTGAATTTTTTGAATTGAAAGACAAAGGATTGTGTTAATTTAGGTAAATAATTAAATAACTTCTAGAAGCTGTTTTTTACTTTTTTTTATTATATACCTATTTTTGGGAGCGCAGGAGCGCAGGAGCGCAGAGCGGGAAGCGCATCGGGTCGGCTGACCAAAGGACCGCGTGAGCGCTGCCGCATTACCTTATGTCTGAGGAGCGCGGAGCGCTGCCGCATTACCGGTCCCACCGGAGCGCGCCCACCACTGGTAGTAACGCCTTGGTCTCTGGAGTAGATATAGTAGGCCCGGTAAAAGTATATCATTTCGAAGTTTAGTTTAGAGATATAACCCTTGTTTTAGATAAGTGAGTAAAGGTATGATTCATTACTGCCCTGGTCTCTAGAGTAGACACAGCAGGGCTCGGTAAAAACCATATTATTGTAGAAACTAATAACGTGCCTTTGGATCGAAGCAAACTTAAGTCAATACCTGAATGTCGGGAATCCAAATAGGGAGAAACGGGAGTTCTCGGATTCCAAAGTACAACCTATGTTGGGTCGACGTGATATTCAATCCATGTCTTGAACTCACCTTGGCCCGAACAGAGAAACTGTTATTAGTGTAGTAGCAAGTTTGTTAAATAAAGTATACGAACTTCTAAATGACTGTCGATTTATCCCCCACTCTAGTAGTATATTCGAGATAAGAAAATAAATACTACATTTTGGTGGCAAGCGGTGGGATTCGACAAATCATTTAGATTGAGTATAATTATCTAACAGAACAATGACGACCGTATTACCATTCAGATTATGGGAAGAGGGGAAAGAAGAAATCGAGCTATGGATCGAACAATTAGAATGTCAGTTCACGCTACTTGACGTAGGAGAAAATGGAAAGAAGATCGCCTATGGAAAGGCACACTTAGGCAAGGCCCTGAACGAAGTAAGAGTACGTCTAGAGGGACTAGTGTCATGGGCAGAAGTTAGGAGTGCCCTAATTGAAGAATTTGGCCGAGAAACCTCCACCAGGAAGGCCAGAGACAAACTTAAGAGTCTGAAACTAGACGGCCAAAATGTGAGAGCCCTGAGGAGGGAAATTGTGAAAAACGTCAAACTTGCGTATCCCCATATGGACCAAGAGAGCCAGGAAACAGAGATCAAAGAGATTATGATCCAAGCATACCCTGTGGAAGTTAGAAGGCAAGAAAGTAATGGAAGCCCAAGAGTTAAGAGAGGAGAAAAAGACAGGGGAGGAGGAGAACCCAAACAAAGGGTATCCGAGAACAATGATCCGATGATTTATATGCAGACAAACCGGACCTAGCTAGGAACTGTTCCAACCGCCCCCAAACCCCAACCCCTAGATTTAACTCCAGGCCCACACTTCCAAACGATCGACCCCTACCAAAGGGAACCGATCCAAACCAGGGAGGAATGCTTCCAGTAGAATATAGGGAGACAGGAACCCAGCCAAAAATCACGATGCCGGAAGGGGGAGAATATTTTTCCGTTAAACCTCACATAGAAAGGCGGCATAGTGAGGTCAACATATTAGAGAGACAAACGCCTTGCGAAACCATAGTAATAAATGGGAAAGCCGCAAACATGTTAATTGATTCAGGGGGAAACAGAAGTTGTCTTTTGGAGAATTTTGTGAGGAATAGCCAGAAAGAGATTGGCCCCTTAAATCAAACTGGTATTCAGTTGTCAGGAGCCGGGGGTCAACCACTGACGATTCTAGGGAGAACTAATACGGTGGTGGTACAATGGAAAGGAATTAAATTCACCACAGATTTTTGTGTTCTATCAGGAAAGTCTAATAGCGGAGTCGATGGATATCTGAGAATAGATCTCATGAGTCAGTTGGGAGTAACTATACAGTGCGGGCCGAAAGACATGACGACCACCCTACGACCTCAAATAGTAGCTACCACAGGGAAACTCTC
The DNA here is from genome assembly GCA_032716605.1 of Paralithodes platypus. Classification (NCBI taxonomy): domain Eukaryota; kingdom Metazoa; phylum Arthropoda; class Malacostraca; order Decapoda; family Lithodidae; genus Paralithodes; species Paralithodes platypus. The sequence continues at coordinate 5,283,417 of CM064482.1, read as the reverse complement.
TATTCCCCCTAGATCTTGGAGAATGATAGAAATTTCTAAATCTCAAGGAATGACTGCCGGGATTTTTTAACCTGATGCACAAAATCAAGTGAGAATATCTCCCACCTTTATTACTACCAATCAGAGGAAATTAGTTTTGGCTAACTTTGGCGATGACACGACTATAGTTATCAAAAAGGGAAACTGTTAGGAAAAGTTACACCCGCGCAACCCACCACTGTTGGAACTAACGGACCAGTTAACTTACCTGAGATCCCGAAACAATTAACGTCAGATCAAGCCACTACCTTACATGAATATTGCTCTGGACTTACCGAGATGTGTTTGCTCAAAATGAAGGGGACCACGGATCGGCCCGAACCCGACACCCACGAGATACATACTCAAGGGCCCCCTATTAGACAACCTTATAGGCGACAAAATCCCATTATGAGACAGAAGGAAAAGGAACAAGTAGAGGAGATGATCAAGCAAGGAATAGTAGTAGACTCCTACAGTCCGTGGTCATCAGCAGCATCAACGGGCAATGAAAACAACAACAACAACAACAGCAAACAACCTTCTTCTTCTTCTTCTTCTTCTTCTTCTATCGAACCCGCCCGCAGACCGTGTAGATCCACAGGGCTGACCTTTAAATCGGTACTGGCTCAGAAACGTTAGTAGGAGGGAAAGTTTAGAGTAGGATAGTTTAAGGGACATTTTTTTTTTTTTTCTCGTTATAAACCCCCCCCCCCTCCCCCTCACCGCCGCTCCCCCCCCCCCCCCCCCCTACCCATTCCTCTTCCTCCACATTTTCTCCAACATCTTCTTCACCATCTCCATGTCTTGTGTTTCCATCTCCTGTGTTAACCCCAATAGCGCCCCTACCCCTCTATCTTCTCTCTGCTTAATCTCCTCCCACCCCCTCTCCCCAACTCTATTCCTCATGTACCCCTCTAACTCGTCTCTCTCCTCATTATATCTTGTACATTCCGTTACTATGTGCTCTACATCCTCCACTATTGGGTTTCCTCCCATTTCACATTGATTGCAGTGCGGTCCCATTCCATTCCATCTCCTTGTTCTCTCATTCGTCTCTAGCGACCAAGCCCAACCGCAATTATCCCCTACTCTCTCCCGCACAAACAGCTGATCGACGCGGACCAAACCACACCTCCAGTCGTATGATAAACAGTAAGAAAAAACTATGTATAGTCTGTAATATTGGTTTCAACAATAGGAGTTCACTTTTACAATGCAACAGTTGTAATGAAATTGTGCATAACCGATGTACTTACGTTAACAGTAGAAACAAAGTTGAATGTGTTAAATGTAGGAACTCAGCTGTACAACATCGCAAAACCATTTGTTTTATTTGTGAATCACTCATAACACGACGTCAGAAGATCCAAAACTGTGTAAAGTGTAAACAGGTAGCTCACATGAAGTGCATCTCTAAGAAGACCAACAGTGAAGAACGGGAATTCCTTTGCAATAAGTGTGCCTTGCATTCATTACCGAATATTAATGTAAATGATCCAAGTATTAACAACTCAGAATCCAGCCAGGACACATTCAAAATCAAAGATGAATACAGAGTGTTCACCAACAAAGGGCTCCATCTTATCCACATTAACGCCAGATCAATGTACCATAAATTGTCAGAAATAAACTTGTTAGCTAATAAGGCCAAAGCTTCAATAATTGCAATCACAGAAACCTGGCTGGATTCAAGTATAAACGATGGTGAAATAAACATTCAAGGTTTCAACATGGTTAGGAATGATCGCAATAGGCATGGGGGAGGAGTATGTCTGTATGTAAAAAACAACCTCACACACACAACTAGGACCGACCTCCATGTAGAAAATCACGAAGCTCTGTGGATCGACCTACACCTGCCGAGGACAAGACCCATCACAATTGGGGTATGCTATAGGCCACCAGCCGACACACAATTCCTGACCAAATTTGAACGAACTTTGTCATCGCTAGACCCTCGGAATGAATCCATCATACTAGGGGATTTTAACCTGTGTTACAAACAACGAAATGATAGGCTTGTACGAGAATATAGGCATATACTGACAATGCACAATCACAAACAACTCATCACAACCCCCACACGTATCTCTGAGAACACTGCCACAATATTAGACCACATAAACTGTAACAGAGAGGACAAAATATCCCAATCAGGGGTTATACAGACTGGGATAAGTGATCACTTCGTCCAATATTGCACACGGAAAACCACAAAAATTACCCTAGAGAATCACAAGATTATCAAAACAAGGTCACTCAGAAACTACAATAAGGAAACATTTCTGGACATTTTATGGAATACAGACTGGTCTCCAGTGTTTGGAAGTACAAACGTTAATGACGCATAGGTTGGCTTCAGAACCATCATCACAAACATCCTAGACGAAATAGCTCCTCTGAAAGACATAGGCAGAGGAATATCAGAATAACCCAAAGAAACTATGGAGGCACCTAAAAACAACAGGCTACAGCAACAAGACAAGGGATTCGTCTAACACTAATATTGCTCTCACCATTAATGATCAGGTTTGCCACGATAAACGACAAATTTCAACCTACTTCAACTCCTTCTTCACTTCCATAGCAAACACACTTGCACAGAACCTACCTCAACCTCTCAATTAATACACGACAACAACGGCCACCTTTCGTAATTTCTACAGAGATAAAGACATACACCCGAACACATTTAGATTGCAAAATGTTACACCAAAATACACTTTTGACGAGCTGTCTAACCTAAATGTACATAAGAGCACAGGACCAGACAAAATTCCTGCCAAATTTCTACGAGATGGAGCCATTGGTATAGCAGGCCCCCTAACCCACATCATCAACTTGTCAATTAACACCAACACAGTACCTGCTGAACTGAAGGAAGCTATTGTAACCCCTCTATTCAAGAAAGGAAATAAACTAGAAGTTGGCAACTACAGACCAGTTAGCATATTATGTATTGTATCTAAAATCCTTGAAAGAGCGGTATACACCCACATTGAACACTACCTCAAACAAAATGATCTATTCTATAAGTTTCAATCAGGTTTCAGATGCATGTACTCGACAGACTCCTGTCTCATCCACTTAACGGATCACATTCGTAAAGAAATGTCTAAAGGTAACTACACCGGTATGGTTCTTCTTGATCTACAAAAAGCGTTTGACACAGTAGACCATGATATCCTATGTAATAAACTACAAGCTATGGGCATAGGGTCTGTGAACTGGTTTAAATCTTATCTTAGTGGTAGAACCCAAAGAGTCAAAATTGATGATAATATATCTGAGCCTATGCCAATTAACTGTGGGGTCCCGCAGGGAAGCATCCTTGGTCCCTTACTCTTTCTCTGTTATGTGAACGACATGGAACTGAGCGTCTCATGTAAATTATTACTGTATGCAGACGACAGCGTGCTTCTGGTTTCAGGAAAAGACCCAATAAGTATTGCCGCTTCACTTTCCAAAGAACTAGCATCATGTAGTGAATGGCTAGTGGACAACAGACTATCTCTACACCTGGGCAAGACGGAAGCCATCTTATGTGGAACAAAACGCAAACTGAAAGACATTGTGGGCTTCTCGGTCAACTGTAATGATATTCCTATAACAACAGTGTCACAAGTTAAATATCTCGGACTGAAACTGGACGCGAGTTTGTCAGGTGAAACAATTTTGGAATCTATCCTGAGTAAGTGTAGAGCACGTATAAAATACCTGTATAGACAGGTGGGATGCTTGCCCGCGGCGACCAAAAAGACCCTCTGCCAAGCGCTTGTTCAATGTCATTTTGACTATTCTGTGTCATCCTGGTACTCTGCATCATCTAAATCAGCACAGCACAAACTTCAGGTCACTCAAAATAAAATGGTTAGGTTCATGCTGAACCTAGGACCCAGATCACATGTTGGCCAGGAACAACTTCAGTCACTAGGTATGCTCAATGTCTCTGACAGGGCCAAACAAATCAGGCTAACTAATGCCTTCAAAATTTTCTATGACAGAGCTCCAGAGTATCTAAAGAATGATTTTGTTAAAGCAAATGAGAGGAGTGGACATAATACAAGAAACATGGTGTTTAATTTTAAGGTCCCGAGAATCCAAGGACAGGGTAAGCAAACATTCTTCTTCACTGCCATCAAAGACTGGAACGACCTACCCCAGTCAGTCCGTGAAAAGAGAACACAGTATTCCTTCAGACGTAGCCTGAAGGAACACCTGAACCGGACAGCTGCGAGAAGGGAGCACCAAGCTTATGTCTACTACTAAATACGACATAAGAGATAGACAAACCAAACTGAAATTATTACTGATTACGGATTACTGATATTTACTATAGGATGTAAGGTATCTTAAAATAAGCCCCTAGAAATACTTTCTCTAAAGTATCTATTTCTTTATCCTCCCCAGTTCCCCAGCTAACCTAATCCCACAAGGACCCCAATGGAAATACGCCTAACGGCCTTATTGGGCTATCCTTAGTTGGAATTATGCAAGGCTGGTACATGTCATATTTATAACAAACTATGTGGTACCAACTCTGTAAATTGCTAACTGAATAAATATTATTATTATTATTATTATTATTATTATCTCCAGTAGTCCTGGTAAAAAAGAAAGATGGGTCCACTCGGTTCTGTGTAGATTATAGAAAATTAAATTATGTCACCATCAAAGATGCGCAACCCCTACCTCGTATTGATGACTCGCTAGAATCACTAAATAGGTCAACATAGTTTTCTACCCTAGACCTACAAAGTGGATACTGGCAAGTACCGGTTAGGTCAGAGGACCAGGAGAAAACCGCATTTGCCACGAGCAAAGGTAAACTCTATCAATTCACGGTCTTGCCCTTCGGAGTTTGTAATGGACCAGCCAGTTTCACTAGAGTCATGGACGAAGTACTGAGGGGATTAACCTGGAGAACCTGCTTAGCTTATCTGGATGATATTATAATTTTTTCAACTAGTTGGGAGGAACATATCAATCGACTACAAGAAGTACTAGAGAGAATCAGGGGGGCGGGACTTAAATTGAAGCCTTCCAAATGCCAATTAGGGGCCCGCAAGGTGGCATATCTAGGGCATGTAGTTTCAAAGAAAGGTATCCAACCGGACCCCCATAAAGTGAAATCTATTGCAGAAATTTCACCCCCTTCCTCTGTCAAAGAGATCCGAGCATTTCTGGGAATGGCATCCTATTATCGGAGGTTCATACCCAACTTCTCAAAAATTGCTCGCCCCATGACTAAGAGACTGGAAAAAGGGAGGAGGTTTGACTGGGATCAGGATTGTCAGATAGCTTTTGATCAACTGAAACAAAAATTGACTTCTAACCCCATAGTTTGTCATCCGGATTTTACCAAGCCGTTTCAACTATACACCGATGCTTTCGATGAAGGGCTCGGGGCCGTATTGGCCCAGAAAGAGGACGGAAAAGAAGGCATAGTAGCGTGCACTAGCCGGACGCTGAATAAGGGCGAAAAGAATTACAGCGTTACTAAAAAGGAATGCCTAGCGCTAGTGTGGGCTGTACAATATTTCCGTCCATATTTAGCCGGGGTTCATTTCGAAGTTATCACGGACCACCATAGTTTGCAATGGCTCCGAAAAATGAAAACGGAAGACGGATTGTTTGTTAGGTGGAATGGGATCCTGGAGGAATACTCCTTTGAAGTTAGACATCGACCAGGTAAATTACACACTAACGCTGATGGCCTATCTCGACTACAGGTAGCACCCGTCCAATACACTCAACCTAACAAGGAACAGAAGGACCCTATGTATGGCAACAAGGTAAAATTTTCTGAGGGAGCCTGGAGGGATTCTAAAGACCGGGTAGTATTAGATTATCTGGAGTCTAAACACATGATCCAAATTCTCCACGGACAAGAGGGAAGGGGGGCTCATTTGGGTCAGTCTAGAGTTTTGAAGCAATTTAACAAAAGATACTGGACCTCGAGAGCCGACAAAATTGTTAAAGAAGTTATCCAAAATTGTTTGGGATGTCAAAGGGGCAAAGATGGACGGGGACCTAAGCAGTCTCCCGGACACATTACGGCCGGTAAACCGTGGGAAAAGTTATTTGTGGACATTATGGGACCTCTACCCAGACAGACGAACAAAAGGTACATTCTAACCTGTGTCGATGTCTTTTCCAAATATACGGTTGCTTGTGCCATTTCGGACAAGAAAGCTGAAACTGTGGCTAGGGTCATCTTGGAGAAGGTCATTTTTGTATATGGCACCCCTGGATGCATTTTGAGTGATAGAGGAAAAGAATTTAATAACGAAATCTGGCAACACTTGGGAGATACCTTGGGCTACCAGATCCAACACACCTCCCCGTATTATCCCCAGGGGAATGCGGTATGTGAAAGAAACCATAGGGTGTTAGCGAATTGTGTATGGGCTAGTCTGAGCTCACAAGGGGAAGAAGTGGTCCGAGGTTGGCCGGAACTTCTGCCAGAGATTATCTGGGGGATAACACCACTGTTTGTAGAACTACTGGGTATTCTCCCTATGAGATTATTTTTGGAATCACGCCGAAACTGCCTCAAGAACGATTACTACCCTACCCCATTCATTCCACCAAATATTCCCAACCAGGACAATATTTGAGGGAACAAGGGGAGCGACGGCAGCAAGTCCATGACACAGCAACAGCCCAAGAAACTTACTCTAAATAATCCATATTACCGGGGGGAATATATTATGGTGAAGAGACTTGATCCCACCCGAGCTGGTAAGCTGGAAGAGAAGTACGAGGGTCCCTTCAAGGTTGTGGAGGTAAACGGACCATATCAGGTGTTGTACTTGCATCATGGAGGTATTGCGTCGACTACCCATATCCGTCATACCAAACGGTACGAAGGCATTTTACCGCCAGACCTGAGCGAGTGGAGTAGTGAGGAAGAAAGTGAGGAGGAGATAGGATTTGGGGCTGGTGATCCTAGTACTTCTTCGGCTCGACCTAATGCTGAAGGTCCTAATCTGAGAAGGAATTATACCGAGGACTCTCCGTTCTGGTGGTCTGTTAGTCGCAAGCCAAACAAGAGTTTCCCTGAGTTCAGGCAAGAGGGGAGACGAAGAGACTACGACCAGTGGGGAAAGAGATTACTGTGAACATACCGATGATGAAAAGTCTACGGTCCCCGACAGCGAAGTTTCAGATCTCCCCGAGATATTTCAACAAGACTCTAAGTAGTGAGAAAGAGTGTTTCCGAACCGAGGGAAAAGAGAAAGACGTATTTCTTGAAGACAAAAACTCACTCGGCTCTCCCTCAATTACCCTTTACCGGGCAAGTGATCATATCTGATCACTTAAATGGGCATCCAAAAGGGCGCTCCCAAGCCGCCCGTTGTGTGTCTGCCACCACGTCATCATGCCTCAGCCAATCACCGATGATCAGGCTACTTACGTACGTGGGTATGCTGTCAGAGCTGATGCCATCTCAGTATTGGTTGAGAGCAACTAGAAGTTCAGTTGCAGGCCAGACATGACGAAAGTAGGATCTCAGCGATTTTTCTCTTGACGCCCTCGACCCTAGCTCATCACATAATATCGGTAAGTTCATAATAATCTGATATTATGCAGTTGAATAGTTGTACTATAACCTGATATAGTTGTCATTTGCGTGGAACATACAGAATTTGGTGAAATTTGTTAGCGAAAAAATGATTGATCAAATACAGACATGCGCCCGGTAAGGGGTAAAGCCCGAGTGATCATATAATTATGAACTTATGCACGTTAACCCATAGACTTGGGATTACTAAATATGATAATTCGCCCGGTAAGGGGTTGTACTCCCAAGTTACATAAAACCATATAACTTTGATGATAGTTACCCAAACCAGCATGGCACATGGCCACAGCTTGGGTAGGGATTCTAGAATGTTCCACATAGAAAAAAATTACCGATTTCTATTATTTCCTCATAAGTGCACAGTGAAATAAATATGATTTTGGTAAGTTTAGTGAGTTCACAAATATTTTAGTGAGTTCACATATATTTTTGTTATTGTGAGGCATATACAGAAGTTTTTTTGAGATATTAGTATTGTCACATAAAGAAATACCAATTTTCATGGGGAACCTATGCCCAAATTTTGCTGGAATTCATTGTTCAGGGGGAATCTATGCCCAAATTTTGCTGGAATTCATTGTCCATGGGGAACATAATATTATACCAAAATGTTGCTGGAATTCTTTGTTCATGGGGAAGCTATGCCCAAATGTTGCTGGAATTAATTGTTCAGGGGGAACCTACAGTATGCCCAATTTGTTTTTGGAATTAATTATTCATGGGGTACCAGACAGTGTCTGGAAAAGTGAGGTATCTTGGGTATCTGGGTTGTGAAAAGTACCTAAACTAAAATATTCATATATAATCTATTTATATAGGCCTACTTATTAAAATAAAACGCTTATTTTTGGGTAATATAATGATACAACTGTTATTCTGTGTATTTTTTTTTACCTTATATTTACATTTTCAATATAGCATAATTCGGGATTTGTTTTACCCTAGACCGGCGGATGACCATATATGATCACTTCGTCAACCTCGATTTGCTAATTCAATATACAAAAATGTGAAAAAAATTCATAAGCAAAAATACCTTAGAATTGGGCCTACTTTCATGGTCTAGGGTAAAAAAAACAAAATCTAAGTATTTCTATGAGTGCCCGGTAAAGGGTTAAATTCAATGACTAACTTCCCGGGTAAAAGTCCAGCCAAAGCATCTAAGACCCTGGGCCCCGCAGAAACCATTACCCGCAGTGGTAGAATTAGCCGTCCACCAATCAGGTACCCGGACGAGGGTATAAATAGGATCCCTGAGGCGCGTGCCTGCCACTTGAAAGGCACCATGCCTCTCCCCTCTGACCCTAAGTACCGGCTTTGCCGACTAATAGCCCTGGTCGGTGAGCAAGGACAGAGAGTAAATACTACCCGAGCATTCAAGCAACTCCTCGGTCAACCCGGGCAAGTCCTACTGGCTAAAACTGCAGTTGGAAATCAAAATCCAGCACTCCAGTTACACAGATGCATTTGTGAGCATAGTGGACTGGTGGATTGGCAGAGTGACGGCCGGGATTTCAGAGGAACGGTATTACGGCGATCAGGAGCTCGCCTTAATTTTGCAGGGAGTGATAAAGTAAAAAGGCCATCCACCAATCAGCGCGCCCCCTTTTACCTTCTCTCTTCATCAGCTGAGTTTGACACTTCGGGCTCACGTCATAAACATGCCACGCCTTCCCGGCCGACCAATCAGAAGCCTCCATTGTCGGAGCACATGACTACATGTACAGCCACATCTTTAAACTCGCTCTCGCTCTCTTCACCGGCCATTTCCTCTGGTTGCAATGGGTCTAATATATCAGTGCCAGCCCTATACTCCCGTAAGCCACTAAAAGATATTTGCAACCAGCTTCCAGGAAGAAGCAACCAGCTTCTTCTTGGAGAGAGAAGAGGAGGTGAGGAGAGAGAGGATTCGAGACGCGCGGGGGGCCGAGCGGCCGGCTCAGCCAATCACAGCGCCGGAGAGCGGGAGGCGTGACTATATTAAGGGGACGAGGGAGGCTGCAGCGGTCATTCACCTCTCGGAACCCACTGGGTTTGCATCTTGCAACCCACTTCCTCTCCCTCACTTGGGCACCAAAGGGATCTCGGAACTACTTATTCCAGCTACCCAGCCCTCATCAAATGTTCCATTAAAGACCACCTCAGGCCTAGCATCGCTCTCACCTACTAGGCGGATACACCTTCAGTATCCGGCCGCCTGTCGTCACATCGCTGGTTTGCATACTTACAGCCAAGTGATTCATGAGGGACGGCAGATAGTAGATGGGAGCGAGAATTTCCAGAAGAGCTATTGGCCAGCTCTGAGGTGGTGAAATTGTTCCAGTACACACCTAGCAGTATACCATAACGATATATTTTTAAAGGACCCATATTGGGCCCGAACCAGACTTAACCCGTGGAGCCCCGGCTAGTTTTGTAATGTTTGCGCACCAGAACCCGGCCGGTTTTCAAAAAATGGTTTTATTCCAGAAACAATAGCGAATGGGTTAGGAATGAAGGAAAAACCACGAAAAACCGCTCAAAAAGCTTAAAAAATGGTCCTACAGAGCCCCCGAAAACGGATTTTACAAGAGTAAAAAATTGAAGGCAATTATCCCAAAAAAACAGGTTATTGCGCGCTCGCGCGCACGCACGTGGACTTTGAGAGTTTTCAACCATCGGCACGGTTGCGTGGGATACGTACACAGTTCCCATACAAATCTGAGCCCTCTTGAGTGGCTACACCTGAGGTTACGGTCGGTGCAATTAGGGTGACGCGCCAGGCGCGTCTCTGGGGCTGTGCGTTACATACATCGCCGACGCGTCAGGCGCGTCGCTGGGGCTGTACGGGTTAAAGAAAGAAAGAAAATGCTTGACTAACCCAGTGGTTCCATAATAATTGATGTGTTCTTATAGGACAGACTAAAGAGAAAAGATACTAGACTTTTGTTGATAAATAAAATGTGGTAAGAGGGAAATAGTTATTCTTGTTAGAAAAGGCTCCATGCCGATTAGTTATAGCTAGTATAGGATCTGCTAGGACAGCACATAGATATTAATAGTAAAGTAAAAGGGAATAATTCTTAAAGATAGACACGCAACTATTAAGGCTCAGGGGAACAAATAATAGTTGCCATTAGACCAGCTTTAGTTTGAGAAATAGGTAGGAAGGACACTAGTCCGTAAGATCAACGAAATCTTTGGTTATAAAGGAAACATTATCTGTTATCATAGTTAAACGAATATTCGATCTGTGTTAAGCGTTACAGGTGTTAAGTCCAGGATAATATTGTAATCATAAGAATCTATGTAAAGGGGTAAAAGCGGAGAACCTTGGCCGTGTAGAGTTATTGAGGTGCTACTTACATTAGATTAAGAATTATTATTGACCAGGTGATAGATGTGAAGATAAATTGTGTTGTAATAGGATTACGTGTATATATATATATATATAATCCAAGAGTATTTAGAGGTAACTTGTAACAATGCCCTGGTCATTTAGAAGAAATGTATTGTATGAAGTAACAAGGACATTATATAATCAAAGAGTATTCAGAAGGGCAATTGAGGTAAAATTGTAAATACGCCTTGGTCATATGAGTAAATGTATTGTATATGGTTAATAGGATATATTACTTGAAAGGTCATATGTAGTAACCAGTGGTGGACGTGGGCGCGCCGATTTGGTGCTCTACGCTCTGCGATCCGGTGCGCACTACCAATATAGAGGAACGCGGAGCGAGGAGCGGCAAAAATCCGAACTCGGAGTGCAGGCGCGGAGCGCAGCTTGAATTTCGCGCTCCTTTCTGGCGCTCCGGAAGCGATTTTTCCTGTCAACAACAGGTTCAAGAACGTCATTATCGTGTACAGTCATCGTACGGTGTTACTCACGGTGTTAGTGAACTGTGATACAGTGATACTATGATAGTGACAGACTGACAGTGTTACAGTTGTTAACTTGTTACTGACTTTTTTTGGCTTTTGCTAACGCTAAGTAAACCTTACGGACAAGATTTTGTAATTCTTTATGTCATATCATAGATATCAATGGACAGTCACAATGTCACAATGATATCAATCATATCATTGATAATTATGACATAAAGAATTACAGAAACTGAGAAAGTGAGAAACTTAAACTTCAGAAAGACACCACGACTTGAGTTTTTTTTAATTTTTTGAATTTTTTGAATTGAAAGACAAAGGATTGTATTAATTTAGGTAAATAATTAAATAACTTCTAGAAGCTGTTTTTTACTTTTTTTTATTATATACCTATTTTTGGGAGCGCAGGAGCGCAGGAGCGCAGAGCGGGAAGCGCATCGGGTCGGCTGACCAAAGGAGCGCGTGAGCGCTGCCGCATTACCTTATGTCTGAGGAGCGCGGAGCGCTGCCGCATTACCGGTCCCACCGGAGCACGCCCACCACTGGTAGTAACGCCTTGGTCTCTGGAGTAGACATAGTAGGCCCGGTAAAAGTATATCATTTCGAAGTTTAGTTTAGAGATATAACCCTTGTTTTAGATAAGTGAGTAAATGTATGATTCATGAATGCCCTGGTCTTTAGAGTAGACACAGCAGGGCTCAGTAAAAAACATATTTGTTATGCCCTGTTTTTCTACAGGATTAACTTGGGTAATGTGGGCTCTATCTGACTGGGTATATAAGGGCATGCACAATACAAGGTATGAGGAATAGAGAACACAAAATAAACACACGGTAACACGACACACGATCACGTTTATTTAAGTAGGTGACTAAAGAGCATAGAAAGATAGTAATACTCGTACAAAACAAATAATAGAAGGGAACTGCTAGCATTAGCGGATCAGGATGGAGCCTAGTCTCCCACTTCCAACGTTCAGGTATACTCTTCTGATCACGGGTTTAGTTAGCAAGGTTTATTATACTGGAAGACCTCAATGTATTTATGTATTCAATTTCACTAATTAGATTTCCTACTGGCCGGTCGTGTGCCCAAGTAGCAGCTCACAGTTAGAATTAGACACGCGTATATTTCTGAACACGGAAATTCTAGTAACCTCAAGGGGGTACTGATCTAAGATTTATATTCTTATGGCAGAAATACGTAAAACACAAATCAGTGGGCGAACGTTAGATATCACTAGGGTTTTGATATCTGAATAAGGTAATTACGAGAGTCAATGTCGCCTGTTAATTAATGCACACTAATACGCTTAGTACGTCCCAAATGGAATGGTTAAATATGAGTTACACTGGGCAAAGTTATAGCCACTTCATAGAAAAGTTAATAAGTGAATGTCGAACTGGTACTATAACACTTAGTACTAGTAACGTGAATCTTGAATAGTATTTGTTGGTCTGGTCCTGGTTATCTTGCTTCCGGTGATGTTGGGGGCTAACGACTGGTTCCTCGGCCGTCCAGGTGGTCCAAAATGTAGGAAGTTCTCAAGTCGGATCTCTTGGCGATCGGTGCTGGCTACACACTTATATACCCACTAATTTGTGTGAAGGTTATAAGGTGCACGCTGGTACTTGTACATGGACAGATCTTCTATTTAACTTCTGCCATGGAGTCTGCCGGCTCGGGAATCTCTCAACTCAGGAACAACACAAGGGCAGAGTTAGAGGTTAACTTCAGGGTAGTGACCACTGGTTGGTGTCTAACTTTCAACTAATTTGACTGGGGACGGAAGCTAGGTTTATAGGCTCGGTTCTGGACCCTGTAGGCAATAGGGATCTCGAGTCTTATGGACTTATTTGAGCTCTCAATAGATATGGGGACTAGGTAAGATGGTGATTACTGTTGTGGCACATGGCTATGGAAGCCTTCATATTGTGATATAACTGAGCCTTAGTAAAAGGTACTATTTTGGCTATACTGGAAGTATTTATGGGAGGGAGACTGGATCTACTTTGCGGGGAGGACTGGGACAGCTGTGATAGGGGCGTCTCTCTTATATTACTCAGTCTTCGTTCTATTACATAGCTGAGGTGCTAATTTGACTATCCGAGTATGCAAAACAGGTGAATGGGTTATTGTGGGTAAAGAGAGGTGAGTAAGGGGGTTAGACATGCATGGTTAGTTCATTGATAGGAAGAATTCCTAGGCTACCTGGCAATGACCCGGAAGTCAAAACAGGGGTCAGGTATACCTCCGCGGGGGTGGGGGTCTCCCTCCTCGGGTGGGTAAAAAGGGGTAGCCGGGCGCTCTCTCTCTGGGATGGTCGTCCGGCGGCTGTGGCTAGGGGCTTGCCATACCACCAGTGTTTGTAATAACCCTCTGTTTATGAGACAGATGTGGGTGTTTTTAATATCAAAACCGAAGGTGCCTTGGCTAGCTGGTTGTAATCGGTTGGTTGTTAATTGCATGGTTTGCTTGATGTGGTGGAGACTGGTTGCTAACTCTGCCACATTTATCTGGAAGTATGGCAATAGAAGTTAGTTACTGGCGAGGCGGCGAGCCTCGCACCGACGACCATTGGGTGCAGGGTTGTGAATGGGTTGTAAGAGAATAGATGGCATGCAAGGGGTTAGTAAAGTTCTATTGTTGTTCTGGCCTACTAAGTGAAGGCAGGCTGGATAGGAGTATATAATATAAAAGGTTGGAGAGCGTTAGCAACGGAAAAATCAAGGATCTTCGAGAGGTATGAGAGAGAGGCTAGGTCGGACAAGAGTCGAGAAGCTCGGGGTATTTTAATGAGAGGGGGGGAAGCTCAGGGGGGCTACAGGGAAATTTGACCCTAAGGTCTCTTGGCGTGAGGATGGCATTAGGCTGCAGTTGATATTGGAGTTTTGAAAGGACAGTGAAAGTACGTTAGCCAAATGCTACCGGGGGATGCAAATATGGGGTGGTATATGAGTCTGGAAAAGATAGAATTATGTGGACTGTGGGGCGGTGGGGGAGAAGGAGGTTAACTGTAGGTGTGTGCTTGACTGTGGAGAAAGTAGGGAAAAACATGGTGTATTATTACTCGTCAATACGAGGGGTTATGGACCTATTATTTGACACGATTTCTTGTACGTCTAGGTGTCCCTGGGAACTGCGTTTTCTATGAAATATAGACCAAAGAAAAACGGCAGTTCGTAGGGGTACTTCGTTATTGTTTCGGAATACTATGATAGATACTGGTAACAAAGGTTACCTATACATTCTCTGGTTGGGGTAAGAATTGGAGTTACAGTATGGTGGCTAACATCTGTATTCATGGCTGTCTAAGTCTTATGGGGGCAATGGTTCTATATCCTGGTGTACCCGTGGGTATCTTAATTTCTTATGAGTTTGGACATGTGGTTTTTAACATCTACTTCTCGGATGTAAGAACATACATAGATTATAGGTTTGACTCCTGTAAGGAGATAAAGAAAACCTAATATTTAGTAGTGGCCCCGTAATCATTGACGAACATGCCTATTACATAAGGCATCCTCTTCAAACACTAATCCGCCGTAGTTTGAATCTACCGCGCAGAGCATTTAAAAACTGAGGAGCCTTCATCATGAGCGCACGCGACCTCACTCATGGCTTCAGTCATTATGAATTGGGTTCTCACTACGAAAAAACTTCGTAAAAAATAAAAACAAAAAGAATATAAGAATAACTATCCTTACCTTTGGATGTGTTCGCCGCTCCTCTAGCGGCACCAAGGAGCGCGACGCCCCTCGTTATGGGTGGTGATTTGGTGCAGTAGACTGTTTGAAGCGACAGCTCGCTCCCTTGCGAGGATGGGCTCGTCTGGCACTTTTTGCAGTTCGACATCTAGGGCTCTCTTGAAGTTGTCTAACGAGATGTCCCTCATGTCTCTTACTCACCGTGGGAGTTTGTTGAAGAGACGTGGGCCTCTGTGTGATAACCAGCCCTCTCGCAGAGAGCCCATAGCACCCCTGTTATTCATCCGGGGGATTTCGCACTCCCAGCCTCTCCTATCACTGAATTTCATGACTATCGGAGTATGTAGGTTTGGTACTAAACCCTCTGCGATTTTCCACGTGTATATTATTAGGTAACGTTCTCTTCTACGTTCCAGTGAGTACAGATTCAGTGCTCTTAAACGCTCCCAATAGTGTAGATGTTTTATCGAACTTATATGCGAAGTGAAATTTCTTTGTACACTCTCTACGTCATTTATTTCACCTGCTTTGTATGGGGATGTTAATACGCTACAGTATTCAAGCCGCGGTAGCACTAGAGATTTGAAGAGCGTTATCATAGGCAATTCACCGCGTGTTTTAAAAGTACGCAGAATCCAACCCGTTAGACGTTTCGCAGCCGCCACTTTGACCTGGTTATGTACTTTGAAACCCATATTTTCAGACATTAATACCCCAAGGTCTTTCACACTGTCTTTCCGTTCTATTATGTGGTTAGATTCTGTTAAGTAATTTGTAATTTCTTTAACACCATTATTATCTCCGTACCGTATTAATTGGAATTTTTCCTCATTGAATTGCATGTTGTTTTCCCTGGTCCACTGGAACACTACATTCATGTCTTCCTGCAGTCGGCCCGTGTCCTCTTGTGTGTTTACTATCTTGCTTAATTTTGTGTCATCAGCAAAAGACGACACCGTACTGTGTCTGGTGTTGGTATCTATGTCGCAAATTAGTATGAGGAACAGAAGGGGCGCTAGCACTGTTCCTTGGGGCACTGAGCTTTTGACATCCGAAGGCTCAGAAGTGACTTGGTTTACTGCTACTGATTGTTTTCGGTTTACGAGGAAATTGTATATCCACCGTCCGATTTTCCCAGTTATACCTTTTGCTTTCAGTTTGTGGGCTATTATACCATGGTCACATTTATCAAATGCCTTAGCAAAATCGGTGTAAATGACATCCACGTTTTTCTTTCTCTTCTAGCGCTTTAAGAATTTTGTCATAGTGTTCCAAAAGTTGTGAGAGACATGATCTTCCCGCTCTGAACCCATGTTGACCGGTGTTGTGTAGTTCATTTGTCTCCATGAATGTTGAAATTTTGCTTCGCAGGACTCGCTCGAAAACTTTAATGATGTGAGAGGTTAGAGCTACCGGGCGGTAGTTTTTTGGTAGTGCCTCCCTCCTTTATGCAGCGGGGCAATTATTGCATTTTTCAAGCTATCTGGTATGTCACCAGTGTCTAGACTCCTTCTCCACATTATAGCCAGGGGTTTTGAGAGGTTTTCCTTACATTTTTTCATTAGGATCGAATTCCAAGAGTCCGGGCCTGGTGCCGAGTGGGATGGCATGTTGGAAATGGCCTCTTCTATGTCTTTTGGACCGAAATCAATATCCAGCATCTGAGGTGTTTCCGTGGGGGAGGTTTCCATGAAAAATATATTTTGGTCTCTGATGACTTTTGTTTCATCAGGCTCACTGAATGCCATTTCATTTATTTCCAATAAGCTTTCCATCATATCGTGGATGTACTTGTGTGGATCTTTGACCAGACGCTGATTCAGGCGTCATACTTCCTTCACTGACATATCAAGTAAACCAAAATCCTTAATACATCAACGAATGGGAAGGGGATGGTCGGGAGGGCCCCAGTCGTCAATGATTACGGGGCCACTACTAAATATTAGGTTTTCTTTATCTCCTTACAGGAGTCAAACCTATAATTTATTAGTGGCCCCTCCATCATTGACGAACATGCCTGATTTCTAAGACTGGAGGGGGACATTCGTAATCATATCATAACTCTAGAAAAGCAGATAATCAAACAACCACATAGTATTCTTACTTTTGTAAAAAGAGATATTCGGGTGCATAAACTTTATACAGCCTAAATCTTCAAAAAGGGGTACAAGCAGGAGCGTGCTTCAAAGAAGCCTGCTTGAAAAAGGGTTAACTCTGAGACTCTGTGCACACATCTGCTAGTTAAGAAGGCACCCCACTTAAAGTAAGTGGTGAAAACTAAAAACTTATAAGTGTACATGTGCACATATAAACCCCATTAACTAGTGGATATATTCCTAAAAATATAACCAAACATAAATGAATTCTTGTACATTCGTAGAAGTACTGAACATGTGTACTTATGCAGGAGTAATTACTTCAAAAGTAAAAGTCGTAGTTGCAACTACCGAGATTTCTCAAAAATCTATTGCTTCACAGCCAAAGCTACTTACAACAAGAATTGTTGTAACACTATTATTGGCCTTTAGCACAATTTCCTGCAATGAATACTACAGAGAAATTTTATAATACAATGCCTACAACCAGTATCACAGCTCGTATGTTCCGAACACATACTCCGGAGGGGTCTAGGGTGTCCTATGTCACACTGACTGCACCCTCCCCCCCCCCCCCTTTTTCTTGAAATTAAACAAAAGTGTGACTAAAAGGGCCACCTAGACCCTCTGCCGTAAAGCTATACATGGCAAGGAAGGTTTGTCCAGAGCTACTGAAAGGAATCGAGGCAAAAACTCCTGATTAGAGGCCCACAACTGTGTGGACTTAATAACTTCCACCGAAAGATTATTAAGGAAACATAAAGAGGCTGTCCCCTTGCGTAAATCGTGGGTCTTACCCACAACGCCGGGATTCTTCTCTTTAAAGTCCTCGACCAAGAGAGAAGCCAGTGTACGCTCCATCAAGCGTTCACCCGGACTTGCGACCCATAAAGCACCCTGGTGATTTAGAGGTGCCACTCTTAAATATTTGGTTAGAGCTTGCACTGGGCCAAAAAAGATGGTGCACCTTTCCCTTTTTTAACGCCGGCACCGTGAACTCTGAAAACACGTGTTCACTGTGCTCAATCTTGGCTATGAATCCTGGGGAAGGTGCAATGTGAATACCCTCATGAAGCCTATCAAACCTGAGGCAATTAGGTGCGTTGCTCATCGCCGCCAGCTCAGATACTCTGTTCCCGGTAGCCAAACCCATAAGGAATACTGCCCTTTTGTAAAATCTGCAGTCTTTGGTACATACGGGAACGAGAATAACGACGATGCTTTGTCCAGAGACCATGTAGGCCTGAGCTGACGGGGAGGTGGGCGGAGTTTAAAACCTGCCCACATAAATCACTTTCAGATAAATGTTTCTGCATGAACAGATAAATTAAATAATTAACAACCAACGCCACCGAGGGCACAGTTTGTTTTTGTTCTAAGAATCCGAGACGTAAAAGCTTGCCAATGCGATTGAAACTGTCGCTTTGTAGACTGGGTATATTGATTCGTGAATATCTTGGTCACGTCGCTACCATATGGTGCTAGCCACTTGGCCTCCTGAATGTCCATAATGAACAAGTCCGCGAGGTTTCTAGGCTGCCAATTGTGGGGGGTGGCAGCCAAGCAAAGGGGACTCCGCCGGCACCAAATACCTGAAGAGAGAACCAAGGAGGCGTTCTGGAGGGATTTTGGTGGGAAGAATAAGTTATGGTTATAAGAACCTGGAATGTCCTTAATATGAACATCCAAAACATTTCCGTAACATTGCTACCCCTGAATCATCCGGCCCGTATAAAAGAGGCATAGCTCCTGTTTTTTAACTGGCGCCTTGTCTAAAGGAGGGGGAGATATGTCTGATAAGACTCGCACAGTGGAAGTAGTGAGAGCTGCTGTGCCTAGCACATTGGAAATTGGATCTGACACACGAGGATGGTTAGGTATTTTAGCTAAAGCAAAGGATGTAGCCAGAGGTCGCACAATCGTCGACATCGCGGGATCTCCCGTATCAAAAGGAGTTTCCGGCGTAGGGCCAAAGAACCTATTAAGTGCATTCAATAGTAGTCCATCAATCTCTTCCGCCAGTACATACCTAGCCAATGACGAACTCCGTGGAGATTCGACAGTACCCTGAGAGTCGCCTAGAAGGTGACTGGACTCTTCAACCTCCATCTCTGAGACCAGAGATCGGTGTTCTTCATCCGTTAAGTCTGGCCTATCATGGGAAGATCCCGCCGAAGCCGGGACCTCCACATGTTGCCATGTTAAAACTGGGATAGAAGATGGTACATCGGCATCCCGGTGGACGTCAGCACTAGTTGAGTCACAAAGGGATGTGTGCTGTCCTGCCAGGACTGTGAGTATCGCCATACACCTTGGCTGTGGCTGTCCCTCGCTTGCGAGCTCGGTATACTCTCTGAATGGGAGACCTCGTCCGAGTCCCGTAAAGGTTTATGATAATTAAAAGCTCCCATAGCTCATTAACACATTGAAAGCAGAGCTGGTGAGCAAAATCATAAAGTATACTAATTAATTTAATATATATTTAATTGTATTAAAATAAATTACTATAAATAAACACAATATTATCATAATATAATCATAGAAAATATGTGTGGTCCCGTTATCATTGACGAACATGCCTATTACATAAGGCATCCTCTTCAAACACTAATCCGCCGTAGTTTGAATCTACCGCGCAGAGCATTTAAAATCTGAGGAGTCTTCATCATGAGCGCACGCGACCTCACTCATGGCTTCAGTCATTATGAATTGGGTTCTCACTACGAAAAAGCTTCGTAAAAAATAAACAAAAATAAAAAAATAAAATAAGAATAACTATCCAATAAGCTTTCCATCATATCGTAGATGTACTTGTGTGGATCTTTGACCAGACGCTGATTCAGGCGTCATTCTTCCTTCACTGACATATCAAGTAAACCAAAATCCTTAATACATCAACGAATGGGAAGGGGATGGTCGGGAGGGCCCCAGTCGTCAATGATTACGGGGCCACTACTAAATATTAGGTTTTCTTTATCTCCTTACAGGAGTCAAACCTATAATTTATTAGTGGCCCCTCCATCATTGACGAACATGCCTGATTTCTAAGACTGGAGGGGGACATTCGTAATCATATCATAACTCTAGAAAAGCAGATAATCAAACAACCACATAGTATTCTTACTTTTGTAAAAAGAGATATTCGGGTGCATAAACTTTATACAGCCTAAATCTTCAAAAAGGGGTACAAGCAGGAGCGTGCTTCAAAGAAGCCTGCTTGAAAAAGGGTTAACTCTGAGACTCTGTGCACAGATCTGCTAGTTAAGAAGGCACCCCACTTAAAGTAAGTGGTGAAAACTAAAAACTTATAAGTTTACATGTGCACATATAAACCCCATTAACTAGTGGATATATTCCTAAAAATATAACCAAACATAAATGAATTCTTGTACATTCGTAGAAGTACTGAACTTGTGTACTTATGCAGAAGAAATTACTGCAAAAGTAAAAGTCGTAGTTGCCACTACCGAGATTTCTCAAAAATCTATTGCTTCACAGCCAAAGCTACTTACAACAAGAATTGTCGTAACACTACTATTGGCTTTTAGCACAATTTCCTGCAATGAATACTACAGAGAAATTTTATAATACAATGCCTACAACCAGTAACACAGCTCGTATGTTCCGAACACATACTCCGGAGGGGTCTAGGGTGTCCTATGTCACACTGACTGCACCCTCCCCCCCCCCCCCTTTTCTTGAAATTAAACAAAACGTGACTAAAAGGGCCACCTAGACCCTCTGCCATAAAGCTATACATGGCAAGGAAGGGTTGTCCAGAGCTACTGAAAGGTATCGAGGCAAAAACGCCTGATTAGAGGCCCACAACTGTGTGGACGTAATAACTTTCACCGAAAGATTATTAAGGAAACGTAAAGAGGCTGTCCCCTTGCGTAAATCGTGGGTCTTACCCACAACGCCGGGATGCTTCTCTTTAAAGTCCTCGACCAAGAGAGAAGCCAGTGTACGCTCCATCAATCGTTCACCCGGACTTGCGACCCATAAAGCACCCTGGTGATTTAGAGGTGCCACTCTTAAATATTTGGTTAGAGCTTGCACTGGGCAAAAAAGATGGTGCACCTTTCCCCTGTTTAACGCCGGCACCGTGAACTCTGAAAACACGTGTTCACTGTGCTCAATCTCGGCTATGAATCCTGGGGAAGGTGCAATATGAATACACTCATGAAGCCTATCAAACCTGAGGCAATTAGGTGCGTTGCTCATCGCCGCCAGCTCAGATACTCTGTTCCCGGTAGCCAAAGCCATAAGGAATACAGCCCTTTTGTAAAATCTGCAGTCTTTGGTACATACAGGAACGAGAATAACGACGATGCTTTGTCCAGAGACCATGTAGGCCTGAGCTGACGGGGAGGTGGGCGGAGTTTAAAACCTGCCCACATAAATCACTTTCAGATAAATGTTTCTGCATGAACAGATAAATTAAATAATAAACAACCAACGCCACCGAGGGCACAGTTTGTTTTGTTCTAAGAATCCGAGACGTAAAAGCTTTCCAATGCGATTGAAACTGTCGCTTTGTAGACTGGGTATATTGATTCGTGAATATCTTGGTCACGTCGCTACCATAAGGTGCTAGCCACTTGACCTCCTGAATGTCCAAAATGAACAAGTCCGCGAGGTTTCTAGGTTGCCAATTGTGTTCTAAGTGGAACAACCCGACCAGGAGGGACACTGGGTGCGGGCACCACGTGTTCAAATGCCGGTACCACACTGCGCCGGCCACAGGGGCGCGATTAGCGAGACTACGCCTCGCTAATCCTGTAGTTTGTTGACTACGTGGCACATTAGAGACGCGTCTGGCGGCGGAAAAGAGATAAATGGAACTCAACCTGTTCTCGTCCGTCATCAGAGCGTCAGGACCGCCCGCCGGCGTTATCGTCTGGCGGGTGAGGGACGACTGTGAGTATCGCCATACACCTTGGTTGTGGCTGTCCCTCGCTTGCGAGCTCGGTATACTCCCTGAACGGGGAGCCCTCGTCCGAGTCCCGTAAAGGTTTATGATAATTAAAAGCTCCCATAGCTCATTAACACATTGAAAGCAGAGCTGGTGAGCAAAATCATAAAGTATACTAATTAATTTAATTTATATTTAATTGTATTAAAATAAATTACTATAAAAAAACACAATATTATCATAATCTAATCATAGAAAATATATATGTTTATTATGATTCAGCTATTAAATTATTTCATTAACAAATAAAAATAAGAAAGGGCTACCTGAGCTTAACGGCGTTAAACATCGTGGCCGGACGGATTGCCGACGGACATTTGGCCGAACGGTTAGGTTAAGTTAGGTTAGGTTAGGTTAGGTTAGGTTAGGTTAGGTTAAGTTAGGTTAGGTTAGGTTAAATTAGGTTAGGTTAGGTTAGGTTAGGCTAGGCTAGGTTAGGTTAGGTTAGGTTAGGGTCTGTCGGCCAAATGTCCGTCGGCAATCCGTCCGGGAGCCGTTGAACATACAGCCATGAGAGGTTCAAGTGCCGACACGACAGAGACTGGGGGAAAACTACCCCGCCCCCGGGAACTACCTGGTCACCTGGTGCAACACCGGTAATCCGCCCTGGAAAGAGAATTTTCCGGGGATTAAAGCTCATAGGGTTACACCAAAAAAACGGTACAAAATATGTGCCTCAAAACCGCCGGTCAACGAACCGTAGCACTCCACCACTACTTTTCGTTGTCCTTTAGTATCATATTAAAGATTTCAGCATATCTTTACCTGTCCAGAAGATTTAAGCATATCTTCTGAATCCTCATAAAGATGAACCATATCTTTATTAAAGATGAAGTCTTTCAAGTATCCCTTTACACTTGAAACACTAGTAAGATTCCGGCATCTTTTTATCCCATAAAAAGTCTAAGCCTATCTTAATCTCTAATCTGGCGTCACCCAGAAGCCCTCATAGATCGCCGTCTTGAAGGCCGTGATACCCTATTGTATCAATCAATTGTTTGGCAAATTATCGCGAATTGCAAATCAGTTAATATAACCACCCAAAGGTACAACCGCCGGGTTTTATATGCAATGTCAAACCAATTGTACCTGCCCCAGACCTCTTTGTAAAAAGGTCGCCGGGAGGGAAAGACTAAACAAACAAACGGCATTGTTTCAATGGCTTATTAAAGATTTCAGCATATCTTTTATCTGCCCAAAAGAATTAAGCATAACTTCTTAATCCTCATAAAGATGAAGCATATCTTTATTAAAGATGAAGTCTTTCAAGTAACCCTTTACACTTGAAACACTAGTAAGATTCAGGCATCTTTTTATCCCATAAAAAGTCTAAGCCTATCTTAATCTCTAATCCGGCTTCTCCCAGAAGCCCTCATAGATCGCCGTCTTGAAGGCCGTGATACCCTATTGTATCAATCAATTGTTTGGCAAATTATCTCGAATCGCAAATCCGTTAATATAACCACCCGAAGGTACAACCGCCGGGTTTTATATACAAGGACCCCAATGGAAATACGCCTAACGGCCTTATTGGGCTATCCTTAGTTGGAATTATGCAAGGCTGGTACATGTCATATTTATAACATAATATGTAGTACCAACTCTGTAAATTGCTAACTGAATAAATATTATTATTATTATTATTAATATTATTATTATTAATGTCAAACCAATTATACCTGCCCCAGACCTCTTTGTAACAAGGTCGCCGGGAGGTAAAGACCAAACAAACAGACAGCATTGTTTCAATGGCTTTGAAAAGCAGAGAAAACCAAGGCCAATAGGTGTCAGCCTGATCACCTAGAAAACTGAGTGGAGCCCCCCTCGACGGGAATAACTCAGGAAGCCTGATCCCAGGCTCGACCATAGAAAACGCAGTTTCTGATGAGCCCTCAAGCGACCAAACTCGTCGGGGTAACTTACCTATTTTAGCCATCCTGACTAAAACTCGGTAAACAAAAACGGTGTTCTCGGAGCAACGAGAAAAACAACGGAAAGGTAACCCACACTAAACTATACATTACAGGAGGGCGTAATGCATAAAGCAATGAATAACACAGGAAGCCTGCTCCCAGGCTCGACCACAGAAAATGCAGTTTCTTATTAGCCCTCAAGCGACCAAACTCGTCGGGGCAACTTACCTATTTTGAGCCATCCTGACTAAAACTCGGTAAACAAAAACGGTGTTCTCGGAGCAACGAGAAAAAATGCCGGAAAGGTAACCTACACCAAACGAGACATTTTAACACATTTCATACAAAGGGTGTGCGCAAAAATAGGGATACCTGAACAGGAGGGCGTAATGCATAAAGCAAAAACCGGGGCAAAGGTAGCCATGACAGAGACTGGTGGGATAATTACTCCAGGTTCTGCATAGACCCGCCGGGACCCAGCTCTGGAAAAAAAAAAAATTTCCAGGAATTAATGCTCATAAGGTTAACCCAAACATGTTCGCACACAAGTGTTAAATAACCCGCCGGGTAACGAGACGTAATACTCAAAGACGACAGCTCGCTACGCGGTGGGGTTTCCTAAGTAAAAGATTTCAGAATATCTTAATTTGTCCAAAATATTTATGAATACCCTCTGACATAATATATAAAGACCAGCATGGCGTTTATAACTGATGAAGTCTTTCCGGTGGTGTTTGTTTCAAGATTCAATTTTGGAAAAAACTCCCCTAAAAAAGACGCCGGTCCCCGAATTATCTCGTAGATCAAAAACTGGGAAGCCTGACAAATATACGAGATCTAACTTCTCCCGAATTATCTTTTTAGATCGCCGTATCTCGAAGGCGGCGATACAAAACGTATCCCTCAATTGTCTGGTTAACTAACTGAATCGTAAATTCGTTATTCCCATCCCTCCAAGGAGCACCCGCCGGGTGTGAATATTAGTTTTTAAAAAAACATTAACCCCCAATTGTGCCATAAAGCGCCGTATGTTGAAGGAGGCGATACACAATGCATCCCTCAATTGTCTGGTCAACTAAACTGAATTTTGCAAACTCGGGCATCCCACCCTTCCAGGTTGCACCCGCCGGGTGATTTAAAGTTTAAAAGTTAACCCCAAATATTCCTAACCCCACTTCGTTGTAAAAGATCGCCGGGGAGGAAATACAAAGATCGCGGATTGCAAATCAGTCAATAGAACCACCCAAAGGTACAACCGCCGGGTTTTATATGCAATGTCAAACCAATTGTACCTGCCCCAGACCTCTTTGTAAAAAGGTCGCCGGGAGGGAAAGACTAAACAAACAAACGGCATTGTTTCAATGGTTTATTAAAGATTTCAGCATATCTTTCACCTGTCCAAAAGAATTAAGAATAACTTCTTAATCCTCATAAAGATGAAGCATATCTTTATTAAAGATGAAGTCTTTCAAGTATCCCTTTACACTTGAGACACTAGTAAGATTCAGGCATCTTTTTATCCCATAAAAAGTCTAAGCCTATCTTAATCTCTAATCCGGCTTCTCCCAGAAGCCCTCATAGATCGCCGTCTTGAAGGCCGTGATACCCTATTGTATCAATCAATTGTTTGGCAAATTAACTCGAATCGCAAATCCGTTAATATAACCACCCGAAGGTACAACCGCCGGGTTTTATATGCAATGTCAAACCAATTATACCTGCCCCAGATCTCTTTGTAAAAAGGTCGCCGGGAGGTAAAGACCAAACAAACAGACAGCATTGTTTCAATGGCTTTGAAAAGCAGAGAAAACCAAGTCCAACAGGTGTAAGCCTGATCACCTAGAAAACTGTGTGGAGCCCCCCTCGACGGGAATAAACAAGGAAGCCTGATCCCAGGCTCGACCATAGAAAACGCAGTTTCTGATGAGCCCTCAAGCGACCAAACTCGATGGGGTAACTTACCTATTTTAGTCATCCTGACTAAAACTCGGTAAACAAAAACGGTGTTCTCGGAGCAATGAGAAAAACGCCGGAAAGGTAACCCACACTAAACTATACATTACAGGAGGGCGTAATGCATAAAGCAATGAATAACACAGGAAGCCTGATCCCAGGCTCGACCACAGAAAACGCAGTTTCTTATGAGCCCTTAAGCGACCAAACTCGTCGGGGTAACTTACCTATTTTGAGCCATCCTGACTAAAACTCGGTAAACAAAAACGGTGTTCCCGGAGCAACGAGAAAAAACGCCGGAAAGGTAACCCACACCAAACGAGACAGTTTAACACATTTTATACAAAGGGTGTGCGCAAAAATAGGGATACCTGAACAGGAGGGCGTAATGCATAAAGCAAAAACCGGGGCAAAGGTAGCCATGACAGAGACTGGTGGGATACTTACTCCAGGTTCTGCATAGACCCGCCGGGACCCAGCTCTGGAAAAAAAGAAAATGTCCAGGAATTAATACTCATAAGGTTAACCCAAACATGTTCGCACACAAGTGTTAAATAACGCGCCGGGTAACGAGATGTAATACTCAACGACTACAGCTCGCTACGCGGTGGGGTTTCCTAAGTAAAAGATTTAGAATATCTAAATTTGTCCAAAAGATTTATGTATACCCTCTGACATAATATATAAAGACCAGCCTGGCATTTATAACTGATTAAGTCTTTCTGGTGGTGTTTGTTTCAAGATTCAATTTTGGATAAAAAAAAAACTAAAAAAGACGCCGGCCCCCGAATTATCTCGCAGTTCAAAAACTGGGAAGCCTGACAAATATACGAGATCTAACTTCTCCCGAAATATCTTTTTAGATCGCCGTATGTTGAAGGCGGCGATACAAAACGTATCCCTCAATTGTCTGGTTAACTAACTGAATCGTAAATTCGTTATTCCCACCCTTCCAGGGAGCACCCGCCGGGTGTGAATATTAGTTTAAAAAACGTTAACCCCAATTGTGCCTTAAATTGCCGTATGTTGAAGGAGGCGATACACAATGCATCCCTGAATTGTCTGGTCAACTAAACTGAATTTTGCAAATTCGGTCATGCCACCCTACCAGGTTGCACCCGCCGGGTGATTTAAAGTTTAAAAGTTAACCCCAATTGTTCCGAACCCCACATCTTTGTAAAAGATCGCCGGGGAGGAAATACAACAACAGCATAGTTTTATATTGGCTTTGCAAAACCGAAAAAACTACAAACAACACGTGTCCGTATGAACACTGTTAGATGGGTACAGCCAACCCGCCGGGAATCAGGAGCCTGAAACAGGCACCCCAGAGACGCCGTCCTGGGGAGCCACAGACACCCACTCGCCGGGGAAACAAGCCTGTTTTTAAACCACGCGTGGCCAAAACTCGGCAACCAGCCGGGTATTTTCATGGTGTAACCGAGAAAAACCCGCCGGAAATAACCCACCCCGTCCAGATACCATCTGAACGCAACACAGGACCGAGGCGTAGCCAAAACACAACTAACGCCGGGCCCAACATAGTCCGTGGAATTAGCCAATACACAACTAAACCAGGACACACATCACACAGTAGTACATTAGAAAATAAATCAATAACACTTGTATATGTGGTAAAGCTACGATCCCCTTCCAGGCAATATAAACAAAAAAATTATATCCCCACCACTGTAGCAAATACTTCAAAAACCTGACGCATGCTTCATGAAGCCGCCTGCAACAAGCTTGAAAGTTCACCTAGAACCGGACCACCGAGACATCCGAATAGATGCCCCAAACACACGACCCAAAATACACTGCACTGCGGGCAACCAGCCCAGGACACTCCTGCTACGCATATCCTAACTTTACTCGATACATCCCGGAGTAAACAAATGAGAAAAACTCACTAGGGACGCAGCAAATGCGGAACCAGCGGAGCGTGGAGAAACACGTCCGGGCCGGCTGACCGCAGAGCAGAGAAGGAAGAATGACGCCTGAATCAGCGTCTGGTCAAAGATCCACACAAGTACATCTACAATATGATGGAAAGCTTATTGGATAGTTATTCTTACTCTCTTTTTGTTTTTTTTATTTTTTACGAAGTTTTTTCGTAGTGAGAACCCAATTCATAATGACTGAAGCCATGAGTGAGGTCGCGTGCGCTCATAATGAAGGCTCCTCAGATTTTAAATGCTCTGCGCGGTAGATTCAAACTACGGCGGATTAGTGTTTGAAGAGGATGCCTTATGTAATAGGCATGTTCGTCAATGATGGAGGGGCCACTAATAAATATATGTTTATTATGATTCAGCTTTTAAATTATTTCATTAACAAACAAAATAAGATAGGGATACCTGAGCTTAACGGCGTTGAACATACAGCAATGAGAGGTTCAAGTGACACGACAGAGACTGGGGAAAACTACCCGTCCTCCGGGAACTACCTGGTCACCTGGTGCAACACCGGTACTCCGCCCTGGAAAGAGAAATTTCCGGGGATTAATGCTCATAGGGGTACACCCAAAAAATGGTAAAAAAATATGTGCCACAAAACTGCCGGTCAACGAACCGTAGCACTCCACTACTTTTGAAGTCTTTCAAGTATCCCTATACACTTGAAACACTAGTAAGATTCCGGCATCTTTTTATCCCATAAAAAGTCTAAGCCTATCTCAATCTCTAATCCGGCTTCTCCCAGAAGCCCTCATAGATCGCCGTCTTGAAGGCCGTGATACCCTATTGTATCAAAATTTGGCAAATTATCGCGAATTGCAAATCAGTTAATATAACCACCCGAAGGTACAACCGCCGGGTTTTATATGCAATGTCAAACCAATTGTACCTGCCCCAGACCTCTTTGTAAAAAGGTCGCCGGGAGGGAAAGACTAAACAAACAAACAGCATTGTTTCAATGGCTTATTAAAGATTTCAGCATATCTTTTACCTGTCCAAAAGAATTAAGCATAACTTCTGAATCCTCATAAAGATGAACCATATCTTTATTAAAGATGAAGTCTTTCAAGTATCCCTTTACACTTGAAACACTAGTAAAATTCAAGCATCTTGTTATCCCATAAAAAGTCTAAGCCTATCTTAAACTCTAATCCTGCTTCTCCCAGAAGCCCTCATAGATCGCCGTCTTGAAGGCCGTGATACCCTATTGTATCAATCAATTGTTTGGCAAATTATCGCGAATCGCAAATCCGTTAATATAACCACCCGAAGGTACAACCGCCGGGTTTTATATGCAATGTCAAACCAATTATACCTGCCCCAGACCTCTTTGTAAAAAGGTCGCCGGGAGGGAAAGACCAAACAAACAGACAGCATTGTTTCAATAGCTTTGAAAAGCAGAGAAAACCATGTCCAACAGGTGTCAGCATGATCACCTAGATAACTGTGTGGAGCCCCCCTCGACGGGAATAACCCAGGAAGCCTGATCCCAGGCTCGACCATAGAAAACGCAGTTTCTGATGAGCCCTCAAGCGACCAAACTCGTCGGGGTAACTTACCTATTTTAGCCATACTGACTAAAACTCGGTAAACAAAAACGGTGTTCTCGGAGCAACGAGAAAAACGTCGGAAAGGTAACCCACACTAAACGAGACATTACAGGAGGGCGTAATGCATAAAGCAATGAATAACACAGGAAGCCTGATCCCAGGCTCGACCACAGAAAACGCAGTTTCAGATGAGCCCTCAAGCGACCAAACTCGTCGGGGTAACTTACCTATTTTAGCCCTCCTGACTAAAACTCGGTATACAAAAACGGTGTTCTCGGAGCAACGAGAAAAACGCCGGAAAGGTAACCCACACCAAATGAGACATTTTAACACATTTTATACAAAGGGTGAGCGCAAAAATAGGGATACCTGAACAGGAGGGTGTAATGCATAAAGCAAAAACCGGGGCAAAGGTAGCCATGACAGAGACTGGTGGGAAACTTACTCCAGGTTCTGCATAGACCCGCCGGGACCCAGCTCTGGAAAAAAAAAAAAAAATCCAGGAATTAATGCTCATAAGGTTAACCCAATCATGTTTGCACATAAGTGTTAAATAACCCGCCGGGTAACGAGACGTAATACTCAACGACTACAGCTCGCTACGCGGTGGGGTTTCCTAAGTAAAATATATCAGAATATCTTAATTTGTCCAAAAGATTTATGAATACCCTCTGACATAATATATAAAGACCAGCATGGCGTTTATAACAGATTAAGTCTTTCCGGTGGTGTTTGTTTCAAGATTCAATTTTGGAAAAAAAAAAACTAAAAAAGACGCCGGCCCCCGAATTATCTCGTAGATGAAAAACTGGGAAGACTGACAAATATACGAGATCTAACTTCTCCCGAAGTATCTTTTTAGATCGCCGTATGTTGAAGGCGGCGATACAAAACGTATCCCTCAATTGTCTGGTTAACTAACTGAATTGTAAATTCGTTATTCCCACCCTTCCAAGGAGCATCCGCCGGGTGTGAATATTAGTTTAAAAAACGTTAACCCCAATTGTGCCCTAAAGCGCCGTATGTTGAAGGAGGCGATACACAATGCATCCCTCAATTGTCTGGTCAACTAAACTGAATTTTGCAAATTCGGTCATCCCACCCTTCCAGGTTACACCCGCCGGGCGATTTAAAGTTTAAAAGTTAACCCCAATTGTTCCTATCCCCACTTCTTTGTAAAAGATCGCCAGGGAGGAAATACAACAACAGCATAGTTTTATATTGGCTAGTAAGATTCAAGCATCTTTTTATCCCATAAAAAGTCTAAGCCTATCTTAATCTCTAATCCGGCTTCTCCCAGAAGCCCTCATAGATCGCCGTCTTGAAGGCCGTGATACCCTATTGTATCAATCAATTGTTTGGCAAATTATCGCGAATCGCAAATCCGTTAATATAACCACCCGAAGGTACAACCGCCGGGTTTTATATGCAATGTCAAACCAATTATACCTGCCCCAGACCCCTTTGTAAAAAGGTCGCCGGGAGGGAAAGACCAAACAAACAGACAGCATTGTTTCAATGGCTTTGAAAAGCAGAGAAAACCATGTCCAACAGGTGTCAGCATGACCACCTAGATAACTGTGTGGAGCCCCCCTCGACGGGAATAACCCAGGAAGCCTGATCCCAGGCTCGACCATAGAAAACGCAGTTTCTGATGAGCCCTCAAGCGACCAAACTCGTCGGGGTAACTTACCTATTTTAGCCATCCTGACTAAAACTCGGTAAACAAAAACGGTGTTCTCGGAGCAACGAGAAAAACGCCGGAAAGGTAACCCACACTAAACGAGACATTACAGGAGGGCGTAATGCACAAAGCAATGAATAACACAGGAAGCCTGATCCCAGGCTCGACCACAGAAAACGCAGTTTCAGATGAGCCCTCAAGCGACCAAACTCGTCGGGGTAACTTACCTATTTTAGCCATCCTGACTAAAACTCGGTAAACAAAAACGGTGTTCTCGGAGCAACGAGAAAAACGCTGGAAAGGTAACCCACACCAAACGAGACATTTTAACATATTTTATACAAAGGGTGTGCGCAAAAATAGGGATACCTGAACAGGAGGGCGTAATGCATAAAGCAAAAACCGGTGCAAAGGTAGCCATGACAGACTGGTGGGAAACTTATTCCAGGTTCTGCATAGACCCGCCGGGACCCAGCTCTGGAAAAAAAGAAAATATCCAGGAATTAATGCTCATAAGGTTAACCCAATCGTGTTCGCACACAAGTGTTAAATAACCCGCCGGGTAACGAGACATAATACTCAACGACTACAGCTCGCTACGCGGTGGGGTTTCCTAAGTAAAAGATATCAGAATATCTTAATTTGTCCAAAAGATTTATGAATACCCTTCGACATAATATATAAAGACCAGCATGGAGTTTATAACAGATTTAGTCTTTCCGGTGGTGTTTGTTTCAAGATTCAATTTTGGAGAAAAACAAAACTAAAAAAGACGCCGGCCCCCGAATTATCTCGTAGATCAAAAACTGGGAAGCCTGACAAATATACGAGATCTAACTTCTCCCGAAGTATCTTTTTAGATCGCCGTATGTTGAAGGCGGCGATACAAAACGTATCCCTCAATTGTCCAGTTAACTAACTGAATTGTAAATTCGTTATTCCCACCCTTCCAAGGAGCATCCGCCGGGTGTGAATATTAGTTTAAAAAACGTTAACCCCAATTGTGCCCTAAAGCGCCGTATGTTGAAGGAGGCGATACACAATGCATCCCTGAATTGTCTGGTCAACTAAACTGAATTTTGCAAATTCGGACATCCCACCCTTCCAGGTTGCACCCGCCGGGTGATTTAAAGTTTAAAAGTTAACCCCAATTGTTCCTATCCCCACTTCTTTGTAAAAGATCGCCGGGAGGAAATACAACAACAGCATAGTTTTATATTGGCTTTGCAAAACCGAAAAAACTACAAACAACACGTGTCCGTATGAACACTGTTAGATGGGTACAGCCAACCCGCCGGGAATCATAAGGAGCCTGAAACAGGCACCCCAGAGACGCAGTCCTGGGGAGCCACAGACACCCACTCGCCGAGGAAACAAGCCTGTTTTAAACCACGCGTGATCAAAACTCGGCAACCAGCCGGGGTTATCAAGGTGAAACCGAGAAAAACCCGCCGGAAAAACCCCACCCCGTCCAGATACCATCTGAACGCAACACCGAGGCGTAGCCAAAACACAACTAACGCCGGGCCCAACATAGTCCGTGGAATTAGCCAATACACAACTAACCCAGGACACATAAATAGTACGTGGAATTAGCCAATACACAACTAAACCAGGACACACATCACACAGTAGTACATATTTAGAAAATAAATCAATAACACTTGTATATGTGGAAAAGCTACGAGAGGCTGGCCTAGGCAGACGGATAACATAACATGTCGGAATATAAACAAAAAGCACTGAATTATATCACAACAGGAACCACCGCCAACACACCACTGTAGCAAATACTTCCGGCAAAGGGAAGAACTGACTCGGGACCCAGAAAAAACTTCACTAAGTGAAGAAAAATACGCTGGGAACGTCAGCAAAAATACGCTACCTCATCAGAAAGATAAAAGGAAGCAATAACGCGTAATGAAAGCCGCCTGCATCACAAAGCTAGCTAACTGTGAAAAAGTTCACCTGTCCACAACCGGACCACGAGGGTACATCCGAAATAGATGCCCCAAACACACGACC
This sequence comes from Paralithodes platypus, assembly GCA_032716605.1. Lineage (NCBI taxonomy): Eukaryota > Metazoa > Arthropoda > Malacostraca > Decapoda > Lithodidae > Paralithodes > Paralithodes platypus. The sequence continues at coordinate 5,250,086 of CM064482.1, read as the reverse complement.
CCAAATACACTGCACTGCGGGCAACCAGCCCAGGACACTCCTGCTACGCATATCCTAACTTTACTCGATACATCCCGGAGTAAACAAATGAGAAAAACTCACTAGGGACGCAGCAAATGCGGAACCAGCGGAGCGTGGAGAAACACGTCCGGGCCGGCTGACCGCAGAGCAGAGAAGGAAGAATGACGCCTGAATCAGCGTCTGGTCAAAGATCCACACAAGTACATCTACAATATGATGGAAAGCTTATTGGATAGTTATTCTTACTCTCTTTTTGTTTTTTTTATTTTTTACGAAGTTTTTTCGTAGTGAGAACCCAATTCATAATGACTGAAGCCATGAGTGAGGTCGCGTGCGCTCATAATGAAGGCTCCTCAGATTTTAAATGCTCTGCGCGGTAGATTCAAACTACGGCGGATTAGTGTTTGAAGAGGATGCCTTATGTAATAGGCATGTTCGTCAATGATGGAGGGGCCACTAATAAATATATGTTTATTATGATTCAGCTTTTAAATTATTTCATTAACAAACAAAATAAGATAGGGATACCTGAGCTTAACGGCGTTGAACATACAGCAATGAGAGGTTCAAGTGCCGACACGACAGAGACTGGGGGAAAACTACCCCGTCCCCGGGAACTACCTGGTCACCTGGTGCAACACCGGTACTCCGCCCTGGAAAGAGAAATTTCCGGGGATTAATGCTCATAGGGGTACACCCAAAAAATGGTAAAAAAATATGTGCCACAAAACTGCCGGTCAACGAACCGTAGCACTCCACCACTACTTTTGAAGTCTTTCAAGTATCCCTATACACTTGAAACACTAGTAAGATTCCGGCATCTTTTTATCCCATAAAAAGTCTAAGCCTATCTCAATCTCTAATCCGGCTTCTCCCAGAAGCCCTCATAGATCGCCGTCTTGAAGGCCGTGATACCCTATTGTATCAATCAATTGTTTGGCAAATTATCGCGAATTGCAAATCAGTTAATATAACCACCCGAAGGTACAACCGCCGGGTTTTATATGCAATGTCAAACCAATTGTACCTGCCCCAGACCTCTTTGTAAAAAGGTCGCCGGAGGGAAAGACTAAACAAACAAACAGCATTGTTTCAATGGCTTATTAAAGATTTCAGCATATCTTTTACCTGTCCAAAAGAATTAAGCATAACTTCTGAATCCTCATAAAGATGAACCATATCTTTATTAAAGATGAAGTCTTTCAAGTATCCCTTTACACTTGAAACACTAGTAAAATTCAAGCATCTTGTTATCCCATAAAAAGTCTAAGCCTATCTTAAACTCTAATCCTGCTTCTCCCAGAAGCCCTCATAGATCGCCGTCTTGAAGGCCGTGATACCCTATTGTATCAATCAATTGTTTGGCAAATTATCGCGAATCGCAAATCCGTTAATATAACCACCCGAAGGTACAACCGCCGGGTTTTATATGCAATGTCAAACCAATTATACCTGCCCCAGACCTCTTTGTAAAAAGGTCGCCGGGAGGGAAAGACCAAACAAAACAGACAGCATTGTTTCAATAGCTTTGAAAAGCAGAGAAAACCATGTCCAACAGGTGTCAGCATGATCACCTAGATAACTGTGTGGAGCCCCCCTCGACGGGAATAACCCAGGAAGCCTGATCCCAGGCTCGACCATAGAAAACGCAGTTTCTGATGAGCCCTCAAGCGACCAAACTCGTCGGGGTAACTTACCTATTTTAGCCATACTGACTAAAACTCGGTAAACAAAAACGGTGTTCTCGGAGCAACGAGAAAAACGTCGGAAAGGTAACCCACACTAAACGAGACATTACAGGAGGGCGTAATGCATAAAGCAATGAATAACACAGGAAGCCTGATCCCAGGCTCGACCACAGAAAACGCAGTTTCAGATGAGCCCTCAAGCGACCAAACTCGTCGGGGTAACTTACCTATTTTAGCCCTCCTGACTAAAACTCGGTATACAAAAACGGTGTTCTCGGAGCAACGAGAAAAACGCCGGAAAGGTAACCCACACCAAATGAGACATTTTAACACATTTTATACAAAGGGTGAGCGCAAAAATAGGGATACCTGAACAGGAGGGTGTAATGCATAAAGCAAAAACCGGGGCAAAGGTAGCCATGACAGAGACTGGTGGGAAACTTACTCCAGGTTCTGCATAGACCCGCCGGGACCCAGCTCTGGAAAAAAAAAAAAATCCAGGAATTAATGCTCATAAGGTTAACCCAATCATGTTTGCACATAAGTGTTAAATAACCCGCCGGGTAACGAGACGTAATACTCAACGACTACAGCTCGCTACGCGGTGGGGTTTCCTAAGTAAAATATATCAGAATATCTTAATTTGTCCAAAAGATTTATGAATACCCTCTGACATAATATATAAAGACCAGCATGGCGTTTATAACAGATTAAGTCTTTCCGGTGGTGTTTGTTTCAAGATTCAATTTTGGAGAAAAAAAAACTAAAAAAGACGCCGGCCCCCGAATTATCTCGTAGATGAAAAACTGGGAAGACTGACAAATATACGAGATCTAACTTCTCCCGAAGTATCTTTTTAGATCGCCGTATGTTGAAGGCGGCGATACAAAACGTATCCCTCAATTGTCTGGTTAACTAACTGAATTGTAAATTCGTTATTCCCACCCTTCCAAGGAGCATCCGCCGGGTGTGAATATTAGTTTAAAAAACGTTAACCCCAATTGTGCCCTAAAGCGCCGTATGTTGAAGGAGGCGATACACAATGCATCCCTCAAACTACCATAACTGAATTTTGCAAATTCGGTCATCCCCTTCCCTCCCAGGTTACACCCGCCGGGCGATTTAAAGTTTAAAAGTTAACCCCAATTGTTCCTATCCCCACTTCTTTGTAAAAGATCGCCAGGGAGGAAATACAACAACAGCATAGTTTTATATTGGCTAGTAAGATTCAAGCATCTTTTTATCCCATAAAAAGTCTAAGCCTATCTTAATCTCTAATCCGGCTTCTCCCAGAAGCCCTCATAGATCGCCGTCTTGAAGGCCGTGATACCCTATTGTATCAATCAATTGTTTGGCAAATTATCGCGAATCGCAAATCCGTTAATATAACCACCCGAAGGTACAACCGCCGGGTTTTATATGCAATGTCAAACCAATTATACCTGCCCCAGACCCCATGTAAAAAGGTCGCCGGGAGGGAAAGACCAAACAAACAGACAGCATTGTTTCAATGGCTTTGAAAAGCAGAGAAAACCATGTCCAACAGGTGTCAGCATGACCACCTAGATAACTGTGTGGAGCCCCCCTCGACGGGAATAACCCAGGAAGCCTGATCCCAGGCTCGACCATAGAAAACGCAGTTTCTGATGAGCCCTCAAGCGACCAAACTCGTCGGGGTAACTTACCTATTTTAGCCATCCTGACTAAACTCGGTAAACAAAAACGGTGTTCTCGGAGCAACGAGAAAAACGCCGGAAAGGTAACCCACACTAAACGAGACATTACAGGAGGGCGTAATGCACAAAGCAATGAAACACAGGAAGCCTGATCCCAGGCTCGACCACAGAAAACGCAGTTTCAGATGAGCCCTCAAGCGACCAAACTCGTCGGGGTAACTTACCTATTTTAGCCATCCTGACTAAAACTCGGTAAACAAAAACGGTGTTCTCGGAGCAACGAGAAAAACGCTGGAAAGGTAACCCACACCAAACGAGACATTTTAACATATTTTATACAAAGGGTGTGCGCAAAAATAGGGATACCTGAACAGGAGGGCGTAATGCATAAAGCAAAAACCGGTGCAAAGGTAGCCATGACAGACTGGTGGGAAACTTATTCCAGGTTCTGCATAGACCCGCCGGGACCCAGCTCTGGAAAAAAAGAAAATATCCAGGAATTAATGCTCATAAGGTTAACCCAATCGTGTTCGCACACAAGTGTTAAATAACCCGCCGGGTAACGAGACATAATACTCAACGACTACAGCTCGCTACGCGGTGGGGTTTCCTAAGTAAAAGATATCAGAATATCTTAATTTGTCCAAAAGATTTATGAATACCCTTCGACATAATATATAAAGACCAGCATGGAGTTTATAACAGATTTAGTCTTTCCGGTGGTGTTTGTTTCAAGATTCAATTTTGGAGAAAAACAAAACTAAAAAAGACGCCGGCCCCCGAATTATCTCGTAGATCAAAAACTGGGAAGCCTGACAAATATACGAGATCTAACTTCTCCCGAAGTATCTTTTTAGATCGCCGTATGTTGAAGGCGGCGATACAAAACGTATCCCTCAATTGTCCAGTTAACTAACTGAATTGTAAATTCGTTATTCCCACCCTTCCAAGGAGCATCCGCCGGGTGTGAATATTAGTTTAAAAAACGTTAACCCCAATTGTGCCCTAAAGCGCCGTATGTTGAAGGAGGCGATACACAATGCATCCCTGAATTGTCTGGTCAACTAAACTGAATTTTGCAAATTCGGACATCCCACCCTTCCAGGTTGCACCCGCCGGGTGATTTAAAGTTTAAAAGTTAACCCCAATTGTTCCTATCCCCACTTCTTTGTAAAAGATCGCCGGGGAGGAAATACAACAACAGCATAGTTTTATATTGGCTTTGCAAAACCGAAAAAACTACAAACAACACGTGTCCGTATGAACACTGTTAGATGGGTACAGCCAACCCCGGGAATCATAAGGAGCCTGAAACAGGCACCCCAGAGACGCAGTCCTGGGGAGCCACAGACACCCACTCGCCGAGGAAACAAGCCTGTTTTAAACCACGCGTGATCAAAACTCGGCAACCAGCCGGGGTTATCAAGGTGAAACCGAGAAAAACCCGCCGGAAAAACCCCACCCCGTCCAGATACCATCTGAACGCAACACCGGACCGAGGCGTAGCCAAAACACAACTAACGCCGGGCCCAACATAGTCCGTGGAATTAGCCAATACACAACTAACCCAGGACACATAAATAGTACGTGGAATTAGCCAATACACAACTAAACCAGGACACATCACACAGTAGTACATATTTAGAAAATAAATCAATAACACTTGTATATGTGGAAAAGCTACGAGAGGCTGGCTTGGCCTAGGCAGACGGATAACAGTAACATGTCGGAATATAAACAAAAAGCACTGAATTATATCACAACAGGAACCACCGCCAACACACCACTGTAGCAAATACTTCCGGCAAAGGGAAGAACTGACTCGGGACCCAGAAAAAACTTCACTAAGTGAAGAAAAATACGCTGGGAACGTCAGCAAAAATACGCTACCTCATCAGAAAGATAAAAGGAAGCAATAACGCGTAATGAAAGCCGCCTACATTACAAAGCTAGCTAACTGTGAAAAAGTTCACCTGTCCACAACAGGACCACGAGGGTACATCCGAAATAGATGCCCCAAACATACGACCCAAAATACACTGCACTGCGGGCAACCAGCCCAGGACACTCCTGCTACGCATATCCTAACCTATCTCGATACATCCCGGAGTAAACAAATGAGAAAAAACTCACTAGGGACGCAGCAAATGCGGAACCAGCGGAACGTGGAGACACGCGTCCGGGCCGGTTGACCGCAGAGCAGAGAAGGAAGTATGATGCCTGAATCAGCGTCTGGTCAAAGATCCACACAAGTACATCCACGATATGATGGAAAGCTTATTGGATAGTTATTCTTATTTTCTTTTTGTTTTTATTTTTTACGAAGTTTTTTCGTAGTGAGAACCCAATTCATAATGACTGAAGCCATGAGTGAGGTCGCGTGCACTCATGATGAAGGCTCCTCAGTTTGTAAATGCTCTGCGCGGTAGATACAAACTACGGCGGATTAGTGTTTGAAGAGGATGCCTTATGTAATAGGCATGTTCGTCAATGATGGAGGGGCCACTAATAAATATAGATTTATGGGGGCGATGGGTCTTCAGAAACTTAGTCTGGCAAGACAAGATATGTTAGGGAATGTTAATATTAATACGTAACCTAAGGATTGAATACATCGATGAACGACGACATTATAGTCGTCGTCCTAATAAGGTGATGAAACCTGGTTGATCTGCACTTGGCACAATACGACACAAGGACAGTGCCGCTATGTCGTATCAATACTGGTGGCGGTTAATATTATAGAGACACTTAGTTACTAGAGGAACAATGCAAGGGGGCGACTGAGCACGGGTTACATATATCTATACTCGTCATGGGAAATGATATACGAGGTCTAGGGACAGGCGCGAGTGTTTTAACTTCTAAGATATATAACATCTACTTCTCGGATGTAAGAACATACATAGATTATAGGTTTGACTCCTGTAAGGAGATAAAGAAAACCTAATATTTAGTAGTGGCCCCGTAATCATTGACGAACATGCCTATTACATAAGGCATCCTCTTCAAACACTAATCCGCCGTAGTTTGAATCTACCGCGAAGAGCATTTAAAATCTGAGGAGCCTTCATCATGAGCGCACGCGACCTCACTCATGGCTTCAGTCATTATGAATTGGGTTCTCACTACGAAAAAACTTCGTAAAAAATAAAAAAACAAAAAGAAAATAAGAATAACTATCCAATAAGCTTTCCATCATATCGTGGATGTACTTGTGTGGATCTTTGACCAGACGCTGATTCAGGCGTCATTCTTCCTTCACTGACATATCAAGTAAACCAAAATCCTTAATACATCAACGAATGGGAAGGGGATGGTCGGGAGGGCCCCAGTCGTCAATGATTACGGGGCCACTACTAAATATTAGGTTTTCTTTATCTCCTTACAGGAGTCAAACCTATAATTTATTAGTGGCCCCTCCATCATTGACGAACATGCCTGATTTCTAAGACTGGAGGGGGACATTCGTAATCATATCATAACTCTAGAAAAGCAGATAATCAAACAACCACATAGTATTCTTACTTTTGTAAAAAAGAGATATTCGGGTGCATAAACTTTATACAGCCTAAATCTTCAAAAAGGGGTACAAGCAGGACCGTGCTTCAAAGAAGCCTGCTTAAAAAAGGGTTAACTCTGAGACTCTGAGCACAGATCTGCTAGTTAAGAAGGCACCTCACTTAAAGTAAGTGGGGAAAACTAAAAACTTATAAGTTTACATGTGCACATATAAACCCCATTAACTAGTGGATATATTCCTAAAAATATAACCAAACATAAATGAATTCTTGTACATTCGTAGAAGTACTGAACTCATGTACTTATGCAGAAGTAATTACTGCAAAAGTAAAAGTCGTAGTTGCCACTACCGAGATTTCTCAAAAATCTATTGCTTCACAGCCAAAGCTACTTACAACAAGAATTGTCGTAACACTACTATTGGCCTTTAGCACAATTTCCTGCAATGAATACTACAGAGAAATTTTATAATACAATGCCTACAAACAGTATCACAGCTCGTATGTTCCGAACACATACTCCGGAGGGGTCTAGGGTGTCCTATGTCACACTGACTGCACCCTCGCCCCCCCCCCCCCTTTTTTCTTGAAATTAAACAAAACGTGACTAAAAGGGCCACCTAGACCCTCTGCCGTAAAGCTATACATGGCAAGGAAGGTTTGTCCAGAGCTACTGAAAGGTATCGAGGCAAAAACTCCTGATTAGAGGCCCACAACTGTGTGCACGTATTAACTTCCACCGAAAGATTATTAAGGAAACGTAAAGAGGCTGTCCTCTTGCGTAAATCGTGGGTCTTACCCACAACGCCGGGATGCTTCTCTTTAAAGTCCTCGACCCAGAGAGAAGCCAGTGTACGCTCCATCAATCGTTCACTCGGACTTGCGACCCATAAAGCACCCTGGTGATTTAGAGGAACATGTGTTCACTGTGCTCAATCTCGGCTATGAATCCCGGGGAAGGTGCGATGTGAATACACTCATGAAGCCTATCAAACCTGAGGCAATTAGGTGCGTTGCTCATCGCCGCCAGCTCAGATACTCTGTTCCCAGTAGCCAAAGCCATAAGGAATACAGCCCTTTTGTAAAATCTACAGTCTTTGGTACATACGGGAACGAGAATAACAACGATGCTTTGTCCAGAGACCATGTAGGCCTGAGCTGACGGGGAGGTGGGCGGAGTTTAAAACCTGCCCACATAAATCACTTTCAGATAAATGTTTCTGCATGAATAGATAAATTAAATAATAAACAACCAACGCCACCGAGGGCACAGTTTGTTTTGTTCTAAGAATCCGAGATGTAAAAGCTTGCCAATGCGATTGAAACTGTCGCTTTGTAGACTGGGTATATTGATTCGGGTATATCTTGGTCACATCGCTACCATAAGGTGCCAGCCACTTGGCCTCCTGAATGTCCAAAATGAACAAGTCTGCGAGGTTTCTAGGTTGCCAATTGTGTTCTAAGTGGAACAACCCAACCAGGAGGGACACTGGGTGCGGGCACCACGTGTTCAAATGCTGGTACCACACTGCGCCGGCCACAGGGGCGCGATTAGCGAGACTATGCCTCGCTAATCCTGTAGTTTGTTGACTACGTGGCACATTAGAGACGCGTCTGGCGGCGGAAAAGAGATAAATGGAACTCAACCTGTTCTCGTCCGTCATCAGAGCGTCAGGTCCGCCTGCCGGCGTTATCGTCCGGCGGGTGAGGTACGACTGTGAGTATCGCCATACACCTTGGCTATGGCTGTCCCTCGCTTGCGAGCTCAGTATACCCCCTGAACGGGAGCCCTCGTCCGAGTCCCGTAAAGGTTTATGATAATTAAAAGCTCCCATAGCTCATTAACACATTGAAAGCAGAGCTGGTGAGCAAAATCATAAAGTATACTAATTAATTTAATTTATATTTAATTGTATTAAAATAAATTACTATAAATAAACACAATATTATCATAATATAATCATAGAAAATATATATGTTTATTATGATTCAGCTATTAAATTATTTCATTAACAAATAAAAATAAAATCGGGCTACCTGAGCTTAACGGCGTTGAACATACAGCAATGAGAGGTTCAAGTGCCGACACGACAGAGACTGGGGGAAAACTACCCCGCCCCCGGGAACTACCTGGTCACCTGGTGCAACACCGGTAATCCGCCCTGGAAAGAGAATTTTCCGGGGATTAATGCTCATAGGGTTACACCCAAAAAACGGTACAAAATATGTGCCTCAAAACCGCCGGTCAACGAACCGTAGCACTCCACCACTACTTTTCGTTGTCCTTTAGTATCATATTAAAGATTTCAGCATATCTTTACCTGTCCAGAAGATTTAAGCCTATCTTCTGAATCCTCATAAAGATGAAGCATATCTTTATTAAAGATGAAGTCTTTCAAGTATCCCTTTACACTTGAAACACTAGTAAGATTCCGGCATCTTTTTATCCCATAAAATGTCTAAGCCTATCTTAATCTCTAATCTGGCATCACCCAGAAGCCCTCATAGATCGCCGTCTTGAAGGCCGTGATACCCTATTGTATCAATCAATTGTTTGGCAAATTATCGCGAATTGCAAATCAGTTAATATAACCACCAAAGGTACAACCGCCGGGTTTTATATGCAATGTCAAACCAATTGTACCTGCCCCAGACCTCTTTGTAAAAAGGTCGCCGGGAGGGAAAGACTAAACAAACAAACGGCATTGTTTCAATGGCTTATTAAAGATTTCAGCATATCTTTTATCTGTCCAAAAGAATTAAGCATAACTTCTTAATCCTCATAAAGATGAAGCATATCTTTAGTAAAGATAAAGTCTTTCAAGTAACCCTTTACACTTGAAACACTAGTAAGATTCAGGCATCTCTTTATCCCATAAAAAGTCTAAGCCTATCTTAATCTCTAATCCGGCTTCTCCCAGAAGCCCTCATAGATCGCCGTCTTGAAGGCCGTGATACTCTATTGTATCAATCAATTGTTTGGCAAATTATCTCGAATCGCAAATCCGTTAATATAACCACCCGAAGGTACAACCGCCGGGTTTTATATGCAATGTCAAACCAATTATACCTACCCCAGACCTCTTTGTAAAAAGGTCGCCGGGAGGTAAAGACCAAACAAACAGACAGCATTGTTTCCATGGCTTTGAAAAGCAGAGAAAACCAAGTCCAACAGGTGTCAGCATGATCACCTAGAAAAACTGTGTGGAGCCCCCCTCGACGGGAATAAACCAGGAAGCCTGATCCCAGGCTCGACCATAGAAAACGCAGTTTCTGATGAGCCCTCAAGCGACCAAACTCGTTGGGGTAACTTACCTATTTTAGCCATCCTGACTAAAACTCGGTAAACAAAAACGGTGTTCTCGGAGCAACGAGAAAAACGCCGGAAAGGTAACCCACACTAAACTATACATTACAGGAGGGCGTAATGCATAAAGCAATGAATAACACAGGAAGCCTGATCCCAGGCTCGACCACAGAAAACGCAGTTTCTTATGAGCCCTCAAGCGACCAAACTCGTCGGGGTAACTTACCTATTTTAGCCATCCTGACTAAAACTCGGTAAACAAAAACGGTGTTCTCGGAGCAACGAGAAAAAACGCCGGAAAGGCAACCCACACCAAACGAGACATTTTAAAACATTTTATACAAAGGGTGTGCGCAAAAATAGGGATACCTGAACAGGAGGGCGTAATGCATAAAGCAAAAACCGGGGCAAAGGTAGCCATGACAGAGACTGGTGGGATACTTACTCCTGGTTCTGCATAGACCCACCGGGACTCAGTTCTGGAAAAAAAAAAAAAAATTCCAGGAATTAATGCTCATAAGGTTAACCCAAACATGTTCGCACACAAGTGTTAAATAACCCGCCGGGTAACGAGACGTAATACTCAACGACTACAGCTCGCTACGCGGTGGGGTTTCCTAAGTAAAAGATTTCAGAATATCTTAATTTGTCCAAAAGATTTATGAATACCCTCTGACATAATATATAAAGACCAGCATGGCGTTTATAACTGATTAAGTCTTTCCGGTGGTGTTTGTTTCAAGATTCAATTTCGGAGAAAAAGAAACTAAAAAAGACGCCGGCCCCCGAATTATCTCGTAGGTCAAAAACTGGGAAGCCTGACAAATATACGAGATCTAACTTCTCCCGAAGTATCTTTTGAGATCGCCGTAAGTTGAAGGCGCCGATACAAAACGTATCCCTCAATTGTCTGGTTAACTAACTGAATTGTAAATTCGTTATTCCCACCCTTCCAGGGAGCACCCGCCGGGTGTGAATATTAGTTTAAAAAACGTTAACCCCAATTGCGCCGTATGCTGAAGGCGGCGATACAAAACGTATCCCTCAATTGTCTGGTTAACTAACTGAATTGTAAATTCGTTATTCCCGCCCTTCCAGGGAGCACCCGCCGGGTGTGAATATTAGTTTAAAAAACGTTAACCCCAATTGTGCCTTAAATTGCCGTATGTTGAAGGAGGCGATACACAATGCATCCCTCAATTGTCTGGTCAACTAAACTGAATTTTGTAAATTCGGTCATCCCACCCTACCAGGTTGCACCCGCCGGGTGATTTAAAGTTTAAAAGTTAACCCCAATTGTTCCTAACCCCACATCTTTGTAAAAGATCGCCAGGGAGGAAATACAACAACAGCATAGTTTTATATTGGCTTTTGCAAAACCGAAAAAACTACAAACAACACATGTCAGTATGAACACTGTTAGATGGGTACAGCCAACCCGCCGGGAATCAGAAGGAGCCTGAAACAGGCACCCCAGAGACGCCGTCCTGGGGAGCCACAGACACCCACTCGCCGGGGAAACAAGCCTGTTTTTAAACCACGCGTGGCCAAAACTCGGCAACCAGCCGGGTATTTTCATGGTGTAACCGAGAAAAACACGCCGGAAATAACCCACCCCGTCCAGATACCATCTGAACGCAACACAGGACTGAGACGTAGCCAAAACACAACTAACGCCGGGCCCAACATAGTCCGTGGAATTAGCCAATACACAACTAACCCAGGACACATAAATAGTCCGTGGAATTAGCCAATACACAACTAAACCAGGACACATCACACAGTAGTACATATTTAGAAAATAAATCAATAACACTTGTATATGTGGTAAAGCTACGAGAGGCTGGCTAGGCCTAGGCAGACGGATAATATTAACATGTCGGAATATAAACAAAAAGCACTGAATTATATCACAACAGGAACCACCGCCAACACACCACTGTAGCAAATACTTCCGGCAAAGGGAAGAACTGACTCGGGACCCAGAAAAAACTTCACTAAGTTAAGAAAAATACGCTGGGAACGTCAGCAAAAATACGCTACCTCATCAGAAAAATAAAAGGAAGCAATAACGCGTAATGAAAGCCGCCTGCATCACAAAGCTAGCTAACTGTGAAAAAGTTCACCTGTCCACAACCGGACCACGAGGGTACATCCGAAATAGATGCCCCAAACACACGACCCAAAATACACTGCACTGCGGGCAACCAGCCCAGGACACTCCTGCTACGCATATCCTAACCTTACTCGATACATCCCGAAGTAAACAAATGAGAAAAAACTCACTAGGGACGCAGCAAATGCGGAACCAGCGGAGCGTGGAGAAACACGTCCGGGCCAGCTGACCGCAGAGCAGAGAAGGAAGAATGACGCCTGAATCAGCGTCTGGTCAAAGATCCACACAAGTACATCCACGATATGATGGAAAGCTTATTGGATAGTTATTCTTATTTTCTTTTTATTTTTTTATTTTTTACGAAGTTTTTCGTAGTGAGAACCCAATTCATAATGACTGAAGCCATGAGTGAGGTCGCGTGCACTCATGATGAAGGCTCCTCAGATTTTAAATGCTCTGCGCGGTAGATTCAAACGACGGCGGATTAGTGTTTGAAGAGGATGCCTTATGTAATAGGCATGTTCGTCAATGATGGAGGGGCCACTAATAAATATATGGCTGTCTGATTTGTTGGCCTTGGCTCAACCTAGGGACAGGGCATGGGTGTTTTTAATATGAATGTATATTCCTGTTCATCATCATTGTAGTTAGAAGTGTAGGACACGAGGGGGTAGTGTATGTGAGGTGTGGAAAATGGTCAGTTTAGAAGGGGTAGGTAGGTGCGGCCTGGAGCTGCTTAGCCCTGCGGGCTTGGGCATGTCTGAATTGGCTGGCTCGGTCAGCTGGTCCTTTCGTTCTGTGGACCTTTCTTTCGGGTGTTTCTGTGTGGTGTTCGCTCGTGGCTTCTGTGGTGGGCTTCTCGTTCTGGGGCATTTTAATATTATTGTAGAAACTAATAACGTGCCTTTGGATCGAAGCCGACTTAAGTCAATACCTGAATATCAGGAATCCAAATAGGGAGTAACGGGAGTTCTCGGATTCCAAAGTACAACCTATGTTGGGTCGACGTAATATTCAATCCGTGTCTTGAACTCACCTTGGCCCGAACAGAGAAACTGTTATTAGTGTAGTAGCAAGTTTGTTAAATAAAGTATACGAACTTCTAAATGACTGTCGATTTATCCCGCACTCTACATGTAGTAGTATATTCGAGATAAGAAATTAAATACTACACTGTGTTAAAACTTCTTCCCCTGAAAATGTAAAACTGCCAGAAACTTTGCCTTCTACCAACAATCATCACCCCACTCTAGTAGAAAATAGACATGTCAATTCTCCACATGAAAATAATTTGCAGCACTCTACTCCCTATATTTCCACTGAATCTGTCCAATTGATACCAAATTTGCCTCCTCCCACTATTATAAGCCCTGCTATAATCCAAACTCGAAGTACCATTCCGCCTCAACACCAGAAATGGGTATCACTGCGACAAATGCCACAAGATACCATGATTCTGACCCCCACTAACACCACGACAGGTCAAGATAGGTGCATAATTCAACCAGCTATCATATCATCTCATCAAAATTCAATCTTGATAGCCAACATTTCAGATGAAGTTTTAACCCTACCAAAAGGCTTTATTATTGGCGATTTAGAAACTTTCGATGAAATTGCCCCTACCCATGTCAAATCTAGCTCTCCCCTTGTATTACCAAACATTCCTGACGCCTTATCAAGTGTACAAAAACATCAGATGCAACAATTATTGCATGAGTTTAGCAATGTATTTGCCCAGACACCCACAGAAATCGGTCAGACTACTTTAGAGTAACATTCAATACATACCACAGGACCTCCTCTTCGTTAACCTTCACGACGGAAAAATCCTCTGCAACGGCAAGAAGAAGATCAACAAGTACAGGAAATGTTGGACGCCGGAATTACCACGCCCTCTGTTAGCCCATGGTCGTCACCTGTCGTATTAGTTAAGAAGAAAGACGGCTCGACAAGATTTTGTGTGGATTACCGACGTCTAAATGAAGCCTCGATTAAAGACACCACACCTTTACCCAGAATAGACGACTCATTAGATTCCCTTCATGGATCCAAATGGTTCACAACTTTAGATCTACAAGCCGGGTACTGGCAGGTGCCAATTAAAGCAGAACATCAACAAAAGACAGCTTTTTCGACCAGTGGAGGACACCTATATGAGTTTAACGTACTACCATTTGGCTTGTGTAATGGTCCCGCTACGTTTTCTCGCCTTATGGAGTCTGTATTGAAAGGTTTAACTTGGGAAACATGCTTCGCTTATTTAGACGATGTAATTGTCTACTCAGAAACATGGCACGAACATCTTCGCCGACTCCGTCAAGTGTTACAACGTATCAGGGACGCCGGATTAAAACTTAAGCCTTCCAAATGTGAGATTGCCAGGAATTCAGTAGGATTTTTAGGCCATGTAATTTCTGACCAAGGCATATCCCCAGATCCCAAGAAATTATCTGCCATTCAAAATCAACAACCCCCCACTACAGTAAAAGGAGTACGCTCATTTTTAGGATTAGCCACCTATTACCGACGTTTTGTTCCTCATTTTTCAGAAATAGCCAGACCACTTCATCAACTCACTCACAAAGATACTGCATTTGTGTGGACACACGAAAGAAATCTAGCTTTTGAAACATTAAAGGAAAAGTTAGTACAGGCCCCTACAGTATCTTTTCCTGACTACAAGCAGCCTTTCCGTCTATATACCGATGTCTCATTATATGCAATTGGTGCTGTATTAGCTCAAGTACAGGATGGAAAGGAACACATCATTGCTTATGCCAGCTCAACTTTGAACACAGCACAACAGAATTACGCAGCCACTAAACGTGAATGTCTAGGTATTATCTGGGCATTGAACCACTTCCGTTCTTTTGTGTTGGGAGCAAAATTGGGCATCATCACAGATCACCAATCCCTTCAATGGCTGAGACAATGCGAGACCAATTCCGCTTTACTAGTCAGTTGGAGAGAAACTTTAGAAGAATATGATTTTGTAATTCATTATCGTCCCGGAAAATTACATACCAATGCTGATGCTCTCTCTCGGCTTCTCGTACCGGATCACATCCCCACGAATCTGGCTGCCTTACAACTAACCGATCTAATCAACACCTCCATCATCAAGACTCCAGCCTCTACAGAACTGACATTAATCCAATCTTGGGAGAAAAAGACCAAGCCGAAATGGATCCCCAAGTATATATTTTCACGTCTTACTCGCTGGGGTGATCAATTAACCACTGAATCAGGACACATCGTCGTAGAACCTACCGTCGCTCAGGATTACAGGATTTCCATTCATGAAGGTAATGGAATTATCTAGGACAAAGGAAAATGCTCAAGGTATTCCAAGACCAGTACTGGACCATCAATCCATCCGGAATTGCAAAAAAAGTATCTGAGGCTTGTAAACCCTGTGCCCTAGGTAAAGACAGATGTCGCACAGCAGGTCCAGCCGGAACTATTTCAGCCCAAAAATCTTTCCAAACACTTTCCCTGGATGTAATGGGTCCATTTCCGGTCAGCAACAGCAAACGTTATATCGTCACGTTTGTGGATATTTACTCTAAATTTCTAGTAACTTGTCCCACCAAAGACCACAGTGCTTCCACCGTTGCTAATTTACTAGCCACGGAAATATTTCTTGCGTTCGGATTACCGGTATCTTTGTTATCGGACAATGCCCCAGAATTTAGAGGACAAGTTTGGGAGTCTTTCACAAAACAATGTGGCATTAAGATCAAACATTCTTCCCCATACTGGCCCTAAGGCAGCGCAGTCTGTGAGTGGAGTCCCCGTACAATTAATAACCAGTTACACACTAGAATGATTGCATTAAACATCTCTGATTGGCCGTCTCAAGTGAAGACAATACAATGGGGAATGAAAACTTGCCCAAAAGAAGATGGAATTACCCCACATGAAAGAGTTTATGGTGTAGCTCCTATTGTATTGCCTTTTCACCACCTAGCTCAACCATCCACCTCTCAATTCACAATTGATCCACTACAACAGCTAAAAAACACCCTCCATTACGCTCAAGTATGCCAAGACAGTAAACACGATGCAACTGATGGTACAAATCCCTTCGCCATCGGTGACACTGTTATGGTAGCCAAACTTCCTGTGATCAATAAGTTAGGACCTCGATATGTGGGTCCTTATACCGTCTCGCACATCCCAAATCCCTACCAAACATCCGTCAACTACCATGGAGAAACCAGAACATACAGGAATCGATTTGTTAGAATTTACAAGCCCCTCAACAATTCCAGTGAACCTAAACCGATCAACACTGACGACGGCTATCAAATTCCTAGCCCAATACCTCCTAATCACCACCCAAATCAAGTACCAACTCCAACTGTTTCAGGCCCCACTTTAATTAAACCTCCATTACTTGCTCCCAAACCAGTCAACCCGCTACAAAAATCATATCTTCATCACACACCAAGAACACCTCACCCATTATTACCTTCGCCAGGTGTCACACCTCCACCCCCCCCCCCCCCCCTTATCAATTCTGACACTTCCACAAATAAACCTGTTTCACCAGCACCCACCCGCTATGTTTTACGTTCACGAATTCAGCGTAAACTTTCGGTACCCACGAAATGCCATAAGACTCATATCAACAAATCCATTGTCAAAACAGACTAAACTTTCCACCACTTCTCCCCTCCCTTATACTCCCAATCAACCTCAATGCAGACGTTTCTCCACCTCCTCAAATTCCTCTCCAACATATTCACCTCCACCAAAAAGACCCCGGCCATATAAATCCTTATCCACCTCTCCACCTAATGTTCCAATGCTTCCAATCCCAGTTCATCATCACCCACATCTTCCAATCCCGTAATCCTACCTCAACCTACTTCTACAAAACTTTCTGTAAAACCTTCCGCTAGCACAGTAAAGTCACCAACCCGTTTAATATCACCAAGAAAGTCTTTTGTTGGTAAACCTACCTTTTCCAGTACTTCCACCCACTCGCCAAAACCTAAACCATCCACTTCTTCCAGCACACTTACCAATATTCCTTTGCCTACTCGTCTTACACCACCCATTCTATCCCCCTTTCCCTCTACTGTGTCACCAAATTCACAAACTAAGTCATACACTGTAACGCCAAACAAACAAAATAGTCAGCTCAAACCTCCCTCAACTCCACCCAATACCCCCAACCTTAACCCCCCCCCCCCCCCCCCCCCAATACAAACCTTCCTCTTCATCAGAATCCAGCCCAGAACCGCCTATAAGAACAAATTTTCGCACTAAATCGGGTCGTTTAGTCAAAAGACCTGAGAGATATCATCTATCTTGGTTTCATCAAATGTCTCACAAGATATGCTGCCTAACTCTGTAAAAACAATCCACACTACACACACCACCAACGCTAAAACACTAACAATAGCTTGCTTAACAAACACAAAATTCTCCTCCTCTCCGAGAAAAAAAATCCCAACTCACGAAATCCTTAATCCCTGGTGCTTTTACGTCCACACCCAGCTATCATCCTCAGCAGCTCAGTAAGACACAGATCACTTGCTTGACAGCCACCACCACGACCACACCTCCCTCTCATTCATCTCCTCCTACTCAAGCCACCGTTATGTCCTCTTCACCTTTTATCAAGAGGATAAAAGTATCAGCCGACCAAGGGAAATTCGTCCGAATTCGCTACATCCATGAGGCCATCACAGTTTCCATCGTTAACTCTCCTACTACATCCCTACAAGTCACTATTGACCCCAGCAGGACGCCGGACCAACGTTCCCTAGACTGGTGGGAATTTTTACACTCCCTACCATCTACTGGTCACCTGGGTAACTTACTTCACTTCATCCTTGAGGCACGAGGACGTACCTATAACGAAGGGGACGGAAGTAAGATACAGGGGAAAAGAAAAATAAGGAAGCAAGAAGACTCGAAGAACATAAAACCCAAGACAGGAATCCAGACTACGACCCCGCCCAAGACAGGAATGTCAAGGCCACCCGCGGAGAAGACGAGTACAGCTGTCTATTCACATTTCAAACAAAACACACACGCTTCCTTCTCGGCTTGGGGACCAACGAACTTTGCCTTGCAACCTTAGATTAAGAAATTGACCATCAGACTTGCAAATGTAGCAAGTCGCTAGCCAAAACCCTCAGTAACCATAAGAAACTATTCTTAAGATAGTTTTATATCGGAGGGACCTCAGTTTACCTATACTAACCAAATTGAACATGATTAAGGATGATGATGCACCTTAATAATTACTATAAAAACCTTGTCTACCAATCGACAACTCGCTAACTACAAAAGCGAGACACCGTGACCTAGCGGACACGCACTATTGCCAATTCAGTCTCCAAGATTATGAGTCTTATAAACTAGGATAAATAGGTTAGATATATAATTTTAAGCTAGAAACTATCCAGGATTAATCCTCTATTAAAGTAAATCTAACATTGATAGATACTATAAAGAGTACTATGAAGGCTACAAGCCTTGTTTAAAACTCCGTAGGAAAGGAACGCGTGCGAGGCTAGGACTCCCGCGGACCTACCATGACCCCCACGAATGTCAACCCAAACCTCTTGCCACCCCGCTAGTAATTATATATGAAACCTATGTTCTACATATCTAACCTTTAAAATAATAATTAGCAAATACTCCAGAAGCAACAACTAAACTTCTTCTATATCTTTTTCCAACATTAGTAGTGCACAACTCCTATAGGAATAAATAATATCTTCACGAGAAAGGGCAACACAGTCATAAAACCCCTTCCCCCTTTGAAATCTCATGCTCAGAGATCACCTAGAAATCCCCCTCAAAACTTTGTATTAAAGATTTCTTATAGTCCTCCCCCTTACATTCTGTCGATGACTTAGACAGTAAAGTAAAACTTCGACTTATCCTACATCTGCCCATTATATTCTTCTCTCCAAGGATAGTAGAGTATTGTTTTACGATCAGTAAGATTCACCTCCCCTACGACATGAAGGACGTCTAGTCCTTAGAAATCATACACTCCCAAGTCCTTACTATCCTTCCGTTATTCCTTCGCCAGGGAATACGTACCCTCCAGTATTGGTGCACATTAGGCCAGGGGAGTTGGAAGGAAAAGGAAGTAGAAATAAGCTTTCTTGAGATCGGCACCCCACTCTGGAGAAAGAATAGTTTTACCCTGTTCAGAAATAGTTATTGATAACGGCAACCCGAAGTCCTTATACTGCCTGTGAATATATAAACTTTATTTCAGGATCTTTGTTATTTGTGGCAACCCAATCACTTAACATAGAGACCTTTATTAGTTGTATATATATATATAAGTATTAAAATCATAAAGTGGTATGACCTCCTCCACTTATGTTTTAATGTCTTAAATAGTGCACCAGTAATCTATATACGCATAACCTTATTATTTCTGGCACTCCAGGACTTAATATAGTTATATTTATTGGATTATATTTCGGTATAGTTAAAATGTTGAGAATTCCAAGGCACCCCTACCTTTCAAAGTGTTCCTATTAAGAAATTATACTAGCATTACTCACAGAGATCTAAAGTAGAAAGATCTTTTGTGTTAGAAGGGTTTAGCGAGACACCCTCACAGGCACTCTGCATATATAAATCCTAGGTGCAAATTGTCTGTGGCACCCCACCAGGATTTGCGACTAAAAGGTTAACACCGCCCCGAGTTCCTTGAACCTCTTATAAGGGTTAGAGACAGTCAAGAAGAGCCATTACCTAAACTCTTCTTGAGTTAGTCCGATGTTATGTTAATCCGGCAAGACCTGAGACATAATATTTAAAACCTTATTCCAAGAGTACCTGAACAGAACTTCATCAACGGTTAATATAAAAGTCAGGATAGTCAAGTATTTGTTTGAAGCTACATGCCTAGAATACTTGCGTTAATCCGATATGGTGACCAACTGTTTCATTATTAGTTAAGGAACCATATTCAAGACCCCAAGCCCATTAACCCAAATGTAACTTCTTCACACGACCGGCCAACCTTGACGTCCCACGGAGCATCAGAAGAAATCTTCAACTAAGTGCATCTCTCCACCAAGAAAAAAAATAATATATAAATTACTTAAATTCAGTATCAGTGACGAGATACAAGAAAAGTTAGAGTTCAAAGTGACCGAAAGTAATAGAGTTCTTAATACCTCGAAATTCTTGAAAAGTTGTAAAAGTGTTCTACGAAGCTAATCTATAGAAAAAGATTTATATTAAGACGTCCTACGAATAACCCTCTTTAGCACGACGTTCTAACTCAATAAATAACCAAGATACTAAAATAAGCGGATTTTTACGCTTCCATCAACTCTGTCATATTTCCACCAAGTGAAAAATAAACAGAGTCCGTCCAGACTTAAACTTTGAATTATAGAAACTAAGTGGTGTTGTTGTTGTTGTTGTTGTTGTTGTTGTTCCCTAAGCTGCCTGGCCGAACAGCCCCGAGTCCCTGAGGAAGGCCATGGCCACGATCGGGCTTTCCCACAGAGCTCTCGTAGAGTGTAGATTGTGTTGTTGGCGTATGTGGTTGTGTGAAATGCAGTCTTCTATGATGTGTTTAATGGTATGGGGTGCTGTGTTACATCCCGGGCAGGTGTCGACGACGGAGTCATCCAGTCTCTTCTGATAGCTCAGGAGAGCTGGATGGTGTCCGCATCTCAGCCTGGCCAGGTGGACTCTGTCCTCGCGAGGAAGGGAGGATTCGGAAGGATGGATTTCGGGAGGTCGTGCTTGCAGCTGCGTGTTGTCTGTGAGTGAGTGGATGGATCGGCGAGAGATATGAGTATGAATGTGCTTCTGGAAGTTGGTTCGGGGTGGGCAGGGAGGGAGAGAGGACAGTAATTGTGTGTGATACCGTGTGCTGGGTGTTGGTTTGATATTTCTTGGTGTCTGTGGGTGTGTTGCCATGTAGTTTAGTGGGTGGTCCTGGTTCGTGGAGGCTGCTGCCAGGAATTGAGTGCCTCTCATGTCCAGATGGTCTTTGACTTTGAGGATTTTGGTTTCTTGATGTAGGTGATCTGTGGGTGCAGTAGCTGTGCAGCCTGTAATGATCTTTAGGGCTTTGTTTTGAATAGTCTGTAAGGTCTTATGATGTGTTTCAGCTAGGTTAGAAGCCCAGGCTGGGCTTGCGTATTCCATCACTGATCTTATGTATTGTTTATATACTGTGGTGGTGGTTTCTTTGTTGTGTCCAAATTTTGTGTGAGCAAGTGACCTGAGGGCGTTAAGTCTGGGTGTCAGTTTGTTTTTAATGTTTGTGGTGTGCTGTTTGAATGTCATATGAGTATCATATGTTACTCCAAGGATTTTGGGTGTGTGTGTATGTGTTAGGGGTGTGTTGTTTATGGTGAGTTGAGGGATGTATTCGTGTTCCCCTGTCCAGCTTGTGAGCAGGGTTGCGGTGGATTTGGCTGGGGCTAGATTAAGTCTGTTTGTAGTGCACCAGCCATGTAGTGTGTTGAGATAGGGTTGAAGGAGATCTGTTGCTCTTTTTGGGTCATGGTGTGTGCATGTGAGTGTTATGTCATCTGCATAGGAGGCTATGTTTATTTGGGGCGTATTGGGTGTAGTTATATCGTGCATGTACAGATTGAAGAGTGCGGGCGATAGGACGGATCCTTGTGAGACTCCGTTTGGAAGGTTTCTGATTCTAGATGACTGACCGGCAAAAGATATGTGTGCACATCTGCCTGCTAGGAAGTTGGCCAGCCACCTTTTTGTGTTGTGCATGTTTGTGTTGTAGATTTTGTTTGTTAGGTTGTGGCGGGGGATGGCATCGAAGGCTTTACTAATGTCGAGTGTGGCTAATATTGATCTGTGTGGTGGTCTAGCTGAGTTGATGACGTCAAAAGCTCTTTGTGTAAGGTCTGTGAGAAGAGTGTTTGTGGAGTGCAGTGGCCTAAAGCCATGTTGTGTTGGAGCTAGGGATAGGTCGGGTGTAATTAGTTGTAGTACTAGGCGTTCCATGACTTTGGAGGGGGTGCAAAGGAGTGTGATGGGGCGGTGCGAGGAGGGTAGCGTGGGTTTGGGGAATGTGATGATGATACCATGCTTCCAAATGTCTGGTATTGTGTTGTGTGAATAACTGTAGTTTGATGTGTTAGTGAGTGCTTGTATGCCTTGTGGTCCCAGGTGTCTGAGGTGTATAAAGCTTATGTTGTCTAGGCCACAGGCGGGTGAGTGCTTGAGATTGTTGATGATGTGCTTTGTCTGGTAGTTGGTGAAGGGTGTTACGACCGGGACTACGAATAAAACAAGGGCACTCAATGATTGGACTAGTAATAGGGCACTATGCAACAACGGTACGCTAGATCCAAACCCTCGAACTTATATGCCGGCGAACAAAACACCTATACCCTCCAGGGTTAATCTGCGATAGCGGGGTATCCTTGACTGGGCATAAATGTACTCTACTTCAGGCTAACCTGCTCTGGTATAGCCTGATAACAAACAAGATGCAAGTTACGTTAAAATGCATAAAAAGGAATCTATGGAAAGATCAATTAAATCACTGTAAGATTTAATACAATAAAAATATGCTTCAATACAGTTACTCTAAACAACAATAAACTCTTCACTCCTATCTGAAAGAAAGTGAAATATAGTCCTACAGCATAGACCTGGAAACTTCTGAAGAAAGTCTGATGCTCATAAGATGCTCGTACTGATTTAGAACTATATAAAGGCAGGAGGCAGGACACCACACGTGTAAATCGAATACACTAAAAGATAGGACATATAATGTTAACTGACACGAGAATACTATAAATGCGCAACGGTAGCAATGCTCGACACTAAAAGAAGTACTTCCTCATCAACGAAACAGTCTGCTATAGTTGTGCGGCTCAGCAACACCTAGACTAATAAATGCTGTGAATAATAACGCACACATATCAAAGAGCTTATATTAAATACTAACAAGTGTCTACTCGATTAATAATGTCTAGCTGGGATACTCTAGGTAAGGAACTGGGGTTGAGCAAGACAGGCTCGCAGCCTAGCGATGTCCTTAACCCTTAATTAGCGGCTCACCACATAAGTCGTATTTAATAAAGCTGGACTATGTGGCGGCGCTCGACACAGGTCGAGTGGCAATTTCAGCACGTAATGTTGCTGAGAGAGAGAGACAAGTGGTGGCAGGAGAGTAGCGAGCGTATGACTGCTCCAGACCACCGCGGCGAACATACTGACACGAATCCCAGCTCCCTCCTCCCTCTCTCACTCGCTATATAAGGAATTGTATCGGGAAAGTGGCTAATTACATGCTTTTTGCACTCGCGTTGCACGGTTATTGCAAGAAAACTAGCCATCATAAAAGGATCGTTATGGTGTCATTCGAAAGCTCTGTTTATGCCCTTTCAGGGATAGGTACTTGTTTTACGTTCTGGGTCTTATTTAGGCATGAAAATGATCACGTAAACAGCCCTATTTTGGCTAAAAACACCCCGCTGGGCGGTACATATAAATAAACCGCATAGGCCGCTCGTAAGGTGTTAAGACTGCATCCTTTAAGTTACGTTAATTGACTAGGGGGCTCTCTCGATAGATCCAGATCACAAGTATCTGGTTCTATCCTGGCGACCCTCTAAAGACAAGCAAAGAGGCAGCAAAGTGTGGAACTGGTACAGGCCAAAACCCTCAGTCAACACAATGCTGCACTCGCAAAGGACGCAACCGAAAAGACAACCCAGGCTACCACAGGACCGGTCGAAGTCGTGTAGGTATAAGCAAACCGTACACACATCGGAGACAACGACTACAGTTACCTTATCCCAGTCTAGCATTAAATAAAAGAGCAGAAACACTAAATCAATAATGGAGACACACAAAGTTCTTAACCTATGCTAACTAAGAACCCTCAAACCTATTCTAAGTACATGTAAATATCTCTGAGGACGGCGCATGCAATACAATGGGCCGGCTATGAAAACCGTATGCAGAACCCAAGGGGAGTGTTGTGCAGTTAATAAAGGTTAGAGTATGGAAAGAGAGAATCGAGTGAGAGAAACAGTGATAAAGGTGGTGATCGGGAGAGAGTATGCAAAGGGATGTTAGAAGCACGCGCGCCAAGCCTGTCCTGACGAGGACAGCTCCTGGGGACCCTCATGGAGGAGGTAAGTTAAACAGGAGACCGCAAAGGCGCGATGGTCGGCCAATCACGGGCCGAGACGTCACAAGACAGCAGGCGTCATATGACACAGCCACACACGCCGTCCAATGGCGAGCGAGAGGCAGGAATGCACCCGTACATACAGACACTTACTACCTCCTCGCTCTGAAAGTCTTTCTCATTCACACGCTGATACTATTATCACTACTGTTGATATAAAATATAACCCGTTGTCACAGACGAAAACAAAGACCACCACTTGACTGTCTGTGACAATGCGATTACTAGGAAAGAAAGAACAACATTCTCTGATAACTGTAGCCCATTTCGATGTCCCTAGCGAGCGCTAGTGGCCAACGAGAGGCGATTCTGCCAACGCTGGTAGACGTCACAAGGGTGCATAGTCACCACGCACATTTATCTCATCCGAACACAGTCTACACTCGGTGAAACTGGGTAGTTTAAACTACCAGGCCCCGCCCACTACTGGGTCGCCAGTCAGTTGGCAGAACACATCAAGTAGAGAAATGATTTAGATCTCATACATGCACACACACACTTCACTATATGCTTTTAGACAGTGTGTATAAGCTAACAAATATGTAGTATTAAGTCCCGGAGATAGTGAAAATTTGATGTTGAATAAAGTAGATAGGCCTATGCCAAGTTATATATTCAATGCTATATATTGCAGAGACGGTTTTAGTTATGTGTCGACTATGTTACGTTCAGGCATTTAATGGAATAGGTATAACAATGAAGACGAGGGTTCTGTCCAATACCCACGTTCCTTGCATAATGACTACTGTAGTTAGGTTTTAACCTTTTTAGCACGAGTAACGTCAGTGTCAAAATATTATAATTACCATTAAACGATATTATTCAACTTAGGAAAGACATCTACCGATCGAAGGCTAAAAATTATATTATCAAATCCTTATTTATTAGTGGCCCCTCCATCATTGACGATTATGCCTATTACATAAGGCACCCTCTTCAAACACTCATCCGCGGTAGATTGAATCTACCGCGCAGAACATAAAAAATTGAGGAGCCTTCATCATGAGCGCACGCAACCTCACTCATGGTTCTGTCATTATGAAATTGGGTTCTCACTACGAAAAAACTTCGTAACAAATAAAAAGAAAAAGAAAATAAGAACAACTATTCATAAGCTTTCCATATAATCGTGGATGTACTTGTGTGGATCTTTGACCAGACGTCGACTCAGGCGTCATTCTTCCTTCTTCTCTACCTGCGCTCAACCTACCCGGACGTGCCTCCCCATGCTCCGCTGGTTCCGCATTTGTTGCGTCCCTAGTGAGTTTTTTCTCATTTGTTTACTCCGGGATGTATCGAGTAAGGTTAGGATATGCGTAGCAGGAGTGTCCTGGGCGGGTTGCCCGCAGTGCAGTGTATTTTGGGTCGTGTGTTTGGGGCATCTATTTCGGATGTACCCTCGTGGTCTCGTAGTGGACATGTGAACTTTTTCGAGGTTAGCTAGCTTTGTAATGTAGGCGGCTTTCATTACGCGTTTTTATTGCTTCCTTTTATCTTTCTGATGAGGTAGCTTTTTATTCTCTGACGTTCCCAGCGTATTTTTCTTCACTTAGTGAAGTTTTTTCTGGGTCCCGAGTCAGTTCTTCCCTTTGCCGGGAAGTTTTTGCTACAGTGGTGTGTTGACGGTGGTTCCTGTTGTGATATAATTCAGTGCTTTTTGTTTATATTACGACATGATTACTTTTTATTCCGTCTGCCTAGGCCTAGCCAGCCTCTCGTAGCTTTGCCACATGTACAAGTGTTATTGATTTATGTTATAAATATGTACTACTGTGTCATGTGTGTCCTGGTTTAGTTGTGTATTGGCTAATTCCACGGACTATATTGTGTCCTGGATTAGTTGTGTATTGGCTAATTCCACGGACTATTTGTGTGTCCTGGGTTAGTTGTGCTTTGGCTAATTCCATGGTCTATTTGGTGCGTTCATATTGAATCTGAACGGGGTGGGTTGCCTTTTCCGGCGGGTTTTCTCGGTTACACCATGAAAACCCGGCTGGTTGCCGAGTTTTAATTACGCGTGGTTAATAAAGGCTTGTTTTCCCCGGCGAGTGGTGGCCTGAGGCTCTCCAGGACTGCGTCTCTGTGGTGGTGCCTGTGTTCAGGCTTACTGTGTTTCCCGGCGGGATGGCTTTACCCATTTAACTAAGTGTTCATACGAACACTTTTTGAGTTGAGTTTTTCCCGGTTTTGCAAAGCCAGTAAAACTAGGCTGTTTGTTGATTGGTCTTTCCTCCCCGGCGATCTTTTGCAAAGAAGTGGGGGATAGGAATAATTGGGGTTAACGTTTAAAACTTAAATTCACACCCGGCGGATGCACCTTGGGAGGGTGGGATTAACGGATTTGCAAAATTCAGTGTAGTTAACCAGACAATTGAGGGATACGATAAGTATCGCCGCCATTCAACATACGGCGATCTAGAACGCTTCGGGAGAAGCCAGATCTAGCATTTAAGACAGGCTTCCCAGTTTTTGATCTGCGAGATAATACGGGGGCCGGCGTCTTTTAGGGGTTTCTAGTAACTTAACAAACACCACTGGGAAGACTGCGTCATTTATAAAAAGCCATGCTGGTCTTTATATCATGTCAGAGGATATTCATAAATCTTTTGGACAGGTTAAGATATTCTGAAATCTTTATACATGAACCTCCCGCGTAGCGAGCCGTGATAGTTGTGTATTACGTCTCGTTACCCGGCGGGTTATCTAACACTTGTGTTCGAACATGTTGGTGTAGCCTTATGAGCATTAATTCCTGGAAATTTTCTTTTTTCCAGGGCTGAGCTCCGGCGGGTCTATAGAGAACCTGGAGTAAACCGGGGGTGGGTTCGTTTTCCACCAGTCTCTGTCATGGCTACCCTAGACCCTGTTTTTGCCTTGTGTATTGCTCCCTCCTGTTCAGGTATCCCTATCTTTGCACACACTCTTTGCATTAGATGTGTTAAATGTTTAGATCGCTCAAGGGGTTTGTGGGTAACGGGGAACTGTACCTTCTGTACTCAATTGAGTGTCAAAGTATTGCGGGACAATAATAGATCCGCGGCGGTCGCTTTGAGGGAGGTCAGGCAGCAGTTGTCAAGTTATGCTACCACAGTGGCTCATAAAGTACTGCAATGTGATAATGTCATTCTTTGGCATAAATTACTGATTGAGCACCCCCCTATTAAACGTACCTGTACAGTAGCTGTACGAAAGTCGGCAGAGACTGGGCAGGGTACAGCACTTTCTCTGGTCCCTAGCACATCTAAGAGACCTCGTGAACCCACACCCCCGGTGACAGCCTCCATGTCACGGGCGCGGTCCAGGTCCAGGTCGCCCCTCAGACAACAGCCGCCTAGTCATTCTTCTTCACCAACAAGAAAGAAGAGCAAAGAGGAAAAGTCCAAGGACAGCTCTAGTGAAAGATCGGAAAAGTCTAAGAGCAGTGAAAGATCTGTCACACCGCAGCCACAACAGCAAACGTTATATCGTCACGTTTGTGGATATTTACTCTAAATTTCTAGTAACTTGTCCCACCAAAGACCACAGTGCTTCCACCGTTGCTAATTTACTAGCCACGGAAATATTTCTTGCGTTCGGATTACCGGTATCTTTGTTATCGGACAATGCCCCAGAATTTAGAGGACAAGTTTGGGAGTCTTTCACAAAACAATGTGGCATTAAGATCAAACATTCTTCCCCATACTGGCTCTAAGGCAGCGCAGTCTGTGAGTGGAGTCCCCGTACAATTAATAACCAGTTACACACTAGAATGATTGCATTAAACATCTCTGATTGGCCGTCTCAAGTGAAGACAATACAATGGGGAATGAAAACTTGCCCAAAAGAAGATGGAATTACCCCACATGAAAGAGTTTATGGTGTAGCTCCTATTGTATTGCCTTTTCACCACCTAGCTCAACCATCCACCTCTCAATTCACAATTGATCCACTACAACAGCTAAAAAACACCCTCCATTACGCTCAAGTATGCCAAGACAGTAAACACGATGCAACTGATGGTACAAATCCCTTCGCCATCGGTGACACTGTTATGGTAGCCAAACTTCCTGTGATCAATAAGTTAGGACCTCGATATGTGGGTCCTTATACCGTCTCGCACATCCCAAATCCCTACCAAACATCCGTCAACTACCATGGAGAAACCAGAACATACAGGAATCGATTTGTTAGAATTTACAAGCCCCTCAACAATTCCAGTGAACCTAAACCGATCAACACTGACGACGGCTATCAAATTCCTAGCCCAATACCTCCTAATCACCACCCAAATCAAGTACCAACTTCAACTGTTTCAGGCCCCACTTTAATTAAACCTCCATTACTTGCTCCCAAACCAGTCAACCCGCTACAAAAATCATATCTTCATCACACACCAAGAACACCTCACCCATTATTACCTTCGCCAGGTGTCACACCTCCACCCCCCCCCCCCTTATCAATTCTGACACTTCCACAAATAAACCTGTTTCACCAGCACCCACCCGCTATGTTTTACGTTCACGAATTCAGCGTAAACTTTCGGTACCCACGAAATGCCATAAGACTCATATCAACAAATCCATTGTCAAAACAGACTAAACTTTCCACCACTTCTCCCCTCCCTTATACTCCCAATCAACCTCAATGCAGACGTTTCTCCACCTCCTCAAATTCCTCTCCAACATATTCACCTCCACCAAAAAGACCCTGGCCATATAAATCCTTATCCACCTCTCCACCTAATGTTCCAATGCTTCCAATCCCAGTTCATCATCACCCACATCTTCCAATCCCGTAATCCTACCTCAACCTACTTCTACAAAACTTTCTGTAAAACCTTCCGCTAGCACAGTAAAGTCACCAACCCGTTTAATATCACCAAGAAAGTCTTTTGTTGGTAAACCTACCTTTTCCAGTACTTCCACCCACTCGCCAAAACCTAAACCATCCACTTCTTCCAGCACACTTACCAATATTCCTTTGCCTACTCGTCTTACACCACCCATTCTATCCCCCTTTCCCTCTACTGTGTCACCAAATTCACAAACTAAGTCATACACTGTAACGCCAAACAAACAAAATAGTCAGCTCAAACCTCCCTCAACTCCACCCAATACCCCCAACCCTAACCCCCCCCCCCCCCAATACAAACCTTCCTCTTCATCAGAATCCAGCCCAGAACCGCCTATAAGAAACAAATTTTCGCACTAAATCGGGTCGTTTAGTCAAAAGACCTGAGAGATATCATCTATCTTGGTTTCATCAAATGTCTCACAAGATATGCTGCCTAACTCTGTAAAAACAATCCACACTACACACACCACCAACGCTAAAACACTAACAATAGCTTGCTTAACAAACACAAAATTCTCCTCCTCTCCGAGAAAAAAAATCCCAACTCACGAAATCCTTAATCCCTGGTGCTTTTACGTCCACACCCAGCTATCATCCTCAGCAGCTCAGTAAGACACAGATCACTTGCTTGACAGCCACCACCACGACCACACCTCCCTCTCATTCATCTCCTCCTACTCAAGCCACCGTTATGTCCTCTTCACCTTTTATCAGAGGATAAAAGTATCAGCCGACCAAGGGAAATTCGTCCGAATTCGCTACATCCATGAGGCCATCACAGTTTCCATCGTTAACTCTCCTACTACATCCCTACAAGTCACTATTGACCCCAGCAGGACGCCGGACCAACGTTCCCTAGACTGGTGGGAATTTTTACACTCCCTACCATCTACTGGTCACCTGGGTAACTTACTTCACTTCATCCTTGAGGCACGAGGACGTACCTATAACGAAGGGGACGGAAGTAAGATACAGGGGAAAAGAAAAATAAGGAAGCAAGAAGACTCGAAGAACATAAAACCCAAGACAGGAATCCAGACTACGACCCCGCCCAAGACAGGAATGTCAAGGCCACCCGCGGAGAAGACGAGTACAGCTGTCTATTCACATTTCAAACAAAACACACACGCTTCCTTCTCGGCTTGGGGACCAACGAACTTTGCCTTGCAACCTTAGATTAAGAAATTGACCATCAGACTTGCAAATGTAGCAAGTCGCTAGCCAAAACCCTCAGTAACCATAAGAAACTATTCTTAAGATAGTTTTATATCGGAGGGACCTCAGTCTACCTATACTAACCAAATTTAAAATGATTTAGGATGATGACGCACCTTAAATAATTACTATAAAAGCCTTGTCTATCAATCGACAACTCGCTAACTACAAAAGCGAGACACCGTGACCTAACGGACACGCACTATTGCCAATTCAGTCTCCAAGATTATGAGTCTTATAAACTAGGATAAATAGGTTAGATATATAATTTTAAGCTAGAAACTATCCAGGTATTAACTATCCTCTATTAAAGTAAATCTAACATTGATAGATACTATAAAGAGTACTATGAAGGCTACAAGCCTTGTTTAAAACTCCGTAGGAAAGGAACGCGTGCGAGGCTAGGACTCCCGCGGACCTACCATGACCCCCACGAATGTCAACCCAAACCTCTTGCCACCCCGCTAGTAATTATATATGAAACCTATGTTCTACATATCTAACCTTTAAAATAATAATTAGCAAATACTCCAGAAGCAACAACTAAACTTCTTCTATATCTTTTTCCAACATTAGTAGTGCACAACTCCTATAGGAATAAATAATATCTTCACGAGAAAGGGCAACACAGTCATAAAACCCCTTCCCCCTTTGAAATCTCATGCTCAGAGATCACCTAGAAATCCCCCTCAAAACTTTGTATTAAAGATTTCTTATAGTCCTCCCCCTTACATTCTGTCGATGACTTAGACAGTAAAGTAAAACTTCGACTTATCCTACATCTGCCCATTATATTCTTCTCTCCAAGGATAGTAGAGTATTGTTTTACGATCAGTAAGATTCACCTCCCCTACGACATGAAGGACGTCTAGTCCTTAGAAATCATACACTCCCAAGTCCTTACTATCCTTCCGTTATTCCTTCGCCAGGGAATACGTACCCTCCAGTATTGGTGCACATTAGGCCAGGGGAGTTGGAAGGAAAAGGAAGTAGAAATAAGCTTTCTTGAGATCGGCACCCCACTCTGGAGAAAGAATAGTTTTACCCTGTTCAGAAATAGTTATTGATAACGGCAACCCGAAGTCCTTATACTGCCTGTGAATATATAAACTTTATTTCAGGATCTTTGTTATTTGTGGCAACCCAATCACTTAACATAGAGACCTTTATTAGTTGTATATATATATATAAGTATTAAAATCATAAAGTGGTATGACCTCCTCCACTTATGTTTTAATGTCTTAAATAGTGCACCAGTAATCTATATACGCATAACCTTATTATTTCTGGCACTCCAGGACTTAATATAGTTATATTTATTGGATTATATTTCGGTATAGTTAAAATGTTGAGAATTCCAAGGCACCCCTACCTTTCAAAGTGTTCCTATTAACCTCTGAAGTGCGCATGGGGGTAATTGGAAACGTCCCCCTGTGCTGACGTATTTGAGGTGTTTCCGTCACTAAAATATTCATTGTGCCATTAATAGCATTAATATTTATCCATATGCGCCTATTATGGGTTGATTATAAAGGTATTAACCTGAAACAACAATAAAACGAGTGAAAACAGCGTTTGGATGGTCAAAATCGGAGATATAGCCCGCGAGTTGTATAATGTATGGGTGAGGCAATCTGCTTTCCCGCCAATTTCCCCCAAGGCCACTGAGACACAGTCGATCGATACTCTCTCTCTCTCTTGCACTCGCTTGCTATCAGTGATGACCACACCCTCCAATCGGATTTCTAATGTTAGCACGAAAATATACCTCAGAATAAGGGAATAACAGGGAAAATAGGTGATAACTGAAGGAGAGGAGGAAAGTGGGGAAGGAGGGGAGGTAGAGGACTGAGATTTTGCATGGCCCAGGGGCCAAAAAAAAATAAAAAAATAAAAAAAAAAAATATAAAAAAATATTTTTTTCGATGTCAAAAGTTGATTTTTATTTTCTCTGACTCTTAAGAGTCTTCCCGCAGTGCGCCGGGGGAACTCTTAAGAGTCTCCCCGCAGCTCCCGGGTTAAGAAATTATACTAGCATTACTCACAGAGATCTAAAGTAGAAAGATCTTTTGTGTTAGAAGGGTTTAGCGAGACACCCACAGGCATAACATATATAAATCCTAGGTGCAAATTGTCTGTGGCACCCCACCAGGATTTGCGACTAAAAGGTTAACTGCCCCGAGTTCCTGAACCTTTATAAGGGTTAGAGACAGTCAAGAAGAGCCATTTACCTAAACTCTTCGAGTTAGTCCGATGTTATGTTAATCCGGCAAGACCTGAGACATAATATTTAAAACCTTATTCCAAGAGTACCTGAACAGAACTTCATCAACGGTTAATATAAAAGTCAGGATAGTCAAGTATTTGTTTGAAGCTACATGCCTAGAATACTTGCGTTAATCCGATATGGTGACCAACTGTGTTTCATTATTAGTTAAGGAACCATATTCAAGACCCCAAGCCCATTACAAATGTAACTTCTTCCACGAAACCCGCAACCCTTGACGTCCCACGGAGCATCAGAAGAAATCTTCAACTAAGTGCATCTCTCCACCAAGAAAAAATAATATATATAAATTACTTAAATTCAGTATCAGTGACGAGATACAAGAAAAGTTAGAGTTCAAAGTGACCGAAAGTAATAGAGTTTAATACCTCGAAATTCTTGAAAGTTGTAAAAGTGTTCTACGAAAGCATTAATAGAAAAATTTATATTAAGACGTCCTACGAATAACCCTCTTAGCACGACGTTCTAACTCAATAAATAAAAAGATACTAAATAAGCGGAATTTTTACGCTTCCATCAACTCTGTCATATTTCCACCAAGTGAAAAATAAACAGAGTCCGTCCAGACTTAAACTTTGAAAAAAACTAAGTGGTGTTGTTGTTGTTGTTGTTGTTGTTCCCTAAGCTGCCTGGCCGAACAGCCCGCCGAGTGAGGAAGGCCATGGCCACGATCGGGCTTTCCCACAGAGCTCTCGTAGAGTGTAGATTGTGTTGTTGGCGTATGTGGTTGCGTGAAATGCAGTCTTCTATGATGTGTTTAATGGTTATGGGGTGCTGTGTTACATCCCGGGCAGGTGTCGACGACGGAGTCATCCAGTCTCTTCTGATAGCTCAGGAGAGCTGGATGGTGTCCGCATCTCAGCCTGGCCAGGTGGACTCTGTCCTCGCGAGGAAGGGAGGATTCGGAAGGATGGATTTCGGGAGGTCGTGCTTGCAGCTGCGTGTTGTCTGTGATAGTGGATCGCGAGAGATATGAGTATGAATGTGCTTCTGGAAGTTGGTTCGGGTGGGCAGGGAGGGAGAGGTGACAGTAGTTGTGTGTGTGATACCGTGTGCTGGTGGGTGGTTTGATATTTCTTGGTGTCTGTGGGTGTGTTGCCATGTAGTTTAGTGGGTGGTCCTGGTTCGTGGAGGCTGCTGCCAGGAATTGGGTGCCTCTCATGTCCAGATGGTCTTTGACTTTGAGGATTTTGGTTTCTTGATGTAGGTGATCTGTGGGTGCAGTAGCTAGCTGTGCAGCCTGTAATGATCTTTAGGGCTTTGTTTTGAATAGTCTGTAAGGTCTTATGATGTGTTTCAGCTAGGTTAGAAGCCCAGGCTGGGCTTGCGTATTCCATCACTGATCTTATGTATTGTTTATATACTGTGGTGGTGGTTTCTTTGTTGTGTCCAAATTTTGTGTGAGCAAGTGACCTGAGGGCGTTAAGTCTGGGTGTCAGTTTTTTTTAATGTTTGTGGTGTGCTGTTTGAATGTCATATGAGTATCATATGTTACTCCAAGGATTTTGGGTGTGTGTGTATGTGTTAGGGGTGTGTTGTTTATGGTGAGTTGAGGGATGTATTCGTGTTCCCCTGTCCAGCTTGTGAGCAGGGTTGCGGTGGATTTGGCTGGGGCTAGATTAAGTCTGTTTGTAGTGCACCAGCCATGTAGTGTGTTGAGATAGGGTTGAAGGAGATCTGTTGCTCTTTTTGGGTCATGGTGTGTGCATGTGAGTGTTATGTCATCTGCATAGGAGGCTATGTTTATTTGGGGCGTATTGGGTGTAGTTATATCGTGCATGTACAGATTGAAGAGTGCGGGCGATAGGACGGATCCTTGTGAGACTCCGTTTGGAAGGTTTCTGATTCTAGATGACTGACCGGCAAAAGATATGTGTGCACATCTGCCTGCTAGGAAGTTGGCCAGCCACCTTTTTGTGTTGTTGTGCATGTTTGTGTTGTAGATTTTGTTTGTTAGGTTGTGGCGGGGGATGGCATCGAAGGCTTTACTAATGTCGAGTGTGGCTAATATTGATCTGTGTGGTGGTCTAGCTGAGTTGATGACGTCAAAAGCTCTTTGTGTAAGGTCTGTGAGAAGAGTGTTTGTGGAGTGCAGTGGCCTAAAGCCATGTTGTGTTGGAGCTAGGGATAGGTCGGGTGTAATTAGTTGTAGTACTAGGCGTTCCATGACTTTGGAGGGGGTGCAAAGGAGTGTGATGGGGCGGTGCGAGGAGGGTAGCGTGGGTTTGGGGAATGTGATGATGATACCATGCTTCCAAATGTCTGGTATTGTGTTGTGTGAATAACTGTAGTTTGATGTGTTAGTGAGTGCTTGTATGCCTTGTGGTCCCAGGTGTCTGAGGTGTATAAAGCTTATGTTGTCTAGGCCACAGGCGGGTGAGTGCTTGAGATTGTTGATGATGTGCTTTGTCTGGTAGTTGGTGAAGGGTGTTACGACCGGGACTACGAATAAAACAAGGGCACTCAATGATTGGACTAGTAATAGGGCACTATGCAACAACGGTACGCTAGATCCAAACCCTCGAACTTATATGCCGGCGAACAAAACACCTATACCCTCCAGGGTTAATCTGCGATAGCGGGGTATCCTTGACTGGGCATAAATGTACTCTACTTCAGGCTAACCTGCTCTGGTATAGCCTGATAACAAACAAGATGCAAGTTACGTTAAAATGCATAAAAAGGAATCTATGGAAAGATCAATTAAATCACTGTAAGATTTAATACAATAAAAATATGCTTCAATACAGTTACTCTAAACAACAATAAACTCTTCACTCCTATCTGAAAGAAAGTGAAATATAGTCCTACAGCATAGACCTGGAAACTTCTGAAGAAAGTCTGATGCTCATAAGATGCTCGTACTGATTTAGAACTATATAAAGGCAGGAGGCAGGACACCACACGTGTAAATCGAATACACTAAAAGATAGGACATATAATGTTAACTGACACGAGAATACTATAAATGCGCAACGGTAGCAATGCTCGACACTAAAAGAAGTACTTCCTCATCAACGAAACAGTCTGCTATAGTTGTGCGGCTCAGCAACAACCTAGACTAATAAATGCTGTGAATAATAACGCACACATATCAAAGAGCTTATATTAAATACTAACAAGTGTCTACTCGATTAATAATGTCTAGCTGGGATACTCTAGGTAAGGAACTGGGGTTGAGCAAGACAGGCTCGCAGCCTAGCGATGTCCTTAACCCTTAATTAGCGGCTCACCACATAAGTCGTATTTAATAAAGCTGGACTATGTGGCGGCGCTCGACACAGGTCGAGTGGCAATTTCAGCACGTAATGTTGCTGAGAGAGAGAGACAAGTGGTGGCAGGAGAGTAGCGAGCGTATGACTGCTCCAGACCACCGCGGCGAACATACTGACACGAATCCCAGCTCCCTCCTCCCTCTCTCACTCGCTATATAAGGAATTGTATCGGGAAAGTGGCTAATTACATGCTTTTTGCACTCGCGTTGCACGGTTATTGCAAGAAAACTAGCCATCATAAAAGGATCGTTATGGTGTCATTCGAAAGCTCTGTTTATGCCCTTTCAGGGATAGGTACTTGTTTTACGTTCTGGGTCTTATTTAGGCATGAAAATGATCACGTAAACAGCCCTATTTTGGCTAAAAACACCCCGCTGGGCGGTACATATAAATAAACCGCATAGGCCGCTCGTAAGGTGTTAAGACTGCATCCTTTAAGTTACGTTAATTGACTAGGGGGCTCTCTCGATAGATCCAGATCACAAGTATCTGGTTCTATCCTGGCGACCCTCTAAAGACAAGCAAAGAGGCAGCAAAGTGTGGAACTGGTACAGGCCAAAACCCTCAGTCAACACAATGCTGCACTCGCAAAGGACGCAACCGAAAAGACAACCCAGGCTACCACAGGACCGGTCGAAGTCGTGTAGGTATAAGCAAACCGTACACACATCGGAGACAACGACTACAGTTACCTTATCCCAGTCTAGCATTAAATAAAAGAGCAGAAACACTAAATCAATAATGGAGACACACAAAGTTCTTAACCTATGCTAACTAAGAACCCTCAAACCTATTCTAAGTACATGTAAATATCTCTGAGGACGGCGCATGCAATACAATGGGCCGGCTATGAAAACCGTATGCAGAACCCAAGGGGAGTGTTGTGCAGTTAATAAAGGTTAGAGTATGGAAAGAGAGAATCGAGTGAGAGAAACAGTGATAAAGGTGGTGATCGGGAGAGAGTATGCAAAGGGATGTTAGAAGCACGCGCGCCAAGCCTGTCCTGACGAGGACAGCTCCTGGGGACCCTCATGGAGGAGGTAAGTTAAACAGGAGACCGCAAAGGCGCGATGGTCGGCCAATCACGGGCCGAGACGTCACAAGACAGCAGGCGTCATATGACACAGCCACACACGCCGTCCAATGGCGAGCGAGAGGCAGGAATGCACCCGTACATACAGACACTTACTACCTCCTCGCTCTGAAAGTCTTTCTCATTCACACGCTGATACTATTATCACTACTGTTGATATAAAATATAACCCGTTGTCACAGACGAAAACAAAGACCACCACTTGACTGTC
This sequence comes from Paralithodes platypus, assembly GCA_032716605.1. NCBI lineage: Eukaryota > Metazoa > Arthropoda > Malacostraca > Decapoda > Lithodidae > Paralithodes > Paralithodes platypus. The sequence goes on along the minus strand of CM064482.1, from coordinate 5,212,653 downwards.
TGTGACAATGCGATTACTAGGAAAGAAAGAACAACATTCTCTGATAACTGTAGCCCATTTCGATGTCCCTAGCGAGCGCTAGTGGCCAACGAGAGGCGATTCTGCCAACGCTGGTAGACGTCACAAGGGTGCATAGTCACCACGCACATTTATCTCATCCGAACACAGTCTACACTCGGTGAAACTGGGTAGTTTAAACTACCAGGCCCCGCCCACTACTGGGTCGCCAGTCAGTTGGCAGAACACATCAAGTAGAGAAATGATTTAGATCTCATACATGCACACACACACTTCACTATATGCTTTTAGACAGTGTGTATAAGCTAACAAATATGTAGTATTAAGTCCCGGAGATAGTGAAAATTTGATGTTGAATAAAGTAGATAGGCCTATGCCAAGTTATATATTCAATGCTATATATTGCAGAGACGGTTTTAGTTATGTGTCGACTATGTTACGTTCAGGCATTTAATGGAATAGGTATAACAATGAAGACGAGGGTTCTGTCCAATACCCACGTTCCTTGCATAATGACTACTGTAGTTAGGTTTTAACCTTTTTAGCACGAGTAACGTCAGTGTCAAAATATTATAATTACCATTAAACGATATTATTCAACTTAGGAAAGACATCTACCGATCGAAGGCTAAAAATTATATTATCAAATCCTTATTTATTAGTGGCCCCTCCATCATTGACGATTATGCCTATTACATAAGGCACCCTCTTCAAACACTCATCCGCGGTAGATTGAATCTACCGCGCAGAACATAAAAAATTGAGGAGCCTTCATCATGAGCGCACGCAACCTCACTCATGGTTCTGTCATTATGAAATTGGGTTCTCACTACGAAAAAACTTCGTAACAAATAAAAAAGAAAAAGAAAATAAGAACAACTATTCATAAGCTTTCCATATAATCGTGGATGTACTTGTGTGGATCTTTGACCAGACGTCGACTCAGGCGTCATTCTTCCTTCTTCTCTACCTGCGCTCAACCTACCCGGACGTGCCTCCCCATGCTCCGCTGGTTCCGCATTTGTTGCGTCCCTAGTGAGTTTTTTCTCATTTGTTTACTCCGGGATGTATCGAGTAAGGTTAGGATATGCGTAGCAGGAGTGTCCTGGGCGGGTTGCCCGCAGTGCAGTGTATTTTGGGTCGTGTGTTTGGGGCATCTATTTCGGATGTACCCTCGTGGTCTCGTAGTGGACATGTGAACTTTTTCGAGGTTAGCTAGCTTTGTAATGTAGGCGGCTTTCATTACGCGTTTTTATTGCTTCCTTTTATCTTTCTGATGAGGTAGCTTTTTATTCTCTGACGTTCCCAGCGTATTTTTCTTCACTTAGTGAAGTTTTTTCTGGGTCCCGAGTCAGTTCTTCCCTTTGCCGGGAAGTTTTTGCTACAGTGGTGTGTTGACGGTGGTTCCTGTTGTGATATAATTCAGTGCTTTTTGTTTATATTACGACATGATTACTTTTTATTTCCGTCTGCCTAGGCCTAGCCAGCCTCTCGTAGCTTTGCCACATGTACAAGTGTTATTGATTTATGTTATAAATATGTACTACTGTGTCATGTGTGTCCTGGTTTAGTTGTGTATTGGCTAATTCCACGGACTATATATGTGTCCTGGATTAGTTGTGTATTGGCTAATTCCACGGACTATTTGTGTGTCCTGGGTTAGTTGTGCTTTGGCTAATTCCATGGTCTATTTGGTGCGTTCATATTGAATCTGAACGGGGTGGGTTGCCTTTTCCGGCGGGTTTTCTCGGTTACACCATGAAAACCCGGCTGGTTGCCGAGTTTTAATTACGCGTGGTTAATAAAGGCTTGTTTTCCCCGGCGAGTGGTGGCCTGAGGCTCTCCAGGACTGCGTCTCTGTGGTGGTGCCTGTGTTCAGGCTTACTGTGTTTCCCGGCGGGATGGCTTTACCCATTTAACTAAGTGTTCATACGAACACTTTTTGAGTTGAGTTTTTCCCGGTTTTGCAAAGCCAGTAAAACTAGGCTGTTTGTTGATTGGTCTTTCCTCCCCGGCGATCTTTTGCAAAGAAGTGGGGGATAGGAATAATTGGGGTTAACGTTTAAAACTTAAATTCACACCCGGCGGATGCACCTTGGGAGGGTGGGATTAACGGATTTGCAAAATTCAGTGTAGTTAACCAGACAATTGAGGGATACGATAAGTATCGCCGCCATTCAACATACGGCGATCTAGAACGCTTCGGGAGAAGCCAGATCTAGCATTTAAGACAGGCTTCCCAGTTTTTGATCTGCGAGATAATACGGGGGCCGGCGTCTTTTAGGGGTTTTCCAGTAACTTAACAAACACCACTGGGAAGACTGTGTCATTTATAAAAAGCCATGCTGGTCTTTATATCATGTCAGAGGATATTCATAAATCTTTTGGACAGGTTAAGATATTCTGAAATCTTTATACATGAACCTCCCGCGTAGCGAGCCGTGATAGTTGTGTATTACGTCTCGTTACCCGGCGGGTTATCTAACACTTGTGTTCGAACATGTTGGTGTAGCCTTATGAGCATTAATTCCTGGAAATTTTCTTTTTTCCAGGGCTGAGCTCCGGCGGGTCTATAGAGAACCTGGAGTAAACCGGGGGGGGGTTCGTTTTCCACCAGTCTCTGTCATGGCTACCCTAGACCCTGTTTTTGCCTTGTGTATTGCTCCCTCCTGTTCAGGTATCCCTATCTTTGCACACACTCTTTGCATTAGATGTGTTAAATGTTTAGATCGCTCAAGGGGTTTGTGGGTAACGGGGAACTGTACCTTCTGTACTCAATTGAGTGTCAAAGTATTGCGGGACAATAATAGATCCGCGGCGGTCGCTTTGAGGGAGGTCAGGCAGCAGTTGTCAAGTTATGCTACCACAGTGGCTCATAAAGTACTGCAATGTGATAATGTCATTCTTTGGCATAAATTACTGATTGAGCACCCCCCTATTAAACGTACCTGTACAGTAGCTGTACGAAAGTCGGCAGAGACTGGGCAGGGTACAGCACTTTCTCTGGTCCCTAGCACATCTAAGAGACCTCGTGAACCCACACCCCCGGTGACAGCCTCCATGTCACGGGCGCGGTCCAGGTCCAGGTCGCCCCTCAGACAACAGCCGCCTAGTCATTCTTCTTCACCAACAAGAAAGAAGAGCAAAGAGGAAAAGTCCAAGGACAGCTCTAGTGAAAGATCGGAAAAGTCTAAGAGCAGTGAAAGATCTGTCACACCGCAGCCACAAATCTTCCAGGAAAGATTCTAAGGAACGAAAGGCCTCCCGGCGTTCGCCGGAGCCTCGTGCCTCACTTTCTGCCTCTACTCCCGACTTATCTAGTGTCCAATCTGATGAGGCGGGAGTGGAGTCAGAGACTGTGGTGGGGGTGTTACCGGCGGACAGGTTACCAATGGATATTACACACTTAGAGTTAGAGAGTTCTGTGGGCAGTGATCGCCCTTTAGAAGAGTCTAGTGGGGGCTCCGTGGTTGATGGTGTATCTGACTCCCAAGGGAGTTCGGGCCAAGGCCTGGGTGTATGGCGGTATTCCCAACCAGGGCATGAAGGCCCACGTCTGGTTCAGGAGCCACAGGTACGGACGGACGTCCACCGGGACGCTGTGATCCCATCATCCATTCCTGACTTAACTTGGCACCACGACAGGGTTCCGGCTTCGGCGGAATCCTCTCATGATGGGCCAGATGACAAGGATGAGGTGTCTATAATCTCTGACATGGAAGTGCAAGAGTCGGGTTCAGTTCTAGACGACTCACAAGATAGGAATGATTCACCTCTGAGTTCTTCATCTGCCAAATTTGTCACGGCGGAGGAAATAGATGGGTTATTAGTTACTGCTCTAACAAAAAAAATTGGCCAACAGCCGGAGACTCCTACAGTGGACCTGGGAGCTTCTATGACAAGTTCAAGTGTTCGGCCTCTGATCGCTTCTATTGCTTTGACCAAGATTCCGCACCCTCCCTCTATATCACCTACTATGGTCACTAGGCCTGCTTCGGCGGCACTGACTACTTCTAGCGTAAGGGTGGTAGCGGATGTGAATCCTCCCCCTTTAGATAAAGCACCGTTAAGAAAGGTAGCTATGCCCCTGTTATACGGTCCAGATGATTCATGGGTTCAAATGATCCCAACTAAGCCAGAGGCGGCGCAGCCCACTTTGTCAGGGGAACTTCCAGTGCCACGTGAGTGGGTAATCCAAGGAAATAAATCTAGAAAGTTACGAGCTTTGGATATTCTGGGTAATGTACTTGATGTTAATATTAAGGCCATTCTGAACCATTATCACCATGACTATTTTGTGTATACAGCTACACCTGCACTGCCCCCTGCCTCAGCTTCAAAACTGTTTTCTGACTGGACCAAGCATGACGGTTTTAATGATATAAAAGCACTGTCAGCTCTCACTCCAGAATTAGATTTACAAACGGTCACAGACACAGCCGCTAACCCAGTGTTGAAGGTGGGGCAGTTGGGTCCAGGACCTTGGGTGGAATGGGAGGTAGAGGCTCAGAACTTTGCGACCACCTTCACCTCAAAATCTTCGCACCAGATTCCTCAGGACAGCCATTCTTGGTTCTCTATGCCAGTCTTTTCAGCCGGCGGACTTCCCTCTGCTTTGTTTGCTTTTTTAGCTGCCCCCAAAATCAATCTATGCGAACTTAAAGATCCTTTCACTAGACCTTCCCCAGCTCACCTAGACCGGGAGTTTAGGCTACGGGGGAAGGCGTATAGACTTTTCTCCCAATACATTGTTACGCACCAGGTAGCGAAATCTATGCTAAGATCTACTCAGGCAATCGCGGACGCGGAGGCCAGAAGATCGGTTGAACTATCTTGGCGGTTACTCCTTCAGACTTCTATTCAGTCGTTGGGGGATATCCGCACAGCCTTGCTCTAGGCGGTGCGGGCGAGACAGGATCTTAGGATGTCCCTGGTGAGGAAACTTCCTGATAGAATTGCAAACCAGGTGGTCATGTCGCCGGTGCTAACTCCCTCATTAATGTCCCCTGATGTGTGGAAAACTGTTTTCAACATGGCTCAGGACCCAGATTCACTAACGGTCGTACGATCCGAAAACTCCCTTACCGTTCCCTTACGTCTCAACGCTGGTATTCACGAAGCGTCGTAGCGGCCATCTTTGATCGTAGGAAGACCCTAAAATCCCCTTTCGCAAAGGGTGGTCCAGACCACCCTTACATGAATTTGACCCGGATATAGGTACACAAATATCGATAACACAACCCGCGACCATAACAAATTCGTCTGCAGTATAGCTCTTTATGACACACTAAGTCATTATTGAAACAACTCCCAACACACAGAAAACCTACCCCTAACCAATACAGTACGGTACCACCCATACTGGTACTGTACTGTACTGTACTGTACTAGACCTCTGCCAACCTTACAAAATCCGAACATGACTCAACCCGACTTGACATAACGACTTACCTCCTATTAGACCTTAATAACCAATCCTCATCTTACCTATTTACTTACCCTCAAAACACTTTCTAGTCCTTAATGACCTTGACCTATAGTTAAAACTATGTAGGGTACAATACTTGTACTCACTATTTAGACATCCTATCTTTAGATCCCTTTCAACTAACAAACTTCCCTTCCCCTCAGCAAGCAACTCTATGCCTGTGCAGTAATCTGGAGATCTGAAATACTCCGAGCAAACTGCACATATAAATATCAAGAAGAAGAAGTCATTATTGAGGCAATAATAGCGCAATATGATTGTTAACTTGTGTTTACAACACCATTAAAGCATTTAATACAAAGTATGAATATATTTGTATCCTTAATGTCTTATGACAGGCCGAATTAAGCTATGAATAGCCGACATATGCCAGCCTAGACCTAGTCAAGGTTAATTGATGCACAAATTCATGTGCTGCGACAACACGTAGCCTACCATTAGTAGATTTTAACCCTCATTTATTGCGGAAATGTTTTATTCCAACTCCCCACCACCTCTGAGTTAGATTAGGGTAGCCTATTCCTCAACAAATTTAAAAGTATCACAGGAACAAAATGATGAAAAGAATTACCCTAGGCCTAGCCTAAAAAATGAATAAATAATACTCCTAAACGCTGTGTGAATAATTTTGTTTAGCCTAGCCTAGATTATAACCTAGGTTTATTTTGAAAAAGTTAGGGCTATTTAGGCTAGACAAGTTAGGCCTATGTATGGTATTTTGGTTAGGCTAGCAATGCCTAGCAGGGTTAGATTAGGGTAGCCTATTTCCTCAACAAATTTGAAAGTATCCCAGGAACAAAATGATGAAAAGAATTACCCTAGGCCTAGCCTAAAAAATGAACAAATAATAAACGCTGTGTGAATAATTTTGTTTAGCCTAGCCTAGGCTATAACCTAGGTTTATTTTGAAAAAGTTAGGGCTATTTAGGCTAGACAAGTTAGGCCTATGTATGGTATTTTGGTTAGGCTAGCAATGCCTAGCTGGGTTAGATTAGGGTAGCCTATTTCCTCAACAAATTTGAAAGTATCACAGGAACAAAATTATGAAAAGAATTACCCTAAGCCTAGCCTAAAAAAATGAATAAATAATAAACGCTGTGTGAATAATTTTGTTTAGCCTAGCCTAGGCTATAACCTAGGTTTATTTTGAAAAAGTTAGGGCTATTTAGGCTAGACAAGTTAGGCCTATGTATGGTATTTTGGTTAGGCTAGCAATGCCTAGCTGGGTTAGATTAGGGTAGCCTATTTCCTCAACAAATTTGAAAGTATCACAATACAAAAATTATGAAGAGAATTACCCTAGGCCTAGCCTAAACAAAAAATAATAGGCTAGCCTATATGGTAGTGTGAATATTTTTGTTTAGCCTAGCCTAGGATATAACCTAGGTTTATTTTGAAAAAGTTAGGGCTATTTAGGCTAGAAAAGTTAGGCCTACGTATGGTATTTTGGTTAGGCTAGCAATGCCTAGCTTGGTGTAGCCTAAGCATGGTAAAGTAGAAGCCTAGCAGGTTATGATGGTGTTTGCAGGCATACCGTCCTCATTGTTAACTAGCTGTTATTAGTCCCATGCTGGTAATATATTTGATGATGGCAATAAGTCATGGGAGGTGAGGGGGACAAAGCCCCCCTCAACCTATCATTATTTCCCATGGCCAACTGTTGGATAATAGATTGAGGAGGCCTATGCTAGGCCTATTTTGAAAAGGTAGATAGGCCTTGAGGTGATGTGAATACAAAAAAAATTACCCTAGGCCTATTTTGAAAAATTAGGCCTAGGCTAAGTCTGGCATTTTGGCTTGGCTAGAACTGCCTGTGTAGGCATAGACATATAGTAAAGTCTGGCATTTTGGTTTGGCTCGCCCTGTCTAGGTGTAGACATGGTAAAGTAGAACAATATACTGTGGTTAAGGTATAAATAATACACTCCCAACTAGCCTAACATATGATTATCAATGATCAATCCGTCGAAAATCCTTTAACTTGGGCCACTAACAGGCTGCCCTGTAGCCTAGCTAGGCTAATTTCTTATCATCAATTCACAAGATACTCTATTCTTCTTCCTGCTGGCTGTGGTGGATCGAATTAGCCATGCTAAACAATGACAAGCTCATAAATTAAAGTATATTAGGTTCTTCTTGGCGCTTCAGTCATGTGGGTGACATATTGTTTATTTACAAAGGCCAAGCGCCTGATTGGTCAAGAGAAGCCTCGGTGAAAATAACCGAAAGGGAGCCGTAAGGGAGCTCAACGATGCGTTCGTGAATACACCTTCCGCACTCCCTTAGGAACGATCGTAGGTTGCTGTACGACATCGCACGCTACGACCGTTAGTGAATCTGGGTCCAGGCCTTTAACCTGACAAGCGCGATATAGACCTAGGTGCTAGGGTAGTTATTTATGCATTTCTAGCCCTGGATTCTGACAGAATTCGTTATATTTACAATATAAACCATTATTTGTTTTCGGTATGCTTTTATTTTACATATATGATGTATATATGAACCTTCAAGAGTGCTAAAATAAGTGGGAAAAGCATTTGGGTGGTGAAAAACGAAGATATTGGCCACCCGGTCATAATCTCAGGCGAGAGAGAGAGACAGGCAGCCCTCCCCTCTCGCTGTCTGGGAGTCAACTGAGACGAGCGGGGCGGTGTGTGCCGGTGTCTGGGTGTTGCATAACGATCTTTTATGCAACCCACTTGTGCTACATTATCGCGGGAGAGAAAAATAACCGATAAATGATGATAATAAGAGGAAAAATAGGTGATAATTGAGGAGGGGAGGGAGGGGAGAATAAGGTGGGGAAGGAGGGGAGGGGGTGGGTGAGATTTACATGGATGAGTACTGGAGGGGAATTATCTCACCTAGAGACAAATTCCTTTGTTTTGATAGGCCCTTTTTTTTTATGGAAGGCTTTTTTTATGGTCCTGCTTCCGTGAGGCCTATCGCGTTCCCTATAGGAAGCCTTCCGTGAGGCCTATCGCGCTTGCCGGGTTAAGCACAGTCCCACCCCTTCTAAGAAACCTGCTTTTAACTTTCCCAAAAGGTTATCAGCGGTGATAGCCTAACCGAAAATTAAAACAAAACTAAATTAAATTTGAATACGCAGTGATAGCCGAACCGAAAACAATTTCATGTTTATTTAAACAGAAATAGGCCACCAGGGGTTATAGCCTATCCTAACCGAAAACAAAAATTATGAAATACCGGTAAGCAGAAATAGGCCACCAGCGGTGATAGCCTAACTGAAAATTTTAAAATTGAAGTACGCAGAAATAGGTCACCAGGGATGATAGCCTAGACTAACCGAAAACAAAAATAACTGAAAACAAAAATTATGAAATACCGGTACGCAGAAATAGGCCACCAGCGGTGATAGCCTAGACTAACCGAAAACAAAAATAACCGTAAACAAAAAATTATGAAATACCGGTACGCAGAAATAGGCCACCAGCGGTGATAGCCTAACTGAAAATTTAAAAATTGAAGTACGCAGAAATAGGCCACCAGGGATGATAGCCTAGACTAACCGAAAACAAAAATAACCGAAAACAAAAATTATGAAATACCGGTACGCAGAAATAGGCCACCAGCGGTGATAGCCTAACTGAAAATTAAAAAATTGAAGTACCGTACGCAGAAATAGGCCACCAGGGATGATAGCCTAGACTAACCGAAAACAAAAATAACCAAAAACAAAAAAGTATGAAATATGCAGAAGTAGGCTACCAGGGGTGATAACCTACCTAAAAAAAAGCAAAACAAATATATATATATAATAGAATATGTAACTAAATATACAATTCACCAAATAGAGATTATATAAAAATAAAGTGTTACTGCACACAAGGGGTTAATATACTGTATCAACAGATGGCGCTGGTGTCACTGTAGGCCAGTCAAGCAGGATTATATTTAGATAAACAAAGTTATCAGTCAAAGGTTACTACAAGATCATGCAAGCAACAACTAAAATTACAGATATACTGTATAGTATCCTACAGTATCCTACAGTAGGATACTGAATACGATAACTACTAGAGTTAATAAGAAAATACAAAGCTAGATCGACTAGGCGTGCGTCGTCTGCTACAAGCTAGGATAACAAATGTAAACAACAATGTTTATCAGTCAGAAAAGCAATAAAATAACATGCACGGCAACTACAGAACTATGTGGAGGTTAAACAAGCACTTAACTACTGTTCATGCAATGAATAAAGGGAATTGGGATATGAAATACTCACATTAGGATCGAGTTTTCTCAGTGGCGATGCGGAGCTGTTGTCGGTGCTAAAGCCGGCGGGTGAATGAGGAGGCGCCTACATCACATGGAATATTACGTGAACAGTTGAAGTGTATACGCCTGATCTCCATCTAGATCCGCAATCGTGCTCGAAGAATTGAAAAACAAAGTTGTGTCGCTTATTATGACCACCATGTTTTAAAGTGTTATAATTCATTTCATATGTAATTAGTGAATAAGTAAATAAAGCTGTATTACAAACTATATTTCGAGATTGTACATGTCCTCTATTGATTCTTTATATGTATTTGCATTAAGTCCAATATCCCAGTCTAGAATAACTCACCTTAACCAAACGTTAATCCTGCATAAAATCAGGGCATAACAGTAACTGATCGCACTAACTTTTCCAAATCAGCTACTTTCTAGGACAGCTTCTGTATTTCTCCTCCATATTTGTCACTTTTGTTAAAATTCTCACTTCTTACTGCATTTATTCCGTAATCATTCCCCGCACTAAAATTATTGGGCCTGAACTCTCTGGTTAATCTAAAATCACTGTCCATAAAACCTCCATCCTTGGAAACACCAAAGGCAGGCAGGTCGGCCCTGCTCACAGCATTCACACTGGAGGGCCTATCACTGCCCTGGTGTTGCGCATACAGCCTGTCTGCCCGCCTGCTATAGTCTTGCAAAGACAAGTTCTCGTCGAGCGCTACCAAATGAAGTTGCGACACGGCTGGCATTTTCTGAATATGGAGCAGTCTTAAGGCCATTTCTGGCATGCGCATATTTGAGGCATAATATTTAACCTTATCATTTGGGACAACAATGCAGATGTACGACACCCCCCTAATTACACAGTATTTAATTCTTGCAAATAAGAAAGTTCAGATCTGCCAAGGTTCTGAAGAAGAGCACATTTTAAAGCTTCAAATTTTCCTTCTGCCGGGGGATTAAGTACAGCATCACGCACACACGCTGCCACCTCAGTTGGCAAAGCAGCACGACTAAGTTATGTTTCTGTTGATCGGATGCATCTGTCTGTGCCATAAAAGCTTCTACATGCATTAGCCAGCAGTCCACGTCATGAGTAAATGTGGGAATATTGTATCTTATTCTTTGTTCAGCCATTTCCTTCTGTGGTCACTCCGGAGGTCACCAATGTAGTTGTTCCCTTTATATTTATTATGTCACTAAAATATACCACAGAAGGAATGAAAGATACACTTGGGATAAAAATCTTATTTGTATTGCACAATATTAACCCTCCTCTAGCGGGTGCTCTGTGGCCGTTTTGGGCCTTTCTGGGCCGTTCTGACTGCTATATCAACCATCAGTATGAAAGGAACTGTATTGTGCCGAAAACTAGGTGGAAATCGCTACACAATGACGCCACATACAGCTACGTAGCACTCGTGGAGCACTGATAGTGTTACCTCGAAGATGGAAGTTTAGCTGATTTTGCTACCTTGCTCACTTTTAGCGAACTATTGGTTACACTGTCATCCTCATGCGCGGTGGGGGAACTGGAGTTAGTGTGGGCCGGGAGGCCACAGATGTCGGACGTATGGATCATTACTATCCCACCCATTTTCACTCGATTTCCACCCTTTTTTCACCCGTTTTTTGCCAGTTTTTTCAACTCGACTTATGTGGTGAGCCGCTTTTTAAGGGTTAAAAGCCAATGTCATAAGTGTGGAACGTTAAAACACAATAGTTACTGCACAGTAATTATGAGAGTTCAATAGAAAAAATGCGTAGATACGGCACAAGTACAAAGGTGGCGGTAAGTAAATCCCAGAGCAGAGGTGGCGGCGAGTAAAGTCCAGAGCGTGAGTCAGGTGTGAGCGTGCAGTGTGGCTGGCTGGTAAGTAGGCTACTGGCTGCGCTAGGCCAACACACCCATGACATCAGGTCTGTTCGAAGCTCAGTGGTTCACCCCAAGGAAGGTGAACTTGGGTTCACCTGACATCCCAGGATTGGCTATAATAATAATAATAATAATAATAATTAAAGTAGAAAAGCCACCCGCCAATCACCGCGCTCCCTTCGATTTGCTTGCACCATCAGCTGACTTTGACAGTTTTCGGCCACAACACGCCACACCTTCCCAGCCAACCAATCAGCGGCCTCCATTATCGGAGCACGGTGTGACGCCTCCCGGCGTTAGCAGAATGGTTGCGTGGGGCATTGCAGCTCGCTAGCGCTCGCCAGGATGGGGGGATAGGCTACAGTTGTCCTAGAATGATCTGCTTTATTTCATTAGTGTCGTGTTGCCACAGACAGTCTAAAAGTGGTCTTTGTTTTGGTCTGTGGCCGCGCCTTATATTTTATATTTGCTATAATATAAATGTTGCTTGTGTGGGAGGCGAGCGAGAGAGTGTGAAGGAGTAAACCCAGCAGCGTGGTGAGCTATGACACGGCTCGCTTGGGCTCTGACAGCGTTGGCGGCCGGGTGGTCAACTAGTCCCTTCCCGTCGCTGCCTCGTGTTTTTTACCAGCTCAGAGCTTGCCTGACCCGCGTATCGCCTACATCCTTTGCAATTCTGTCCCCCATACTCGCTACTTTGCATACTATTTCTCTCTCTCGACTTCTCCTTTCTCATTCTCTAATCTTTATTAAACTCAACATCCCTTCTGGTTTCAGCATAGACGTTCACCGTCGACCAGTCGTATTGTACGCGAAGCTCTCAGATATTTCCATGTATTAGGTTAAGGAGGTATTATGCTTTATTGAGGTTTAGAGAGACGGACTTTTCCGTATGTGTCCTCTCTCGGGAAGGTTGTAGACCGGTATATGTCTCCCTTGCAAGGTGTTGAGTGATTCTTCTTGGTTATCTAAAGCTAGACTAGGGGTAAGGTTACTGTGTCGTTGTCTCCGATGTGTGCAGTGTTAGCTAAGCTCTGCACGACATCGACAGATACTGTGGGAGCCTAAGTTGTCTTCGGGTTGGTTTACTTTGCGAGCACAGCGCTGTGGTGTGAGAGGGCCATAGCCTATCCCTCACAACATAGTGCTGCCTCTTTGTGTTGACTTCTGAGGGATCGCCAGGATAGAGCTAGGTACTAGAGACCTAGATTTATCAAGAGAGCATTCCCGTCATATAACGTAATCTTCATTATACCACCCTTGGACGTTTGGCTACGAGCCGCATGCTCGCCCATTGTTGCCCTGCCTTGATACCCCAGCTAGACTTTATTAACCCGGGAGCTGCGGGGAGACTCTTAAGAGTTCCCCCGGCGCACTGCGGGGAGACTCTTAAGAGTCAGAGAAAAAAAAAATCAACTTTTGACATCGAAAAAAAAATATTTTGTTATTTTTTTTTTTTTTTTTTTTTTTTTTTTTTTTTGGCCCCTGGGCCATGCAAAATCTCAGTCCTCTACCTCCCCTCCTTCCCCACTTTCCTCCTCTCCTTCAGTTATCACCTATTTTCCCTGTTATTCCCTTATTCTGAGGTATATTTTCGTGCTAACATTAGAAATCCGATTGGAGGGTGTGGTCATCACTGATAGCAAGCGAGTGCAAGAGAGAGAGAGAGAGTATCGATCGACTGTGTCTCAGTGGCCTTGGGGGAAATTGGCGGGAAAGCAGATTGCCTCACCCATACATTATACAACTCGCGGGCTATATCTCCGATTTTGACCATCCAAACGCTGTTTTCACTCGTTTTATTGTTGTTTCAGGTTAATACCTTTATAATCAACCCATAATAGGCGCATATGGATAAGTATTAATGCTATTAATGGCACAATGAATATTTTAGTGACGGAAACACCTCAAATACGTCAGCACAGGGGGACGTTTCCAATTACCCCCATGCGCACTTCAGAGGTTAACTGAGCAGACACTGGTTAGAGATAAGCCCCATTGTTATATGTATGCAGCATTATTATTCACTGCACTTTTGAGCCGAGGTTGTTGTTGAGTTGCACAACCCGAGTAGGCTGTTGCGTTGTGTCACGAAGCATTTCTTTAGTTGTCGAGCATTACTACCTTTGCGCAGTCTTTATTATTCGCCTGCCTATTATTACTATATGTCCTAGCATTTATTGTGACCCGTATTCTGCATTATATTTGTTCAAGATTCTTTACGAACATCTTCCCAGCATCAGACTTATTTCAGAAGTTTCCAGTTGATGTTGTAGGACTAGCATTGCACTTTCTTTAATACAGGAGTGCCAGTTATTTGAGTATCTACTGTAACGTTAATTAATCACGTTAACTATTAATCATGTTCTTTGTGTAACATAATCGAGTAATCTTTTACTGTTTGAGAATAGGCTGTTTCATTGAGCGTCAGCCTAGTGTGTGTGCACCAGTTACCGAGCCGTAGGATACCTCGTTGTCCAGGCACGACTCAGGGCGGTAATGGTGTTTTGTTTTCCAGTGTTTAAGGCAGGGGTTGGATCTAATGTTACTGTTGTTGCTTTTTGCCATTATCTAGTCCAATGTTGAAGAGCCCTGTGTCTTTGAGAACCTGGATCGTAGCAAATGGCGACCTTGCCAGGATCTTGTGAACTAAGAGATAATTGCAGGATTGTTGTGGTCATTTGTTTTATTGAGGAATATAGTGGGCACGTTAGAATTTTTTTTGGCAAAGTAGTATAGCACTTGAGAGTCTTCAGACATTTTTGGCAAGTGAATAGTGCTACATAGGAGCTTGGGTACTTCTATTTTTTTATAAACGTGAGAATTTTTGGTGGACACCATGGGAGACGAATCAGATCATACTGAGGGTTCAGGGAATGATGCAGGCTCTGATGGGCAGATGCCAGGGGGGGTTAGTAACTAGTGAGGAGGCCGCAAAGAAGTTTTTGGAGGTGCCTATAACAGCTGATCGACTAGAGGGAATTAGCAAGTATGGTCTACAGTGTTTGGCTCACCTCATGGGGCTTAAGGTGGCTCATGGCATCAAGAAGAACGATTTGAGGGCTTGCGTACTGGGGGCGGCTAGTGAGATCCAGGGTGGAGAGGGTGCTCGGGGACTTCTGCTCGAACCCCCCCTCCACTCTACTCCCATCGGGACCTCTAGGATGCCGGAGTTTAGTACGATCCCGCAGGCCGATAGCCGCTGGCAGCGTGGTTTAGGATCGCTGGGTGGGCCTCCAATAGTTGCACCTCCTCCTCAAGGTTTCACTACAGAAATGCTCTTCCAGCTTGAGATGGCTAAGATGCAGGCTGAGCGTGAGGAACGTCTCGAACTCGCTAAGATAGAGGCTAAGCGACAGGCTGATCTCGAACTCGCTAAGGCTAAACAACAGACTGATCTCGAACTCGCGAGAATAAAAGCCCAGTCGGAGGCTAAGTCTACCAGGTACCGTGCAGATATCGATCTTGAGAAGACTCGGGTGGAAACGACAGGGCAACGTCTCGGTGGTGGGAATCGTGGGCATGATCAGTCTTTGTCGCACCTGTTGAAGCTAGTCCCTGTATTTGATGAGTCGGGTGTCACCGAATTTTTCATGAGATTTGAGAAGAAGTGCCAGGAACACCAGTGGCCTGGGGAGAAGTGGGCAGCCCTTGTTTCCTCTAGACTTGTGGGCAAGGGACTCAAGGCTTATGATGCATTGCCTATAGAGTCGTGTATTATCTATGAGGAACTCAAGGAGGCTGTCCTGAGAGCATACGAACTACAACCAGAGACGTACAGGTTGAAGTTCCGGGGTGTTACCAAGGGTTGGGAGAGCACCTTTTTGGAACATGCCCGGGAGCTGTCCGATGCTTTGGGGAATTGGCTGAGGTCGGAGAAAGCTACTACGTTTGACGACATTAAACAGTTGGTGCTTTTAGAGCAGTTTTTCAAATGCACGGGCAGCGACCTGACGTTAAACCTGAAAGAAAAGCAACCAAAAACTCTACAGGAGGCAGCTGAGATGGCTGACCTCCGGCTATCACTAATTCGTGGGTGCGGGTCTGCCCAGCGTAGTGAGGCAGGTAACAAGGGGCGAGACGCCCCACTCCCCCGAGTTAGTGATATACCTTATGCAAACAAGTACAAGAGCCATGATACCAAGACTGACCACAAGACTAGCACCGTCCCGTTTAAGAAGGGGCCGGGCCCTTCCCAGTACCAAGGGAAGCCCAAAGGGGAGTTGGAGTGTTATCATTGTCATAAAAAGGGGCACTTTGCAAGAGTCTGTCCTAGCAAACCACCTACAGCAGCTGTGTCTTTGGCCTGCAACATTGGTGTGTCTCCAAAGTCGTCTGAGTTTGCCCGGGGCAGTTCGTCAGAGGCTGAGGCACAGCCAATGCAGAAGCACCTGGGAGGCTCGAACCCTGCTCGGGATGTTTTTTGCGACCATAGAGGGCGGGGTTGCGTGATGTGGGCGGGGCGCAAGCATGGAG
Source organism: Paralithodes platypus (assembly GCA_032716605.1). Lineage (NCBI taxonomy): Eukaryota > Metazoa > Arthropoda > Malacostraca > Decapoda > Lithodidae > Paralithodes > Paralithodes platypus. Next base: position 5,196,553 of record CM064482.1, on the reverse strand, counting down.
TAGAGGTCTTGCGTGATACAGGTGCTTCCCCAGACTCTGATGAAAAACTTGACTGGCTACCCTATAAACGTGGCTCGGGTGGTAGTGGTGCAGGATATTAATGCAACTCGGTCATACCCGCTGGTGCGGTTGGAGTTGGAGGTGGATGGTGTGGCACATAAATTGGATGTCGGGATTGTGGAGAAACTGCCAGTGGAGGGCGTCGACCTTCTTCTCGGCAACGACTTTGCAATGCCCGCTTCTGAGGTTCTACCCTTAGTCGTTTCCGAGAAGCTGGCCAACGTGAGTAGGGAAGAGCAAGAGTGGGTCGAGCGGTGCCAAACACAACCCATGGCGTGTGTTGTCACCCGAGCTCGGGCAGCTAAAGTGTCACAGCCTAGTCCTCCGTCTTCAGACCAGCGGAGGAACGATCAACAGGAGGAGGCTAAAACTGGAGTTGGTTTTAAGAGTTTTGACTCGGCGGCTCTCCTGGGTGATTCAGTATTAGCACCATTACTTAATTCTGGAGTAGCCCCTGTAGCTGTCATCGAGAGTGACGAGGCTGGGCATGACGAGACTCCACGACAGCAACGTTATGTACATCGAGAGAGACAGAGGGAGCAGCCCAGTATCGGGGAAGGTCATGCATTGCTCCGGGAGCAGTTAGATCGCTTAGCACCCTCAGATATACGTCGGTTGCAACTAGAGGACCCTGAGCTCCAAACGTGTGCTAATGGAGCTGTAGAGCTCGACGAGAACGGCGATGCACAGCCAGGAGATTTTTTTTATTTAGAAGGCATCCTCTATAGGCGTTTTCAAGACCCTAAACGTAGTTGGCAAGAGGGGTCCGGAGTAGTGGTGGTGCCAGTACGGGAGTGCAGGGATAGCCTACTGAGGTTGGCGCATGACGTACCACTGGCAGGACATCTAGGGGTGAGAAAAATGGTGGCGGCTTTAGAAAAATTGTTTTGGTGGCCGGGGTTGAAGGGGCAGGTAGTAACCTGGATAGCAATGTGTCATACGTGCCAGAGGGTTGGAAAACCTAACCAAACAATTCCGAGAGCCCCGTTGCACCCCATTCCTGTCAGTGGACCGCCCTTCAGTAACGTCATCATTGATATGGTCGGACCCCTACCCCCTACTAGTGCCGGTAATAAATTTCTATTAACTATCATGGATGTGGCCACTCGTTATCCTGATGCATATCCAATGAGAAATGGCACGGCGAAAACTGTTGTCCGGAACCTGCTCTTGTATTGCTTGCGGTATGGTTACCCGCAAGAGGTGCAATCGGACCAAGGTTCTAATTTTATATCTAATCTGTTCAAACAAACTATGATCCAGCATGGCATCAGCACTGTCGTCTCTTCTGCGTATCACCCGGAGAGTCAAGGGGTGTTTGAGAGGTGGCACGCCACGCTGAAAAGCATGCTTCGATGTTACTGCGCAGAGAACGGAAAGGATTGGGACCTTGGTCTGCCGTATGTTTTGTTCGCGGCAAGAGAAGTACCTGGAGAGAGTCTCGGTTTCAGTCCGAATGAGCTTGTTTTCGGGCATCAGGTGAGGGGCCCTCTCCACATGGTGAAGGAGATTTGGGAGGGTACCGCTAAGCCATGTTCTATGTTGAGATATGTCCTCGAGAGCAGGGAGAGAATGCTTAGAAATCTGGAGCTGGCAGGGCGTAATTTGGTGAGTTCGCAGGCCTGTATGAAGGACAGGTACGATACTAAGGCGAAACTCCGGGAGTTTCAGGTAGGTCAAGAGGTGTTGGTCCTGTTGCCTTTGTCAGGTCATCCTCTGGCTGCCAAGTACGCTGGGCCTTATCGGGTGGTGTCAAAGATCTCCGATCTAGATTACCTAGTTGCCACTCCAGACCGGAAGAAGCGTAACCAACTATGCCACATTAATTTGTTGAAGGAGTATGTGAGGCGCCCACCTAAGTCACTAGCTGTCCCTGTGTTGACCTGCCGCGGTCATGGTGGAGAAGGAGAGGGGGGCAGCAATGATCAGGTGGATGATAACTGGGATTGTCATGTCTCGGCTGATCAGTGGGCGGGGAATTCGAGCCAATGTGCGCACGATGCTCTGGCGCACCTGCCGGAGGAACAGCAGGTGGCAGTGCAGCGCCTGTTCGATTCATACCCCACTGTATTTGCCGAGCACCCAGGCCTCACTACTCAAGCGGTGCATGATGTCGACGTAGGAGAGCACCCCCCCTTCAAGTCGATACCTTATCGGGTGCCACCCATTAAACTCCCAACGCTCAGGGACGAGCTGGAGTATATGCTGGCGAGAGGCTTGATCGAAAAGGGGGCAGTACGGTGGACTTCTCCTGTCACTCTGCAGCCCAAACCTGATGGAAAAGTTCGGTTCTGCATTGACTTTAGGCGGTTGAACGGGTTGACCCCCACCAATGCATATCCTCTTCCCCGGGTGGATGACAGTGTGGATAAGATCGGGAAAGCAAGGTACTTGACCAAGGTAGACCTCGTCAAAGGCTACTGGCAAGTACCACTGTCTGAGCGGGCTAAAGAGGTGTGCGGGTTTGTGGTGGATGGCAGTACTTACCGTTGTAACGTGATGCCATATGGTCTGAAAAATGCACCGGCCACTTTCCAGAGCTTAATGAACGACATCGTAGCAGACATCCCAAACTGTACTGTCTACCTTGATGACGTGATCATTTATGACAACGATTTCCAAAGTCACTGTGAGCACATAGAAGCCTTATTTATTAGTGGCCCCTCCATCATTGACGAACATGCCTATTACATAAGGCATCCTCTTCAAACACTAATCCGCCGTAGTTTGAATCTACCGCGCAGAGCATTTAAAAACTGAGGAGCCTTCATCATGAGCGCACGCGACCTCACTCATGGCTTCAGTCATTATGAATTGGGTTCTCACTACGAAAAAACTTCGTAAAAAATAAAAACAAAAAGAAAATAAGAATAACTATCTAATAAGCTTTCCATCATATCGTGGATGTACTTGTGTGGATTTCTGACCAGACGCTGATTCAGGCGTCATTCCTCCTTCTCTGCTCTGCGTTCAGCCTGCCCGGACGTGTCTCCCTACGCTCCGCTGATTCCGCATTTGTTGCGTCCCTAGTTAGTTTTTTCTCATTTGTTTACTCCGGGATGTATCGAGTAAGGTTAGGATATGTGTAGCAGGAGTGTCCTGGGCTGGTTGCCCGCAGTGCAGTGTATTTTGGGTCGTGTGTTTGGGGCATCTATTTCGGATGTTCCCTCGTGGTCCTGTTGTGGACATGTGAACTTTTTCACAGTTAGTTAGCTTGTGTTGCAGGCGGCTTTCATTACGCGTTAGTTATTGCTGCCTTTTATCTGTCTGATGAGGTAAGCTTTGCTTACTGACGTTCCCAGCGTATTTTTCTTCACTTAGTGAAGTTTTTTCTGGGTCCCGAGTCAGTCTTCCCTTTGCCGGAAGTATTTGCTACAGTGGTGTGTTGGCGGTGGTTCCTGTTGTGATATTTCCAGTGTTTTGTGTATATTTCAACATTTATTATGCCGTCTACTTAGGCCTAGCCAGCCACGCGTAGCTTTTGCCACATGTACAAGTGTTATTGTTTATTATTTATAAATATGCCCTACTGTGTCATGTGTATCCGGGTTTTAGTTGTGTATTGGCTAATTCCTCGGACTATGTTTGTTCCTGGTTTAGTTGTGTATTGGCTAATTCCACGGATTATTGTGTGGACTTAGGTTAGTCGTGCGTGGCTTCCTTTGTGTCCGTTGTACGATCAGATGGTGTCTGTTCGGGGTGGGTTTCCTTCCGGCGGGTTTTTTCTCGGTTTCACCATGAAAAAAACCCGGCCGAGAGCCGTGTTGGGCCACACGTGGTTTTCACACAGGCTTGTATTCCCGGCGATGAGGTGTCTGTGGCTCTCCAGGACTGCGTCTCTGTTGGTACCTGGTTTCAGGCACCCTTTGATTCCCGGCAGAATGACTGTACCCATCTATAAAACGCTGTTCATACGAACATACGTTATGTAGTTTTTCTACCAGGTTTTACAAAAAACCACATGAAAAACCTAGCTGTGTTAAGGGCTTTCCTCCCCGGCGATCTTTTACAAAGAAGTGGGGACAGGAACTTATGGGGTTAACTTTTTGACATCTCACCCGGCGGGTGTACCTTGGTAGGGTGGGATGAACAACTAAGTCAATTAGTTCATTAACCATTCCATTTTAAGTGATACTATATGTATCGCCGCCTTTATACTTACGGCGATTGAAGGTTCAATTAGGGTTAACATCGTTTTTCACACCCGGGGGTGCTCCTAGGTGGAGGAAATAAGGAATTTACAATTCAATTTCGAGTTAACCACTTAATTTAGTGATACAATTAGGTATCGCCGCCTTCAACCTTACGGCGATCTTTTTGTGACAATTCGTTAGGAATCAGATCTCGTGTCAGCCCGCCCTGTGTTATTCTACTAAAATATTTCAAGGGCCGGCGTCTTTATGGGGGGTTGTTTTTGTTCCAAAAATTGAATCTTAAGACAGTCACCACCAGAAAGACTATAATCGCCATGCTGGACAGTTATATTATGTCAGAGGGTATTCTTCACTTTCTTCAAAAGATTTGTTTAGATATTCTGAACCCCGCCGCGTAACGAGCTGTGATCATTGTGTCATTACATCTCGTTATCCGGTGGGTTATTAACACTTGCGTGCGAACATGTTGGGTTAACCTTATGAGCATTAATTCCTGGAAATTTTGCTCCCAATTAGCTATCAAGGTCCTTTGCGATAATGATAAGACCGCGGCAGTAGCTTTAAGAGAAGTACGGCAGCAGATGGCAGCTTACACTACGATTGTTGCGCATAAATCACTTCAATGTGACAACGTCCCTCTTTGGGATCGATTGCTGTTTGAACACCCTCCCCCCCCTAAACGTTCCTCTAGAGTCACGAGTTATAAGCCGGCGGAGACTGGTCAGGGTTCTGTATCTTCGGCTACTACACCAAAACGTCCAAGAGAGCCTACACCCCCGGCGTCCGCCTCATCGTCTCGGGAGAGATCTCGGTCTCGGTCACCTCTCAGACGCCAGTCTTCTAGTCTTGCCTCTTCACCAGCGAGTAAGAAGAGTAGGACGGAAAGTTCCACCAGTGGTCACGGCGAGGATTCCTCCAAATCTAAGAGTAGTTCTCGGTCACACCGTAGCCATAAATCCTCCAAAAAGGATTCCCATAAGAGACAGTCCTCCCTACATTCACCAGCTTCTAGTGCCTCTCATAGTACCTCTACCTCAGGCAAAGTTTGTGTTAGGCCTCAAGGGTCCAGTGCGGTGCCGGTCCCTAAAGAGGATTTACCTAGTAATATTCTAACCCTGGAATTGGAAAGTTCAGGTGGTTCAATAATTGAGAATGTTTCAGACTCCCAAGAGAGTGTAGGCCAGGGCTTCGGTGTTTGGCGGTTTGCTCAGCCAGGGTCTGACCACCCACGTCCGACTCAAACGAGTCACACAGTAGCTGATGTCCACAGGGACGCGGCGATCCCATCCTCTATTCCTGACTTATCTTGGCAACAAGGTACCCCAGCTTCGGCGGGGTCTTCTCAGGAGGATCAGGAGGAAAAAGACGAGGTTTCTATAATTTCGGAGATGGAAGGGCAAGAGTCAGGCTCAGGCTTAGACGCCGCGCAGGATAGTAATGATTCACCTGTAAGTTCATCATCTAACCAATTTGTTACTGCGCAAGAAATTAATGGGCTACTTACTGATGCTTTATCTAAAAAATTTGGCCAACAACAGGAAACCCCCATTATGGACTTGGGGGCTCCCACGACAAGTTCTACGGTACGGCCTCTGATGACTTCGATTGCTTTATCTAAGATCCCTAACCCTCCCACTCTGTCACCATCAGGGGTTACTAAGCCTGCTACGGCGGCATTGACAACTTCAAATGTCAGGGTCATCACGGACGTCAATCCACCCCCTCTAGACAAGGCGCCTCTCAGAAAGGTAGCTATGCCCTTGCTTTATGGACCAGACGAGTCATGGGTCCTTTTGACCCCCACTAACCCAGAGCTCGCCCAACCTACCTTGTCAGGGGAACTCCCGGTACCGCGTGAGTGGGTCATCCAGGGCAATAAATCAAAGAAATTGAGGGCCTTGGATATTTTGGGGAATGTACTAGACGTAAACATCAAGGCAATACCTAGTTATTATCACCAAGACTATTTTGTGTATGCTACTAAACCAGCTTTACCCCCTGCCTCAGCTTCAAAACTATTTTCAGACTGGTCTAAGCTGGATGGGTTTAATGATATTAAGACTCTGTCAGCTCTTACTCCTGAACTTGATTTACAGACCGTCACAGACAAAGCAGCTAATCCAGTTTTGAAGGTGGGGCAGTTGGGGCCAGGACCTAGGGTAGATTGGGAGATAGAGGCTCAAAACTTTGCAACCACATTCACTTCTAAATCTTCCCACCAGATCCCTCAGGACACTCATTCTTGGTTCTCCATGCCGGTAGGTTCTGCCGGCGGAGTCCCAGCAGCCTTGTTTTCTTTCCTAGCTGCCCCTAAGATTAATCTTTGTGAGCTAAAAGACCCCTTCACTACCCCTACCCCTACTCACCTAGACAGAGAATTTAGGCTAAGGGGGAAAGCTTTTCGCCTGTTCTCTCAGTACATAGTGTCTCAACAGGTGGCTAAGTCTTTACTACGGTCCACTCAGGCAATCGCAGACGCGGATGCCAGAAGATCGGTTGAATTATCCCGGCGACTGCTCCTCCAGTCGTCAATCCAATCCTTGGGTGACATACGCACCGCCTTGCTTGAGGCGGTACGAGCAAGACAAGATCTCAGAATGTCTTTAGTTCGCAAGCTACCTGATCGCATTGCGAATCAGGTGATCATGTCACCAGTGCTTACTCCCTCTTTAATGTCCCCTGAAGTGTGGCGAACGGTGTTCAATATGGCACAGGCCGTTAAGCACAGTCCCACTCCAGCTAAGAAACCTGCATTTAACTTCCCCAAACCTAGGCCAACTGCTAAAGCTCAGCCAGGGGGATCTAAACCCTTTCTTCTGCCTAAGTCCTCCCACTCCCCCCAAGGTCAGTACAGGCATAGACAGAGTCGGTTTTCAGGTCAGAGAGGACGCGGCCAGCATAAGCCAGGTCAGGGCCAGTCTTCGGCCAACACCAGCCAGCCGGCAAAGCGTCCAGCACCACCAACCCCACCATAAAAAAACTAAAGTCTCTCTCACTCCCGGTGCCAACCTTAAGGCCGGAGGACCCGAGGGTAGTACAGCCGGCGAACCCTTGTCTGCTAACTGGGTCGTTCCGAACGTGTCACCAAGCATGGCCTTTAAACACTTGGGCACGGATGGTGGCACGCAAGGGCATCACTTGGCAGTGGCTCCGGCGACCTCGCTTACGTCAGCCGATAACGGCGAATTTTGTTTCTTTAGAGGTGGAGTCACTGGTCCAGGAAATGATTGCCAAGAATGTCATCATCCCGGTCCCCCCAAATTACCCTGTATTCACGTCCAAACTATTTTTGGTTCCCAAAAGGGACAGTGTTCAGATGAGGCCGGTCGTAGACCTGTCTTATCTGAACCTTCACATTCACAACGAATCTTTCAGAATGTTAACAGTACACCAAATCAGGCTAACACTTCCGCCGGGAGGTTGGATGTGTTCACTAGACCTGACAGACGCCTATTGGCACGTCTCGGTCAACAAAAGATTTCAAAGGTTTTTGGCCTTACGGATCAGGCACCAAAATTTTGTTTTTCAAAGGATGCCGTTCGGCTTGAACCTAGCACCTCGATTATTCACGAAATTAGTCCGGCAAGCCCTGATACCATTGTTAAAACAGGGGATCAGAGTGTTGTGGTATCTAGACGACTGGCTGGTAGTGGCAGAGACACAACACTTATGCATAAAACATGTCAATATTATTTTAAATCATGTCAAAACTCTAGGCTTCAAGGTAAATCTGGTAAAGTCAAACCTTGTTCCCTCACGAGTAATTCAGTGGATAGGGCTGGTCTGGGACACGGCCGCTCTCACTCTGAGTCAGAGTGTGGACAATCGCAACAGGTTTCGCAGGAAACTGTTCATGTTTCTTCACAGTCTGACTACGACGCGGAGGGTCTGGGAGTCTCGGGTAGGCTCTCTCAACTGGATTCAACTAACTGTCAAGTTGGGCCGGTTGAAAGTAAAACGATTAATATTGGAAGGCAACAAATATTTCCCGCTCTTACCGGCGGAAAAATTATGGCCCATCCTGAAATTAATCCACACCTTGCTAGCGGTCTGGGCAAAGAGGGAAACGTTGCATTCAATAATGTCATGGACCTCTCCTCCACCAACGGTATGGGTAGACACGGATGCGTCAGGCACAATAGGGTGGGGATTTCAGTCAAATCAGGGGCACCAGGGTCAGGGGCTTTGGTCCCACTTAGAAATCTCTCACATCAATGTCAAAGAATTACTAGTCCCCTTGTATTTCCTTCAGGCTCACGGGCCGGCGTTACAGGGCAAGTCGGTGGCCTTCAGGATGGACAATCTGAATGCAGTTCACTGTATTCAGAAACAAGGATCAACGAGGTCAAGGAGGTTGCTAAACGTGTCGGAAGAGATTTTTACTCTCGCCAACAGACTAGACATTTACATTCACGCATCTTATCTCCCAGGCGTAGCGAACGTCTGGGCAGACGCTCTGTCCCGGAGACAGAGCACGACAGTAGAATGGGAGCTCAAGCAACCCATTTTCAACCTAATGATTGCAGAGCTCTCCCATCCACAAGTGGATCTTTTTGCGTCCGAGGAGACTCACAAACTCCCTCTATACCTCACCCGCCGGGCGAAAACGCCGGCAGGGGGGCCAGACGCCCTAGTGACAGACTGGAACAGATGGAGCTCCATCTATCTGTTTCCGCCGCCAGATGCGTCACTAATGTGCCACGTAGTGAACAAACTACGGGATTATCGAGGCTTAGTCTCGCTAATCGCGCCCCTGTGGCCGGCGCAGTTGTGGTACCAGCAATTGAAAACGTGGTGCCCGGACCCGGTGTCGCTCCCAGTCGGGTATTTCCACTTAGACACGATTGGCAACCTAGCGACCTCGCTGACTTTTGCATTATGGACATTCAGGAGGCCAAGTGGCTAGCACCATACGGTAGAGATGTGACCAATAAATTAATCAATCAATATACTCAGTCTACGAAACGACAGTATCACTCACATTGGCAAGCTTTTACTTCCTGGATCATCAGAACGGAACAGAATGTGCCGTCAGTGGCTTTAGTTTTCAATTATTTAAATTATCTGTTTGAGCAGAAACATTTATCTGTAGTAACATTAAAAAATCACTTAACTGCGATTAGAGTGCCCTTTTTAGACCTGACAGGTCTCTCCATACCGGTGGCGGAGGAAACAGGTTTTATGAGAGCTTGTTTTAAACTTCGCCCACCTCCCCGTCAGCTCATGCCTACTTGGTCTCTCGACAAAGCCTTGTCTTTACTTCACTCTCGTCTGTACCATAATACTGCAGACTTTGCATTACTCTTAAAAAAGGCGGTTTTCCTTATGGCTTTGGCCACCGGGAACAGAGTGTCTGAGCTGGCGGCGATGAGCAACACACCTAATTGCCTTAGGTTTGGCAGACTTAATGAATGTATTTACATTGCACCTTCCCCAGGTTTTGTAGCCAAGAATGAGCACAGTGCACACGTGTTTTCTGAGTTCACGGTGCCGGTGTTAAAAAGGGGTAAGGTGCATCATAATCTATGTCCAGTGCAAGCTCTAACCAAATATTTGAGAGTAGCTCCTCTTAACCCCCAAGGTGCTTTATGGGTAGCAAGTACGGGTAAACGCTTACTTAAACGACGATTAGCCTCTCTTCTGGTCGAAGTCATTAAAGAGAGTAATCCCGGCGTTGTGGGTAGGGCCCACGATTTACGCAAATGGGCAGCTTCTTTACGTTTCCTGAAATTTTTTTCAGTAGAAGATATCGCGTCCACTCAGTTGTGGGCGTCTAATCATACGTTTTTGTCTAGATACTTGTCAGTTGCTCTAGACAAGCCTTCCTTACCATGTATAGCTTTAAGGCAGAGGGTCTAGGTGGCCCTGCAGTCACTTTTGTGTATTTTCACGAGAAGGGGGGGGGGGGGTGCAGTCAGCTGACATAGGACACCCTAGACCCCGCCGGAGTATAAGAGCTGTGATACAATTTAAGGTTAATGTGATATGAAAATTTCTCAGCGAGAAATTGTGCTAGTACAATGTTAGTACAAAACAACGGTGTTGTTATAGTAGTTTTAGCTGCGAAAGCAATCTAATATTAAAATAGTGGAGATCCTTTGCAATTTACCTCCACGATTATTTTGGGGTTTATTATGTGCACATATAAACTTATAACTTGTTAATTTTTGTCACCACTCGTTGAGTGGGATGCCTTTGTACCTGCAGATCTGTGTTCAGAATCTTCAGGGTTACCCATTTTTTGTCAGACAGGCTTCTTTGAAGCACGCACCTGCCTGAACCCCTTTTTCTTGTATATTTTTGGCCTACGCCACATTTAAATATATTTTTCAAAAGTAAGAATACTATGTGGTTGTTTTTTATTATCTGCTTTTATAGAGTTATGATATGATTACGAATGTCCCCCTCCAGTCTTAGAAATCAGGCATGTTCGTCAATGATGGAGGGGCCACTAATAAATTATAGGTTTGACTCCTGTAAGGAGATAAAGAAAACCTAATATTTAGTAGTGGCCCCGTAATCATTGACGACTGGGGCCCTCCCGACCGTCCCCTTCCCATTCGTTGATGTATTAAGGATTTTGGTTTACTTGATATGTCAGTGAAGGAGGAATGACGCCTGAATCAGCGTCTGGTCAGAAATCCACACAAGTACATCCACGATATGATGGAAAGCTTATTAGATAGTTATTCTTATTTTCTTTTTGTTTTTATTTTTTACAAAGTTTTTTCGTAGTGAGAACCCAATTCATAATGACTGAAGCCATGAGTGAGGTCGCGTGCGCTCATGATGAAGGCTCCTCGGTTTTTAAATGCTCTGCGCGGTAGATTCAAACTACGGCGGATTAGTGTTTGAAGAGGATGCCTTATGTAATAGGCATGTTCGTCAATGATTATGGGGCCACTACTAAATATTAGGTTTTCTTTATCTCCTTACAGGAGTCAAACCTATAATTTAGTCAACTTAGTAAAGCAGGCTTGGTGGTTAATCTGGGCAAGTGTGACTTTGTGAAAGCCACGGTGCAGTATCTGGGGTTTGTGGTTGGGTTAGGGCAGGTGAGCCCGCCCCAACAGAAGATACAGGCTATCGACTTGTTCCCCAGGCCGACCACCAAGCGGCAGATCATGAGATTTTTGGGCATGATTGGGTATTACCGCCGCTTTATAAGAGGCTATTCTACTGTGTTAGCTCCTTTGACAGATCTACTAGCTAAAGATAAAAAGTTCCGCTGGGCACCTGAGTGTGAGCAGGCGTTTCGAGTAGTTAAACACCTTTTATGCACTCACCCTATCCTCAGGGCCCCGGACTTTGAACGACCATTTCAGTTGGCGACTGATGCCAGCGGAGTAGGGGCTGGTGCCGTACTTTTGCAGACAGACGAGGAAGGTCTTGAGCATCCAGTCAGTTTCTTTTCAAAGAAATTTAATTCAGCACAGAAAAACTATTCGGTTGTTGAAAAGGAACTGCTGGCAATCGTGTTAGCGCTCAGACACTTTGAGGTCTATGTTCCTGCATATGGGCCAGTCGTGGTAGTGTATACCGACCACCACCCGCTTAAATTCCTCAATCAATTCCACAACCGGAATATGAGGCTGACCAGATGGTCGCTCATGTTGCAAGAGTACAACTTAGACATTCGCCATATTGCCGGTTGTGAGAATGTGATTGCGGACTGTCTGTCGCGGGTGGAGGATCCGGGGTAGGCTACCACAGTATGTTGATATAGCCTCCTGTCTTGGCTCGCGGTGTATTTTTGCGCTGGTGCTTGTTGGCTCGCGTGTGTAGCATCAGCGTAGGGTCGCAGGGCAGGAGTTGTTGGCTTTGATTAGAAGAAAATTAGGCTACATCTATAGTAGCCGCCAAAAACAACATTAAAATAAAATATGAAAAATAAAATAAAAACTTTCTTTTTAATAATTAATTATAAGATAATATTGTAGCTGAGTACTGAGTGCAGATGATTTTCCCTCAGTAGGCTGTGCTTCTTAAAGCTCGCTCTGGGAGCAAAATGTTATGAATTAATGTATTATATTTGGGAAGGGTGATAAGATTTGTTTTTATATAAAAAAATTGTTGTATTTTTTTTTTTGAGGAGACTGAGCTTGCATTCCATGAGTGGCGGAGTGGTTAGGAGTGGCAGATTTTAGCGACATTCTGCCTGTTCAGATATGGGCTAATGGTTGAGTGTCCCATATCTTGGGGGGGTGTGACGCCTCCCGGCGTTAGCAGAATGGTTGCGTGGGGCATTGCAGCTCGCTAGCGCTCACCAGGATGGGGGGATAGTCTACAGTTGTCCTAGAATGATCTGCTTTATTTCATTAGTGTTGTGTTGCCACAGACAGTCTAAAAGTGGTCTTTGTTTTGGTCTGTGGCTGCGCCTTATATTTTATATTTGCTATAATATAAATGTTGCTTGTGTGGGAGGCGAGCGAGAGAGTGTGAAGGAGTACACCCAGCAGCGTGGTGAGCTATGACACAGCTCGCTTGGGCGCTGACGGCGTTGGCGGCCAGGTGGTCAACTAGTCCCTTCCCGTCGCTGCCTCGTGTTTTTTACCAGCTCAGAGCTTGCCTGACCCGCGTATCGCCTACATCCTTTGCAATTCTGTCCCCCATACTCGCTACTTTGCATACTATTTCTCTCTCTCGACTTCTCCTTTCTCATTCTCTAATATTTATTAAACTCAACATCCCTTCTGGTTTCAGCATAGACGTTCACCGTCGACCAGTCGTATTGTACGCGAAGCTCTCAGATATTTCCATGTATTAGGTTAAGGAGGTATTATGCTTTATTGAGGTTTAGAGAGACGGACTTTTCCGTATGTGTCCTCTCGCGGGAAGGTTGTAGACCGGTATATGTCGGGGGACATTCGTAATCATATCATAACTCTAGAAAAGCAGATAATCAAACAACCACATAGTATTCTTACTTTTGTAAAAAAGAGAGATTCGGGTGCATAAACTTTATACAGCCTAAATCTTCAAAAAGGGGTACAAGCAGGAGCGTGCTTAAAAGAAGCCTGCTTGAAAAAGGGTTAACTCTGAGACTCTGTGTACAGATCTGCTAGTTAAGAAGGCACCCCACTTAAAGTAAGTGGTGAAAACTAAAAACTTATAAGTTTACATGTGCACATATAAACCCCATTAACTAGTGGATATATTCCTAAAAATATAACCAAACATAAATGAATTCTTGTACATTCGTAGAAGTACTGAACTCGTGTACTTATGCAGAAGTAATTACTGCAAAAGTAAAAGTCGTAGTTGCCACTACCGAGATTTCTCAAAAATCTATTGCTTCACAGCCAAAGCTACTTACAACAAGAATTGTCGTAACACTACTATTGGCCTTTAGCACAATTTCCTGCAATGAATACTACAGAGAAATTTTATAATACAATGCCTACAACCAGTATCACAGCTCGTATGTTCCGAACACATACTCCGGAGGGGTCTAGGGTGTCCTATGTCACACTGACTGCACCCTCCCCCCCCCCCCCCCTTTTCTTGAAATTAATTAAAACGTGACTAAAAGGGCCACCTAGACCCTCTGCCGTAAAGCTATATATGGCAAGGAAGGTTTGTCCAGAGCTACTGAAAGGTATCGAGGCAAAACCTCCTGATTAGAGGCCCACAACTGTGTGGACGTAATAACTTCCACCGAAAGATTATTAAGGAAACGTAAAGAGGCTGTCCCCTTGCGTAAATCGTGGGTCTTACCCACAACGCCGGGATGCTTCTCTTTAAAGTCCTCGACCAAGAGAGAAGCCAGTGTACGCTTCATCAATCGTTCACCCGGACTTGCGACCCATAAAGCACCCTGGTGATTTAGAGATGCCACTCTTAAATATTTGGTTAGAGCTTGCACTGGGCAAAGAAGATGGTGCACCTTTCCCCTGTTTAACGCCGGCACCGTGAACTCTGAAAACATGTGTTCACTGTGCTCAATCTCGGCTATGAATCCTGGGGAAGGTGCAATGTGAATACACTCATGAAGCCTAACAAACCTGAGGCAATTAGGTGCGTTGCTCATCACCGCCAGCTCAGATACTCTGTTCCCGGTAGCCAAAGCCATAAGGAATACTGCCCTTTTGTAAAATCTGCAGCCTTTGGTACATACGGGAACGAAAATAACGACGATGCTTTGTCCAGAGACCGTGTAGGCCTGAGCTGACGGGGAGGTGGGCGGAGTTTAAAACCTGCCCACATAAATCACTTTCAGATAAATGTTTCTGCATGAACAGATAAATTAAATAATAAACAACCAAGCGGCTAGCTTGGTGTAGTGACTATAGCGTCTCGGACTTCCACCCAGAAGGCCCGGGTTCGCGCCCACGCTCGGCGCATTAAAGATTTTTCACAAGCACTGAGTCGTTACCATCCCTCATGAGCAAAGGGATGGGGTAGTAGTACAGGACCCCAATGGAAATACGCCTAATCGGCCTTATTGAGCTATCCTTAGCTAGCTTAGCATGCGCTAGCTTTAAGAACTATTATTATTATTATTATTATAACGCCACCGAGGGCACAGTTTGTTTTGTTCTAAGAATCCGAGACGTAAAAGCTTTCCAATGCGAATGAAACTGTCGCTTTGTAGACTGGGTATATTGATTCGTGAATATCTTGGTCACGTCGCTACCATAAGGTGCTAGCCACTTGGCCTCCTGAATGTCCAAAATGAACAAGTCCGCGAGGTTTCTAGGTTGCCAATTGTGTTCTAAGTGGAACAACCCGACCAGGAGGGACACTGGGTGCGGGCACCACGTGTTCAAATGCTGGTATCACACTGCGCCGGCCACAGGGGCGCGATTAGCGAGACTATGCCTCGCTAATCCTGTAGTTTGTTGACTACGTGGCACATTAGAGACGCGTCTGGCGGCGGAAAAGAGATAAATGGAACTCAACCTGTTCTCGTCCGTCATCAGAGCGTCAGGTCCGCCCGCCGGCGTTATCGTCCGGCGGCTGAGGTACGACTGTGAGTATCGCCATACACCTTGGCTGTGGCTGTCCCTCGCATGCGAGCTCGGTATACTCCCTGAACGGGAGCCCTCGTCCGAGTCCCGTAAAGGTTTATGATTATGATCCCATAGATCATTAACACATTGAAAGCAGAGCTGGTGAGCAAAATCATAAAGTATACTAATTAATTTAATTTATATTTAATTGTATTAAAATAAATTACTATAAATAAACACAATATTATCATAATATAATCATAGAAAATATATATGTTTATTATGATTCAGCTATTAAATTATTTCATTAACAAATAAAAATAAGATAGGGCTACCTGAGCTTAACGGCGTTGAACATACAGCAATGAGAGGTTCAAGTGCCGACACGACAGAGACTGGGGGAAAACTACCCCGCCCCCGGGAACTACCTGGTCACCTGGTGCAACACCGGTAATCCGCCCTGGAAAGAGAATTTTCCGGGGATTAATGCTCATACGGTTACACCAAAAAAACGGTACAAAATATGTGCCTCAAAACCGCCGGTCAACGAACTGTAGCACTCCACCACTACTTTTCGTTGTCCTTTAGTATCATATTAAAGATTTCAGCATATCTTTACCTGTCCAGAAGATTTAAGCCTATCTTCTGAATCCTCATAAAGATGAAGCATATCTTTATTAAAGATGAAGTCTTTCAAGTATCCCTTTACACTTGAAACACTAGTAAGATTCCGGCATCTTTTTATCCCATAAAATGTCTAAGCCTATCTTAATCTCTAATCTGGCGTCACCCAGAAGCCCTCATAGATCGCCGTCTTGAAGGCCGTGATACCCTATTGTATCAATCAATTGTTTGGCAAATTATCGCGAATTGCAAATCAGTTAATATAACCACCCAAAGGTACAACCGCCGGGTTTTATATGCAATGTCAAACCAATTGTACCTGCCCCAGACCTCTTTGTAAAAAGGTCGCCGGGAGGGAAAGACTAAACAAACCAACGGCATTGTTTCAATGGCTTATTAAAGATTTCAGCATATCTTTTATCTGTCCAAAAGAATTAAGCATAACTTCTTAATCCTCATAAAGATGAAGCATATCTTTATTAAAGATGAAGTCTTTCAAGTAACCCTTTACACTTGAAACACTAGTAAGATTCAGGCATCTTTTTATCCCATAAAAAGTCTAAGCCTATCTTAATCTCTAATCCGGCTTCTCCCAAAAGCCCTCATAGATCGCCGTCTTGAAGGCCGTGATACCCTATTGTATCAATCAATTGTTTGGCAAATTATCTCGAATCGCAAATCCGTTAATATAACCACCCGAAGGTACAACCGCCTGGTTTTAAATACAAGGACCCCAATGGAAATACGCCTAACGGCCTTATTGGGCTATCCTTAGTTGGAATTATGCAAGGCTGGTACATGTCATATTTATAACATACTATGTGGTACCAACTCTGTAAATTGCTAACTGAATAAATATTATTATTATTATTATTATTATTATTATTATTATTATTATTATTATTAATGTCAAACCAATTATACCTGCCCCAGACCTCTTTGTAAAAAGGTCGCCGGGAGGTAAAGACCAAACAAACAGACAGCATTGTTTCAATGGCTTTGAAAAGCAGAGAAAACCAAGTCCAACAGGTGTCAGCCTGATCACCTAGAAAACTATGTGGAGCCCCACTCGACGGGAATAAACCAGGAAGCCTGATCCCAGGCTCGACCATAGAAAACGCAGTTTCTGATGAGCCCTCAAGCGACCAAACTCGTCGGGGTAACTTACCTATTTTAGCCATCCTGACCAAAACTCGGTAAACAAAAACGGTGTTCTCGGAGCAACGAGAAAAACGCCGGAAAGGTAACCCACACTAAACTATACATTACAGGAGGGCGTAATTCATAAAGCAATGAATAACACAGGAAGCCTGATCCTAGGCTCGACCACAGAAAACGCAGTTTCTTATGAGCCCTCAAGCGACCAAACTCGTCGGGGTAACTTACCTATTTTGAGCCATCCTGACTAAAACTCGGTAAACAAACACGGTGTTCTCGGAGCAACAAGAAAAAAACGCCGGAAAGGTAACCCACACCAAACGAGACATTTTAACACATTTTACACAAAGGGTGTGCGCAAAAATAGGGATACCTGAACAGGAGGGCGTAATGCATAAAGCAAAAACCGGGGCAAAGGTAGCCATGACAGAGACTGGTGGGATACTTACTCCAGGTTCTGCATAGACCCGCCGGGACCCAGCTCTGGAAAAAAATAAAATTTCCAGGAATTAATGCTCATAAGGTTAACCCAAACATGTTCGCACACAAGTGTTAAATAACCCGCCGGGTAACGAGACGTAATACTCAACGACTACAGCTCACTACGCAGTGGAGTTTCCTAAGTAAAAGATTTCAGAATATCTTAATTTGTCCAAAAGATTTATGAATACCCTCTGACATAATATATAAAGACCAGCATGGCGTTTATAACTGATTAAGTCTTTCCGGTGGTGTTTGTTTCAAGATTCAATTTTGGAGAAAAAAAAACTAAAAAAGACGCCGGCCCCCGAATTATCTCGTAGATCAAAAACTGGCCGTATGTTGAAGGAGGCGATACACAATGCATCCCTCAATTGTCTGGTCAACTAAACTGAATTTTGAAAATTCGGTCATCCCACCCAACCAGGTTGCACCCGCCAGGTGATTTAAAGTTTAAAAGTTAACCCTAATTGTTCCTAACCCCACATCTTTGTAAAAGATCGCCGGGGAGGAAATACAACAACAGCATAGTTTTATATTGGCTTTGCAAAACCGAAAAAACTACAAACAACACGTGTCCGTATGAACACTGTTAGATGGGTACAGCCAACCCGCCGGGAATCAGAAGGAGCCTGAAACAGGCACCCCAGAGACGCAGTCCTGGGGAGCCACAGACACCCACTCGCCGGGGAAACAAGCCTGTTTTTAAACCACGCGTGGCCAAAACTCAGCAACCAGCCGGGTTTTTTCATGGTGTAACCGAGAAAAACCCGCCGGAAATAACCCACCCCGTCCAGATACCATCTGAACGCAACACAGGACCGAGGCGTAGCCAAAACACAACTAACGCCGGGCCCAACATAGTCCGTGGAATTAGCCAATACACAACTAACCCAGGACACATAAATAGTCCGTGGAATTAGCCAATACACAACTAAACCAGGACACACATCACACAGTAGTACATATTTAGAAAATAAATCAATAACACTTGTATATGTGGTAAAGCTACGAGAGGCTGGCTAGGCCTAGGCAGATGGATAACATTAACATGTCGGAATATAAACAAAAAGCACTGAATTATATCACAACAGGAACCACCGCCAACACACCACTGTAGCAAATACTTCCGGCAAAGGGAAGAACTGACTCGGGACCCAGAAAAAACTTCACTAAGTGAAGAAAAATACGCTGGGAACGTCAGCAAAAATACGCTACCTCATCAGAAAGATAAAAGGAAGCAATAACGCGTAATGAAAGCCGCCTGCATCACAAAGCTAGCTAACTGTGAAAAAGTTCACCTGTCCACAACCGGACCACGAGGGTACATCCGAAATAGATGCCCCAAACACACGACCCAAAATACACTGCACTGCGGGCAACTAGCCCAGGACACTCCTGCTACGCATATCCTAACCTTACTCTATATATCCCGGAGTAAACAAATGAGAAAAAACTCACTAGGGACGCAGCAAATGCGGAACCAGCGGAGCGTGGAGAAACACGTCCGGGCCGGCTGACCGCAGAGCAGAGAAGGAAGAATGACGCCTGAATCAGCGTCTGGTCAAAGATCCACACAAGTACATCCACGATATGATGGAAAGCTTATTGGATAGTTATTCTTATTTTCTTTTTGTTTTTTTCTTTTTTACGAAGTTTTTTCGTAGTGAGAACCCAATTCATAATGACTGAAGCCATGAGTGAGGTTGCGTGCGCTCATGATGAAGGCTCCTCAGATTTTAAATGCTCTGCGCGGTAGATTCAAACTACGGCGGATTAGTGTTTGAAGAGGATGCCTTATGTAATAGGCATGTTCGTCAATGATTACGGGGCCACTACTAAATATTAGGTTTTCTTTATCTCCTTACAGGAGTCAAACCTATAATGTCTCCCTTGCAAGGTGTTGAGTGATTCTTCTTGGTTATCTAAAGCTAGACTAAGGGTAAGGTTACTGTGTCGTTGTCTCCGATGTGTGCAGTGTTAGCTAAGCTCTGCACGACATCGACAGGTACTGTGGGAGCCTAAGTTGTCTTCGGGTTGGTTTACTTTGCGAGCACAGCGCTGTGGTGTGAGAGGGCCATAGCCTATCCCTCACAACATAGTGCTGCCTCTTTGTGTTGACTTCTGAGGGATCGCCAGGATAGAGCTAGGTACTAGAGACCTAGATTTATCAAGAGAGCATCCCCGTCATATAACGTAATCTTCATTATACCACCCTTGGACAACGTTTGGCTATGAGCCGCATGCTCGCCCATTGTTGCCCTGCCTTGATACCCCAGCTAGACTTTATTAACTGAGCAGACACTGGTTAGAGATAAGCCCCATTATTATATGTATGCAGCATTATTATTCACTGCACTTTTGAGCCGAGGTTGTTGTTGAGTTGCACAACCCGAGTAGGCTGTTGCGTTGTGTCACGAAGCATTTCTTTAGTTGTCGAGCATTACTACCTTTGCGCAGTCTTTATTATTCGCCTGCCTATTATTACTATATGTCCTAGCATTTATTGTGACCCGTATTCTGCATTATAATTGTTCAAGATTCGTTACGAACATCTTCCCAGCATCAGACTTATTTCAGAAGTTTCCAGTTGATGTTGCAGGACTAGCATTGCACTTTCTTTAATACAGGAGTGCCAGTTATTTGAGTATCTACCGTAACGTTAATTAATCACGTTAACTATCTTTTCTTTGTGTAACATAATCGAGTAATCTTTTACTGTTTGAGAATAGGCTGTTTCATTGAGCGTCAGCCTAGTGTGTGTGCACCAGTTACCGAGTCATAGGATACCTCGTTGTCCAGGCACGACTCAGGGTGGTAATGGTGTTTTGTTTTCCAGTGTTTAAGGCAGGGGTTGGATCTAGTGTTACCGTTGTTGCTTTTTGCCATTATCTAGTCCAATGTTGAAGAGCCCTGTGTCTTTGAAAACCTGGATCGTAACAACGGACCTGAACTCTCTACCTCACCTCAAAAGTCGCTCTCTTTCTCTTCCTGAGCAGTTTCCTCTGCTAATACTCGATCCAATACTTCGGTGCTAGCCCTGTACTCCCGTAAGCCAATGAAAGATGTTTATAACCAGCTTCCAGAAACTTATTTTGAGGAGAAGAGGGTGGAGGTGGAGGAGGCAAGAATTCAAAGCGAGCAGGCTGCCGTGCGTGCCGCTCAGCTATTCACAGCGCGGGAGGCGGGACTATAAAGTCTGGCGCGGAAAGGTTACAGGGGTCACTCACCCCTCGGAACTCACCGGGTTAGCTTCTTGCAACCCGCTTGCTCTCTCTCGCTCGGGCACAAAGGGAAACCAGGAGCCAACCATTCCAGCTACCCTTCCCTTATCTACAGCAACAGTACAGACCACCCCTGATCTCTCCTCACTTTCGCCCACTCGGAGGATACACCTTCAGTATCCTGCCGCCTGTCGTCACATTGCTAGTCTACACACACACAGTCAAGAAATTCAAGAGGGACGACAGAAAGTGGACAGGAGTGAGGATTTCCAGAGGAGCTATTGGCCAGCTCTGAGGTGGTAAAACACAGTTCCAGTACACACACCTGATTCCAGCACCCATAAATATATTTGTTTAAGGACCCATATTGGGCCCGCATATGATTAAAAAAGAAAGAGAGAAAATGTTTGACTAACCTGGTGGTTCCAATAAAAATTGATGTGTCCTTCTAGGACAAAACTAAAGGAAAAATAATTTAGTCTAATATGTACCTATAAAATGATGATGTGTATTAATTAGTTATTTTTGTTAGCCAAGGCGTAATGCCAAGAGTTGTTATTAGATATAATCTGATAGGAAAGATTTAAGTATAAAGTAAAGAGGGGAGGAAATGATACATTGTTCTAGACTGAGGGGCAACCAATAAGCTCAAGGGGAAACAGTTTCGTTTAGTTGCCCGATAGATCAGCTATATATAGGAAAGGACACTAGTCCACCTAAAATCATGAACTAATTTGTTAATAAGGAAACTATATAGAAGGACACTAGTCCATATGACTCACAGGTTTCTTATGTTTAGAAAGGAAGTTATATCCATATAAATAGGAAGGGTCATTGGGGCAGTTTTGGATAAAAGTGTAAAGGATATCACGTATAACAAAGAATTCCTCAGAAGTTATGTAAAGGAATATAATCGTGAATCTGTTCCGTGTAGGCGTTTTGAGGCACGGCTTATCGTTTGTTTGAACGGTTGTTGATTAAGGTATATATTAAACATAGCGTGTTTGTAATAGGGTTACGCGAGAATATAGTTCGAGGGTGTTATTTAGGTAAATATTGCAAACCAATGTAATTGGAGTAACTGGGTGACAGAACCCAATATTATATTTGAGAGGGAACTTGTGATTCCGGCCGGTGAATTTGTGAGACGTTATATAAGTGTTAAGGTACTTGTGTAGTAACGACGTTTGTGTCGGATGAGTTAATAGATTATATGTATTGAAGCCTTGGTCTCGGGACTAGACACAGAAGGCTCAGTGGACGTGGTTAATTCTTAAGAAAAGAGGAAGAATATCACTTTTGTTTAGATTAGGTAAATAGGGATTGATTCATTAGGCCCTGGTCTCAACAGTAGACACAGCAGGGCTCAGATTACATTATTTAGGATTAGTAACTAGTAACGTGTTTGTTGGATCGAAGTCGACTTGAGTCAATACCTGAATAGCGGGAATTCAGCTAGGGAGTAACGGGAGCTCTAGGGGTCCAAAGTACAACCTATCATGAATCGACGTAATATTCAATCTGTGTCTTGAACTCATCTCGGCCCGAACAAAAGGAGCCGTTATTAGAGTAGTTAGGAAGTTTGTTAAATAAAGTATACGAACTTCTAAATGACTGTCGATTTATCCCCCACAATAGTAGTATTGTATTAAAAACTAAAATAAATACTACATTTTGGTGGTAAGCGGTGGGATTCGACAAATAATTTAGATTGAGTATAATTATCTAACAGAATGATGGGTGTGTTGCCATTCAGATTATGGGAAGAGGGGAAGGAAGAAATCGAGCTCTGGATCGAGCAGTTAGAATGTCAGTTCACGCTACTTCTGGAATACTGCGTTCAATGCTGGTGCCCTTATTACCAAAAAGACATAAACAAGCTAGAACGAGTTCAACGTAGAGTTACCAAAATGATACCTAGCCTAAAGAACAAACCATACGAAGAGCGTCTTAGAGAATTAAATCTATTTCCTTTAACCCAGCGCAGATTAAGAGGTGACTTAATTCAAGTGTTCAAAATCATCAAAGGCATCGACAATATGAACTGTAGTAAGTACTTCACTATCGACCAATCTAATTACACGCGGGGAAACGGTTGCAAAATTATTGGTAAATCTTTTAACTCACACGAATCTAAGAATTTCTTCTTCAATCGAGTTGTCAACTTGTGGAATGGGCTTCCCCGAGACGTTATAGACTGCAGCACTGTTGATTCATTTAAACTCCGCCTAGACAAATATCTCGCATCAAACCCGCGACTGACTGCGTTTGTAAATGAATAACTTTATTTTATCCTCCCCTCAGTTACTAACCCATATGTCCCCTACTAACTTCCTAGTACTGCCACGAACATTAGTTCCAGGGCAGTAGTTCCCTTTCCAATGTTCCCTTACCCACTCTAAACCACTGTTTGGACACTTGATCCTCAGTGTTTTGGAGGACAAGCAGCCTAGAAGGGTCACTAGACCTGTTGTTGCTTGATTTCCTTTGTACTCCTTTGTACTCCTTTGTACTCCTTTGTACTTGACGTAGGAGAAAATGGAAAGAAAATCGCCTATGGAAAGGCACACATAGGCAAGGCCCTGAATGATGTAAGAGTACGTCTGGAGGGACTAGTGTCATGGGCCGAAGTCAGGAGTGCCCTAATTGAAGAATTTGGCCGAGAAAATTCCACCAGAAAAGCCAGAGACAAACTTAAGAGACTGAAACTCGATGGCCAAAATGTGAGAGCCCTGAGGAGGGAAATCGCTAAGAATGTTAAACTGGCGTATCCCCATATGGACCAAGAGAGCCAGGAAACTGAGATCAGGGAGATTATGATCCAAGCCTGCCCGGTGGAGGTTAGAAAGCATTGCATCATTCATGAGGTCAATACTACTAAGGAACTTATGGAGGTAATTAAAAAGATTATGGAGGCTCGAGAAGTAAAAGAGGAAAAACAAAAAGGGGAGGAGGAGAATCCAAGAAAAGGGTATCCGAGAGCCCTGATCTGATGCTTCACTTGTAGACAGACCGGACACCTAGCTAGGAACTGTACCGTCCACAAGTCCCAACTCCTAGATTTGACCCCAGACCCTCACTTCCAAACGATCGACCTCTACCCAGGGGAACCGATCCAAACCGGGGAGGAATGTTTCCAGTAGAATATTGGGAGACAGAAAAGCAGCCAAAAGTCATGATGCCGGAAGAGAGAGAAAATTTTCTGTGAAACCTCACATAGAAGGGCGGTATAGTGAGGTCAATATCTTAGAGAGACAAACGCCTTGTGAAACTATAGTCATAAATGGGAAAGCCGCTAACATGTTAATTGATACGGGGGCAAACCGAAGTTGTCTTCTAGAGAATTTCATCAAAAAAAATCAGCAAGAAATGGGCCCATTAAATCAAACCAGTATTCAGTTGTCAGGAGCCGGGGGTCAACCACTGACGATCCTAGGGAGAACTAATACGGTGGCAGTACAATGGAAAGGAATTACATTCACCACCGATTTCTGTGTTTTATCGGGAAAATCAAATAGTGGAGTCGATGGGTATCTGGGGATAGATCTTATGAGTCAGTTGGGAGTAACTATCTAGTGTGAGCCGAAAGACACAACGACCACTCTCCGACCTCAAATAGTAGCTACCACAGGAAAACTGTCTATCCCTCCTAGATCTTGGAAAATGATAGAGATTCCTCCAACCCCAGGCATGACTACCGGGATTTTTTAACCTGATGCACAGAATGAGGTGAGAATATCTCCCACCTTTATTACTGCCGACCAGAGGAAACTAGTTCTAGCTAATTTTGGTGATGACACGATTAATTATCAAAAAGGAAAACTGTTAGGACAAGTCACACCCGCTCAACCCATCACTGTTGGAACTGACGGACCTGTGAACTTACCTGAAATTCCGAAACAATTAACATCAAATCAAGCCAATACCTTGCATGAATTGCTCTGGACGTACCGAGATGTGTTTGCTCAAAACGAAGGGGACCACGGATCGGCTCAAACCCAACACACCCATGAGATACACACTCAAGGGCCTCCTATTAGGCAACCCTATAGATGACAAAACCCTATTATGAGACAAAAAGAAAAGGAACAAGTTAAGGACATGATTAAGCAAGGGATAGTAGTAGAATCCTACAGTCCGTGGTCATCTCCAGTAGTTCTAGTAAAATAAAAAGATGGGTCTACTCGGTTCTGTGTAGATTATCGAAAATTAAACGATGTCACCATCAAAGACGCGCAGCCCCTACCTCGTATTGATGACTCGTTAGAATCACTCAATGGGTCAACCTGGTTCTCTACCCTAGATCTACAGAGTGGATACTGGCAAGTACCAGTTAGGTCAGAAGATCAAGAGAAAACCGCATTTGCTACGAGCGAAGGCAAACTCTACCAGTTTACTGTCTTGCCGTTTGGAGTTTGCAATGGCCCCGCCAGTTCCACTAGAGTCATGGACGAAGTATTGAAGGGATTAACCTGGAAAACTTGTTTGGCTTACTTGGATGATATTATAATCTTTTCCATTAATTGGGAGGAACATATTCACCGACTACAAGAAGTGTTAGAAAGAATCAGGGGGGCAGGACTTAAACTGAAGCCTTCAAAATGCCAATTAAGGGCCCGTGAGGTGGCATATCTAGGGCACGTGGTTTCCAGTAAAGGTATCCAACCGGACCCACATAAAGTGAGATCTATTGCCGAAATCTCACCTCCGTCCTCTGTCAAAGAGATTCGAGCGTTTCTGGGAATGGCATCCTACTATCGAAGGTTCATACCAACTTCTCAAAGATTGCTCGCCCCATGACTCAGAGACTGCCAGGTAGCTTTTGATCACTTGAAACAAAAATTAACTTCTAACGCCATAGTTTGTCATCCGGATTTCACCAAGCCGTTTCAGCTATATACCGATGCTTCCGATGAAGGGCTCGGAGCCGTATTGGCCCAGAAAGTAGACGGAAAGGAAAGCATAGTGGCCTGTGCTAGCCGGACACTGAAGAAGGGCGAAAAGAATTACAGCGTTACTAAAAAGGAATGTTTGGCTCTAGTGTGGGCTGTACAATATTTCCGTCCCTATCTAGCTGGGGTCCACTTAGAAGTTATTACGGACCACCATAGCTTGCAATGGCTCAGGAAAATGAAAACGGAAGACGAACTATTTGTCAGGTGGAAGGGGATTTTGGAAGAATACTCTTTTGAAGTTAGACATAGACCAGGTAAATTACACACTAATGCCGATGGCTTGTCTCGACTACCGGTGGCACCCGTCCAACCCACTGAACCTCACAGGGAAAAACATGACCCTAGATATGGTAACAAAGTAAAGTTCTCGAAGGGAGCCTGGAGGGATTCTAAAGATCGGGTCGTACTTGATTATTCGGAGGCTAAACACATGATTCAAATTCTCCACGGACAAGAAGGAAGGGGGGCTCATTTGGGACAGTCTCGGGTTCTAAAACAATTTAATGAAAGGTACTGGACCAAGAGGGCCGACCAGATCGTTAAAGAAGTTGTTCAAAATTGTTTGGGATGTCAGAGGGGCAAAGATGGAAGGGGACATAGACAGTCACCCGGACATATCACAGCTGGTACACCCTGGGCCAAATTATCAGTGGACATTATGGGACCTCTGCCCAGACAGACAAATAAAAGGTACATCTTGACCTGTGTCGATATCTTTTCCAAATACACGGTTGCTTTTTTTTTTTTTTTTTTTTTTTTTTCTATGTGATTGAGGGAGGCAAAAGGCATAACTGCCTATAGCGAGTGCCTCCCCCATAGTTGAAAGAGTGACAGGGCCAAAATCAAGGGACGTTCGAGCCAAAATGCCTGGACACACGGAGTTTGAAGCAATTTAAGTCATAGGAAGAGGGAAAGACTGATTCTGGGAGAGAGTTCCAGAGCTCAGCTGTTGAGTAGAAGAAAGTTTGAGAGTAACGTTTCACTCTTGGGTTGGAGAGTTGCACAGAGTAGGGGTGGGATTGAGTTGCAAGACGGGTACCACGTGCCCTACGTAAAGGAGGTGGTATGCACTGGGATAGCTCTGAGGAACACTGATTATTATAGTAGCGATAGAATAGCGAGAGAGATGCAACATTGCGGCGGAGAGAGAGAGAGATTGCAGAGAGTTGGTGAGTGGACGGGAGTTAATGATACGAAAGGCCTTCCTTTCAACTTTGTCTAGGAGAGCAGTGTGAGAGGAACCTCCCCACACATGTGAACAATACTCAATACAAGGGCGCACTATGCCCCTGTACAGAGCAAGAAGCTGTGCAGGGGAAAAGAACCCCCTAAGGCGGTTGAGCACACCCAGCTTCTGGGATGCTGCCTTAGCAAGACTGGTAATATGGTCCTTCCAAATGAGAGCAGAAGAAAAAGAGACACCAAGAATATTGAGAGAAGATGAAGGGTTGATTTTTGTATTGTTGAAGAATAAGGGATAGTCCGCTGGGAGATCCTGACGGGTAGATAGATGGAGAAATTGGGTTTTGGAAGCATTAAAGTTAACAAGGTTTTCTCTGCCCCAATTGGAAATAGTATTTAGATCAGAATTTAAGAGTTCTATGGCTTCATTACGTTTGTCGTTGAGGGATTGCTGGCTGGGGCGTTCTGAAAAACTAATGGAGTAGTGCAAGGTTGAGTCGTCTGCGTATGAATGGATGGGAATTAAGGTACAGTTAAGGAGATCATTTATAAAAATTAGAAAGATAATAGGAGATAGGACAGAGCCCTGAGGAACACCAGAGTTTATAGAGTGAGGAAGTGAACAATGGCCGTCCACAACCGCGGCTATGGAACGGCCGGAAAGGAAATTAGAGACAAAGGCACAGATGGAGGGATAGAAACCGAAGGAGGGTAGTTTAGAAATTAAAGATTTATGCCAGACTCTATCGAAGGCTTTCGATATGTCTAGTGCAATAGAAAAAGTCTCACCGAAGTCCCGAAAGGAGGATGACCAAGAGTTAGTAAGATATGAAAGAAGATCACCAGTAGAGCGACCCTTAAGGAAGCCATACTGGCGATCTGAGAGCAGATTATGAGAAGAGAAATGCTTAAGAAATTTGGAAGCAAGAATAGTTTCAAAAACTTTAGAAAGACAAGAGATAAGAGCAATTGGACGATAGTTGGAGGGTTGAGAGCGGTCACCCTTCTTTGGGACAGGTTGAATGTGAGCAAACTTCCAGCATGAAGGGAAGACGTTAGAGGATAGACAGAGACGAAAGAGTTTGCCTAGGCAGGGAGTCAGCACGGAAGCACAGTTTTTGAGAACAACAGGAGGAACACCATCCGGACCGTACGCCTTATTAGTGTTAAGCCCAGAGAGGGTAGAAAGTACATCTTTAGAAGAGATTAGGATATTAGGCATAAGTAAGAGAGAGGAGGGCGGAGAAGGAGGAATAGCACCGGAATCATCCAAGGTGGAGTTTCTAGCAAAAGTTTGAGCGAAGAGTTTAGCTTTGTCAGAGGAAGAAGTGATGGTTGTGCCATCAGAGTGGGAAAGGGGAGGGAAAGACGAGGAAGAGACTGTTGTGCTTGTGCTATTCCGGACAAGAAAGCCGAAACGGTGGCTAAGGTTATCTTGGAAAAGGTCATTTTTGTATATGGCACCCCTGGAGGTATTCTGAGTGACGGGGGAAGAAAATTTGATAACGAGATCTGGTAACACTTGGGAGAAACCTTGGGCTACAAGATAGAGCACATACCTCCCTGTATTACCCTCAGGGAAATGCTGTATGTGAAAGGAACCATAGGGTGTTAGCCAATTGCATTCGGGCTAGTCTGAGCTCACAAGGGGAGAAAATCGCCCGAGGTTGGCCGGAACTTCTGCCAGAAATTGTCTGGGGGATAAATACCACGGTTTGTAGAACTACTGGGTATTCTCCCCATGAGATTATCTTTAGCAGCACGCCGAAATTGCCTCAAGAACGATTATTGCCCTACTCCAGTTCTTCCGCGCAATATTCCCAACCTGGAAAATATTGGAAGGAACAAGGGGAGCGACGACAGCAAGTTCATGATCATATTGTCCAGCAACAGTCTAAGAGAGTTTCTCTAAATAATCCTTATTACGGGGGGGAATATATTTTGGTGAAGAGACATGATCCCACCCGAGCTGGTAAACTGGAGGAAAAATACGAGGGTCCCTTCAGGGTTGTAGAGATAAATGGGCCCTATCAAGTGTTGTACTTGCATCATGGAGATATTGTGTCAGTTACCCATATTCGTCATACCAAACGATATGAAGGTATTCTTCCCCCACATATGAGCGAGTGGAGTAGCGAGGAAGGGAGCGAAGAGGAGATAAAATCCGGGGTTGATAACCCTGGTACTTCCTCAGCTTGGCCAAACATTGGAGGTCCTACTCTGAACAGGAACTATTTAGAGGACTCTCCGTTCTGGTGGTCACTTAGTCGTAAAAATCAAGAGAGTCTCCCTGAGGTTGGGCCAGAAGGAGAGGTAGGAAGCGAAGAAATCGTACTCAGTGGGGAAGATGACTATTATGAGCTTACCAAGGAAGAAATGTCTATGGTCCCAGACAGCGAAGTTTCAGTTTCCCCGAGAGATTTCAATAAGACTTTAAGTAGTGAGGACGAGTGTTTCCGAGACGAGATAGAAACGAGAGACGTATCTCTTGAAAGCAAACGTATAAATGGCTCTCCCACAGCTAAAGTCCCTTACCTAACGTTCAGGATAAGACTCCAGCTAGAGCGTCTAATTCCACGGGCCCCACCGAGACCCTCACTCGTAGTGGTAGGATTAGCCGCCCACCAATCAGGTACCCGGACGAGGCTATAAATCGGACCCCCGGGGCGCGTGCCTGCCAGTTGCAAGGCACCATGCCTCTACCCTCTGACCCTCAGTACCGACTCCGTCGACTAGTAGCAATAGTCGACAGACAAGGGCAAAGAATAAATACCACTCGAGCTCTCAAACAGCTTCTCAGTCATCCCGGGGAGGTTCTAGTAGCCAAAACTGTCGTGGGGAATCAGAATCCTGCCCTCCAGCTACACAGATGTCTCTGTGAGCACAGTGGACTGGTAGAGTGGCAGCCAGCTGGCAATAATTTCAGGGGAACGGTGTTGCGGCGATCAGGAGCTCGCATTAAGTTAGTAGAGGGTGATAAAGTAGAAAAGCCCTCCGCCAATCACCGCGCTCCCTTCGATTTGCTTGCACCGTCAGCTGACTTTGACAGTTCTCGGCCACAACACGCCACACCTTCCCAGCCAACCAATCAGCGGCCTCCATTATCGGAGCACGGAGCTGAACTCTCTACCTCACCTCAAAAGTTGCTCTCTTTCTCTTCCCGAGCAGTTTCCTCTGGTTATACTCGATCCAATACTTCGGTGCTAGCCCTGTACTCCCATAAGCCACTTAAAGATGTTTATAACCAGCTTCCAGGAACTTAATTTGAGGAGAAGAGAGTGGAGGTGGAGGAGGCAAGAATTCAAAGCGAGCGGGCTGCCGCGCGTGCCGCTCAGCCAATCACAGCGCGGGAGAGCGGGAGAGCGGGAGGCGGGACTATAAAGTCTGGCGCGGAAAGGTTACAGGGGTCACTCACCCCTCGGAACTCACCAGGTTAGCTTCTTGCAACCCGCTTGCTCTCTCTCGCTCGGGCACAAAGGGAAACCAGGAGCCAACCATTCCAGTTACCCTGCCCTTATCTACAGCAACAGTACAGACCACCCCTGATATCTCCTCACTTTCGCCCACTCGGAGGATACACCTTCAGTATCCTGCCGCCTGTCGTCACATTGCTAGTCTACACACACACAGTCAAGAAATTCAAGAGGGACGACAGAAAGCGGACGGGAGTGAGGATTTCCAGAGGAGCTATTGGCCAGCTCTGAGGTGGTAAAACACAGTTCCAGTACACACACCTGATTCCAGCACCCATAAATATATTTGTTTAAGGACCCATATTGGGCCCGCATAAGATTAAAAAAGAAAGAGAGAAAATGTTTGACTAACCTGGTGGTTCCAATAAAAATTGATGTGTCCTTCTAGGACAAAACTAAAGGAAAAAGAATTTAGACTAATATGTACCTATAAAATGATGATATGTATTATTAGTTATTTTTGTTAGCCAAGGCGTAATGCCAAGAGTTGTTATTAGATATAATCTGATAGGAAAGATTTAAGTATAAAGTAAAGAGGGGAGGAAATGATACATTGTTCTAGACTGAGGGGCAACCAATAAGCTCAAGGGGAAACAGTTTCGTTTAGTTGCCCGATAGATCAGCTATATATAGGAAAGGACACTAGTCCACCTAAAATCATGAACTAATTTGTTAATAAGGAAACTATATAGAAGGACACTAGTCCATATGACTCACAGGTTTCTTATGTTTAGAAAGGAAGTTATATCCATATAAATAGGAAGGGTCATTGGGGCAGTTTTGGAAAAGTGTAAAGGATATCATGTATAACAAAGAATTCCTCAGAAGTTATGTAAAGGAATATAATCGTGAATCTGTTCCGTGTAGGCGTTTTGAGGCACGGCTTATCTTTTGTTTGAACAGTTGTTGATTAAGGTATATAGTAAACATAGCGTGTTTGTAATAGGGTTACGCGAGAGTATAATTCGAGGGTGTTATTGAGGTAAATATTGCAAACCAATGTAATTGGAGTAACTGGGTGACAGAACCCAATATTATATTTGAGAGGGAACTTGTGATTCCGGCCAGTAAATTTGTGAGACGTTATATAAGTGTTAAGGAACTTGTGTAGTAACGACGTTTGTGTCGGATGAGTTAATAGATTATATGTATTGAAGTCTTGGTCTCGGGACTAGACACAGAAGGCTCAGTGGACGTGGTTAATTCTTAAGAAAAGAGGAAGAATATCACTTTTGTTTAGATTAGGTAAATAGGGATTGATTCATTAGGCCCTGGTCTCAACAGTAGACACAGCAGGGCTCAGATTACATTATTTAGGATTAGTAACTAGTAACGTGTTTGTTGGATCGAAGTCGACTCGAGTCAATACCTGAATAGCGGGAATAAAGCTAGGGAGTAACGGGAGCTCTAGGGGTCCAAAGTACAACCTATCATGAATCGACGTAATATTCAATCTGTGTCTTGAACTCATCTCGGCCCGAACAAAAGGACCTGTTATTAGAGTAGTTAGGAAGTTTGTTAAATAAAGTATACAAACTTCTAAATGACTGTCGATTTATCCCCTACAATAGTAGTATCGTATTAGAAACTAAAATAAATACTACAATAATAATAATATTTATTCAGTTAGCATTTTACTATGTTGGTACCACATATATGTTACAAATATGACATGTAGCCTACCAGCCTTGCATAATTCCAAATAAGGATAACCCAATAAGGCCGTTAGGTGAAAAAATATAGGTACTTTAGAGAAAGTATTTCTAGGGGGTTATATTAAAATACCTTACATTCTATAGTTGGACTGGTCAAAATATTTCAGTAATCATTTCAGTTTGTTTTGCCTATCTCTTATGTCGTATTTAGTAGTAGACATAAGCTTGGTGCTCCCTTCTCGCAGCTGTTCGGTTCAGGTGCTCCTTCAAGCTACGTCTGAAGGAATACAGTGTTCTCTTTTCACGGACTGACTGGGGTAGGTTGTTCCAGTCTTTGATGGCAGTGAAGAAGAATGTTAGCTTACCCTGTCCTTGGATTCTCAGGACCGTAAAATTATACATCCTATTCCTTGTATTGTGTCCAATCCTCTCATTTGCTTTAACAAAATTACTCTTTAAATACTCTGGAGCCCTATCATAAAATATCTTGAAGGCATTTATGAGTCTGATTTGTTTGGCCCTGTCAGAGACATTGAGCATACCAAGTGACTGAAGTTGTTCCTGGCCAATATGCGATCTGGGTCCTAGGTTCAGCATGAACCTAACCATTTTATTTTGAGTGACCTGAAGTTTGTGCTTTGCTGATTTAGATGATGCAGAGTACCAGGATGACACAGAATAGTCAAAATGACATTGAACAAGCGCTTGGCATAGGGTCTTTTTGGTCGCCGCTGACAAGCATCCCACCTGTCTATACAGGTATTTAATACGTGCTCTACATTTACTCAGGATCGATTCCAAGATTGTTTCACCTGACAGAGTCGAGTCCAGTTTTAGTCCTAGATATTTCACTTGTGACACTGTTGTTATGGGAATATCATTACAGTTGACCGAGAAGCCCTCAATGTCTTTCAATTTGCGTTTTGTTCCACATAAGATGGCTTCTGTCTTGCCCAGGTGAAGAGATAGTCTATTGTCCACTAGCCAATCACTACACGATTCTAGTTCTTTGGAAAGTGAGGCGGCAATACTTATTGGGTCTTTTCCAGAAACCAGAAGCACACTGTCGTCAGCATACAATAATAATTTACACGATACGCTCAGTTCCATGTCGTTCACATAACAGAGAAAGAGTAAGGGATCAAGGATGCTTCCCTGTGGGACCCCACAGTTAATTGGCATAGGATCAGAAAGATTATCATCAATTTTGACTCTTTGTGTTCTACCACTAAGATAAGATTTAAACCAGTTCACTGACCCATGCCCATTGCTTGTAGTTTATTACATAGGATATTATGGTCTACTGTATCAAGTGCTTTTTGTAGGTTAAGAAGAACCATACCGGTGTAGTTACTAAAATACAGAAGAAAAAGAAAAACGAGTAGAGAAGGAGAGGAGGAAAGACAAGCAAAGCGGAAACAGGAAGAGGAAAAGAGACCACGGAAGAAAGAAACGAAGACCGACAACACGACCCCGCCCAGGAAAGGAATGTCAAGGTCCCTCACCCTGGCCGCGACCCTCAGGACCAGCCAACTAGCTACCGTGAGAGAGACATGCCCAATCATCCCAGGAAAGACAATTTGCCTGGGGGTACCATCAACTAAGAAAAGGAAAGTCTTATTTTCTCAACCCTTCTAAAACGTATAAAAACATTTATATGTATAATCTTAAGGAAAACAATAAACATTTAAAAACCATTATGTAAAGAGTATGTATTAATATTAAGTATAACATGTCGCAAGACAGATTCACTATGTAACACGATAGTGAACAGAATATAAGCATGTTGAAAGACTTCGTCAAGATACGAGAGTTCTAAAATCATCTCGCCGAGATGCTTCTATCTTTTAAAGAAATAATAAACGCCTATGTACACGTCTTCCTTAATATTACCATTTCTCTATTCATTTCAAACAAACCACATATGCTTCTTTCCTAGCTTGGGCCAACGAACTTTTGCCCATCCAGATAGCAAAAGTGACCATCAGAAGTACCAACCAAAGGTCACCAGCTACAACCCCTATTAACACTATAGAATTGTTCCTTACGTAGTTTTCCATATAGGAAATATCAGTCTTACTTTTGTTAACTAACTCTAGCATGATTAGAGATTGTGATTCGCCATATTAATCGCTGTAGGCCCTTGTCTGCAAACCTACAACTTCATAACCATGAGAGAAGCTAGACGCGTGACCCGGTGGAAACGCACTATTCCCAATTCAGCCTCCAACCTTGAGAGTCTTACAAACTATTATAAACATGTTATTCTGTATATTTTAAGCCTAGAAACTATCCAGGTTCACTCTTCTAAGAAAACCTAACATCATCAGCTATTACCAGGATTAATAATCAAGACAATAATAATAATAATAATAATAATAATAGTTCTTAAAGCTAGCGCATGCTAAGCTAGCTAAGGATAGCTCAATAAGGCCGATTAGGCGTATTTCCATTGGGGTCCTGTACTACTACCCCATCCCTTTGCTCATGAGGGATGGTAACGACTCAGTGCTTGTGAAAAATCTTTAATGCGCCGAGCGTGGGCGCGAACCCGGGCCTTCTGGGTGGAAGTCCGAGACGCTAGTCACTACACCAAGCGAGCCGCTTAAGACAGTAGGTCTTGTATGCAAATTGTGAAATATAGGGGATATAGGCATATTCTAATCCCTTACTCTGGGGGTAAGGGATTAGAATATGCCCCACGTGCCTTATGCGTGTCGTAAGAGGCGACTAAAGAGGTTGGGTCAGTGGGCTTGCGACCCCTACCCGGAAAAAAATACGTAGCAACGATAAACGAACAACCAGCCTCGGATGCAGACGGACCCTGTGTTGACGAAACCCGACCGACTATGGACAAGCCTACGGACATTCTGAGAATAGGTACATGGAACGTGAGTGGCTTGAATGATGGCACAAAAGAGAGA
Source organism: Paralithodes platypus (assembly GCA_032716605.1). Taxonomy (NCBI): domain Eukaryota; kingdom Metazoa; phylum Arthropoda; class Malacostraca; order Decapoda; family Lithodidae; genus Paralithodes; species Paralithodes platypus. The sequence continues at coordinate 5,161,712 of CM064482.1, read as the reverse complement.
GAGGTACTGGAAGTGTTAGTGAATGCCAGGCTGGATGTATGTGGAATGACGGAGAGTAAATGGAAGGGTACAGATGTGAGAGAGTAGGAGTGTGGAATGGGTGTGTGTGCTGGAGTGAGTGAGGGAGCAGCGAGAGAAGGTGCATGTTTGTTTGTAAGTAACAAATGGAAGGAGTGTGTAAGAGAATATGGGTCTGTGGGTTCAAGGATTGTGAGGGTGAGAATGAAAGTAGGAATACAAACGTGGGTGATTGGGTGTGTGTATGCTCCGACAGAGGATAAACTTGTAAGAGAGAAAGAGGAGTTCTGGGTGAATGTGGAGGCGTGCCTGGATAAGTTTGACAAGAACGAAAGAATATTTCTGATTGGGGATATGAATGGTAAGGTGGGTGATAGGAAAGTTGATGGAGTGGTGGGAGGGTGGGGGGTACCGTCTGAGGTGAATGGGAATGGTAGTGCACTTGTAGACGTATGTGTGGGGAGGAGGTTGTGGATAGCCAACACCTTCTTCCGACATAGAATGATACACAGGTACACATGGAAAGTGGTGTACTGGACGATGAAGGATAAGACAGTGGTGGAGCGAAAGTCACTGATTGATTATACTGTATATGTGTGGATGAAAGAATGAAGAAATCTGTGATGGATGCTAGGGTGTATAGGGGTATTGGAGGGGGTCTGTCTGATCATTATGTAGTAGTAGCTAAGGTTAGGATACAAAAGAAATGGGTAAGGAGAGCTGGAGGGAGGCGAGAGGAAGGGGGAATGGTGAGGAGGGTGGAGAGGCTACAGAAGGAGGAAATCAGGGAAGAGTGGTGAAGGTGGGGCGTAACGAACATGGGGGTGAAACGATCAGTGTCCATAATTTCTGCCCCATCAATAATAAAATAGTTTCCCCAACACCTCAAAAGAAGAAAACGGATTGCTTGAGGATGACGGGAAACTATTGTATACATCGCGACGGACCGAGTTTTCAGGTCAGTTTTTCTATTTTTTAGGTAATCGATGTAATATTTCGCGTTCTAATATAGTGCTTCTTGACTGTGAAAGCGTGCTGATTCTAGTGGTGTGATGCTTAATAGTGAAATGTACTTAGCTGCAATGATATCTGGAGAGAAAGGCTTCCATTCAGACATTTCATTCAGCATCATGCATGTTTACACATTTATGCTACGAAGGGGGTGTACCGATGGGATGTGTACCGAACTGTTCGGTACACCACAAATTTAAATGGCGTTTAAAGACCCCAAAAAAAAAATCCAAATAATACAAAAACTACTTGGTTGTGTTGAGCTGGAGTTAGAAGAAAGGAAGAATGTCGGATGTAAGGTGTTTTATGTTGGTAAAATCATAAGTTGTGACAGTATGGAATATAATATTTCTTTCTTGAGAATGTGCTCTAAAATTGGCAATAAAGACACTTTCAACATATATTTTATTTGAGATCACCAGTTTTTACAATCTCACTATGCATTTTAATAGTGAAAAGGGTGGTGTTTCGATCACTCCCATGCATTGTTCGGACCACCCCATATGGTCCGAACAAGGGGTACCCTTTTTTTTAAATTCAATAAGTTGAGCTTAACTACTACTTACATGATTAGTAAAAAATCACCGTGATAGGCCTTGACCCATAGTTTATTGTGATATAACTATTTTTCAATAAAGTTTGTTACCTGATTTTTGGTGATTATTTTTTCCACTAATAGTGCGGATCACCCCCACCTCACCCCTACAGGAGAGCAGTAGAAAGACGACTAGGTGGGTTCGACCTGGAAATATGGAGGAAATGGAGGAGATAATCAAGGTGTTTAAGGAAGAGATCTGTGCAGCATGTGAGAAGGTGTGTGGAGTGAGGAGAAGAGGGAGGGGAGTGAAAGGTACAGCATGGTGGACAGAAGATGTAAAAATAGCTGTGGAAGACAAAAAGAAAGCGTATAGAGCGTGGTTGGGTACCGTAGTAGAGGGAATGAAGATTTGGAGAGGCAGAAACGAGCGAGGTACGTGGAGAGAAAGAGAGTGGTGAAGAGAGTAGTGAAGGAAAGTAAGAGAAGAGTAGATGAGGAATTTGGAAGGAATCTGAGTGTAAAATGGAGGGAGTGTAAGAAACTGTTCTGGAAAGAAGTCAAGAAAGTTAGGGAAGGTAGCAAGGGAAATAGTAAGGGTGTGAAAGATAAGAATGGGAGAATGCTAGCCGAGAAGCAAGAGAGAGTCGAAAGATGGAGGGAGTACTTCAATGAGGAATGAAGAGCCAGCAAACATAGCTGGATATGGTATGGGAGGAAGAAGAGGAGAAGTAGTGGAGTGGAGTGGAGGTGGGGATCAGGAGGTCAGAAGTGTGGGAATCTATGAAAAGAGTGAAGTTGGGGAAAGCACCAGGAACAGATGGAGTGTGTGGGGAAATGTTGATGTATGGTGGTGAGATAGTGATCGAATGGGTATGGAAAACTAGCATGGGAGAAGGGGAATGCACCCGATGACTGGAAGACTGGCATAATAAGTCCCCCTATATAAGGGCAAAGGGGAAAGAGGAGTGTGTGGTAACCACCGAGGAATATGTCTTTTAAGCGTAGTAGGGAAGGTGTACAGTAGGGTAGGAATTGAGAGAGTGAGAGTGAGAACGGAGAAATGGATAGGCGACGAGCAGGGAGGTTTTAGGAAGGGAAGAGTAGATCAGATTTTTACCCTGAATTGTGTTGTGGAGAAATATCTGGAGAAGCAACAAAAGGTGTATGTTGCCTTTATGGACTTGGAGAAGGCCTATGACAGAGTGGATAGAGAAGGAATGTGGAAAGTACTTAGAATATACGGAGTAGATGGCAAGTTGCTGAAAGCAGTGAAGAGCATGTATGAGGGTGCAAAGGCGGCAGTACGTGTGGAGAATGAGCAGAGCGAGTTCTTTGACCTGAGTGTTGGGTTGAAACAGGGGTGTGTGATGTCCCCGTGGTTGTTTACTGTATATATGGATGGAGTCATGAAAGAAATACTAGGAAGAGCAGTGGATGTTGGTGTATCGCTGAAAAGGGAGGGAAATGAGTGGAACCTGCCTATACTGCTGTTTGCGGTTGACACAGTTTTGATGAGCGATAATGAATGGGAGTTGCAGGGTCTGGTAAATGAGTTTGGAACAGTGTGCGAAAAACGGAATTTGAAGGAAAATGCGGGGAAAAGCAAGGTTATGGTCTTCGAAAGGGGTGAAGTCACAGAGTGTGAGGTGAAGTTGAACGGTCAGGTTATGGAGATCGTCAGCTCTTTTAAGTATCTGGGCAGTGTGTTGAGTAAAGATGGGACTGTAGATGAAGAAGTCCGGGAGAGGGTGCAACAGGGGAAGAGGGTTGTAGGAACGTTGAAAGCAGTAACAAGAAATAGAGTGGTCAGTATGGAAGTGAAGAAGTCCTTGCATGACAGTGTGGTAATCCCGACACTAACTTACGGAAGCGAAGCATGGACGTTCGTGGAGATACTCAGACCAAGAGTGAGAGCAGTGGAAATGAGTTACTTGAGAAGTGCGTGCGGAGTTACATGGAGGGATAGACAGACGAATGAGGAAGTAAGAAGGAGGTGTGGTGTGGAGGTAGATGTGCTGGAAAGTGTGAAAAGGAACAACTTGAGATGGTTCGGCCATATGAAACGTATGGGAAGCGAGAGAATGACTAAGGGGGTGTACGAGAGCGAGGTGGAAGGACAGAGAGGGAGAGGTAGACCGAAGGAGAGGTGGAAGGATGGAGTGAGGAAGTATATGAATGAAGGCGGTGCTGGTTGGGAGGAGGTGTGTCGACTGACTGGGGACAGAGGTGCTTGGGGGCGGTTCGTTCGTGGCCACCCCTTCGGGGATAATGGCGTCAGGCAATAAATAGGTAGATAGATAGGGGAGCGAGGCTAGTGATACACGCACCCTTCAGTTGACCCCAGGGTTGCCACCATAACCCAAGTCCGGACGGCATTTTACTTATGTATCAAATGAATATTCTCTTTATACAGCGAATAAATAATGAGTAGTATTTGCTCTCCAAAGAAACCCCAGCCTTTTCCTATAACTCTATTCAATGTTACCAGTGACAAACTCTTGTAGAAACAAATAATGAGTTCACGATACAGAGAAACCGCACTGACAATACCCCCTCTCCCCCCTTGAACTCTCACGCACAGGGGTCACCTAAAAACACCTTCGAAACTCTGTAGTAAAGTTCCAATATAACTAATTCCCCTTAGTTCTCACTGTAACTTGGAAAGTCAAATAAAACCTTGATTTGCCTAACATCTGCTATCCTATTGTTTTGAATTTCTCTTCAAGTATAATAGAGTACTATTATACAATAACTAAGATTCACCTCATCTAGGACAAGAAGGACTTCTTATCATACTAAACAGTGTAGACACACGCCCTTACTATCCTTCGACAGAGAATGGGTACCCTCCAGTACTGGTGCACATTAGGTCAAGGAAGTTTGAAGGAAGGTATGTGAATCTAAGCTTTCTCAAGATCGGCACCCCGCTCTGGAGAAATATTATTTTGACCCTTCATTAACAGTTTTTGATAACGGCACCCCGAAGTCCTTATACTGTCTGTGAATATAAAAACCCTATTCTAGGATCTTTGTTACTTGTGGCAATCCAGTCATTTAACATAGAGACCTCTAATAGTTTGTATCTTAAATATTAAAATCATAAGTGTGTAGGCAACCCTCCACTTATATTTTAATATCTTTAATACAACAACAGTGACCTATATAGAAGTAACTTTATTATTTCTGGCAACCCAGGAATTAATTTAATTACTTTCATTTAGTTATATTTCTTTATAGTTAAAAGTTGAAGGACACAGGCAACCCTACCTTTCAACATTCTACGATTGGAGATTACACTACCATTACTCACAGAAGATCTCAGCTCTAAAACGATATTTTGTGTTATAAGGGTTTAGCGAGACACCTTCACGGAGACTCTGCATATATAAATCTTAGGCACAAAATAATTGTCTGTGGCACCCCACCAGAATTTATGACTTAAAGGTTAACACTGCCCTGAGTTCTTTGAACCTCTTATAATGGTTAGTGACAGTCAAGAAAAGCCATACCTAAACTCTTCTTGTGTTAGTCCGATATTGTGTTAATCCGTCATCACTGAGACTATCTATCTATCTATATGCTCAGGCCCAATCCCCATTTTGGGGGTAGCCGACTCAAGACAGAGCAAGAACAGGGAAAACACAAAAACAACATAAAACAACAAATAAACACAGATAAAAAGCACAAACTCACACACATCCAGGTCACCCAGGAGAAGACCCAGAGACCAGGGTCACCAAGGTCGCTCCAGCACTCCCCCGGCCCCCGACCACCCGGAGAGGTTCTGATCTCGGCAGGCAGACATGCAGCGGAGCCACAGCCACAAGCCCTCCCACCACACTTCCAGGCGCACCCTTCATATTAATCGTCTCCCCGGGCCAGGCGCCTGATGGACTATTATCTAGTCCAACTTGCGCCCGACCCTTACTCCAAATGACCACGTGTTCACTCAACTATTCACAAGCATTCTCCATTCACTCCTGTCCACCACCACTTCCCCTGCCTGATCTATAGTCATTCCTCTATCATCCAAAGCCTTTCTTACACAGTCTCTCCATCTCAATGGGGGTCTTCCTGCCCTTCTATCTCCCCTTGTACCTGACTCACATATTCTCTTTGTAAGCCTTTCATCTCCCATTCGTTCAACATGACCATACCAGCTCAGCACCCTTCTGTCCACTCTAGCTGACAAATGTTCCTGCTGCCCCACTCTACGTATCTTCATTCCTCAATCTGTCTCTACGAGTAACTCCACACATACTCCTCAAGCAGCTCATCTCCATCACATCCAGCCCTCTTTTCTCCTTTTTCTTCAGAGCCCATGTCTCAGCCCCATATATCACTGTTGGCACAACAATTCCTTGATACAGTGCACTTTTTACTTTCACTCCGAGATTTCTCGTCTTCCACATACTTCCCATTGCTCCGAAAACCTTCCTTCCTTCACACACTCTCTGTTTTACCTCCACTTCCATACCTCCACTCCTGCTTATCGTTCCTCCTAGATATTTAAAACACTCTACTTGTTCCAATATTTCCCCATCCAGCCTCACATCTAGATTCACCCTATGCTCTCCCCTATTACACACCATTACTTTACTTTTATTGACATTCACCTTCAGTTTCCTCCTTCCACAAACCACACCAAACTCTTTGACTACCCGCTGCAGTTTCTCATCAGAATCCGCCACCAATGCTGTGTCATCAGCGAAATCACTGAGACACAATATTTAAAACCTTACTTCAAGAGTACCTTAACAGAACTTCATTACCGGTTAATATAAAGGTCAGGATAGTCGAGTATTTGTTTAAAGCTATATGCTTAGAATACTCGCGTTAGTCCGATATGGTGCCCAACTGTTTCATTACTAGTTACGGAGCCATATTCAAGATTGCCCATTAACCCAACTGTAACTAAACTTCACACGACCGGCCAACTTGGACGGACCACGGAGCATCAGAAGAAATCCTCAACTAAGTGTAGGCCTACATCTCTTCCAAGAAAATAAATAATATAGAAAGTTAGAAACTACCAAAGTTCAGTATCAGTGACGAGATACAACCAAAGTTAGAGTTCAAAGTGACCCAAATATCGAGTTCTTAATACCTCGAAATACGTGAAAAGTTTGTAAAAGTGTTCCACTAAACTAATCTATAAAAAAATATTAATATTAAGATGCACTAGAAATAACCATCTTAGCACGACTTTCTAACTCAATAAATAACAAAAATTATAGGTTTGACTCCTGTAAGGAGATAAAGAAAACCTAATATTTAGTAGTGGCCCCGTAATCATTGACGAACATGCCTATTACATAAGGCATCCTCTTCAAACACTAATCCGCCGTAGTTTGAATCTACCGCGCAGAGCATTTAAAAACTGAGGAGCCTTCATCATGAGCGCACGTGACCTCACTCATGGCTTCAGTCATTATGAATTGGGTTCTCACTACGAAAAAACTTCGTAAAAAATAAAAAGAAAAAGAAAATAAGAATAACTATCTAATAAGCTTTCCATCATATCGTGGATGTACTTGTGTGGATTTCTGACCAGACGCTGATTCAGGCGTCATTCCTCCTTCACTGACATATCAAGTAAACCAAAATCCTTAATACATCAACGAATGGGAAGGGGACGGTCGGGAGGGCCCCAGTCGTCAATGATTACGGGGCCACTACTAAATATTAGGTTTTCTTTATCTCCTTACAGGAGTCAAACCTATAATTTATTAGTGGCCCCTCCATCATTGACGAACATGCCTGATATCTAAGACTGGAGGGGGACATTCGTAATCATATCATAACTCTAGAAAAGCAGATAATAAAAACAACCACATAGTATTCTTACTTTTTGAAAAATGTATTTAATACGGCGTAGGCCGGAAATATACAAGAAAAAGGGGTTCAGGCAGGTGCGTGCTTCAAAGAAGCCTGCCCGACAAAAATGGGTAACCCTGAAGATTCTGAACACAGATCTGTAGTTACAAAAGGCACCCCACTCAACGAGTGGTGACAAAAATAATAAGTTATAAGTTTATATGTGCACATCATAAACCCCAAAATACATGTGGAGATCAATTGCTAATGAACTCCATTGAACTAATATTACATTGCTTTCGCAGCTAAAACTACTATAACAACACCGTTGTTTTGTACTAAACTTTGTACTAGCACAAATTCTCGCAGAGAAATTTTCATATCACATTTTAACCTTAAATTGTATCACAGCTCTCATACTCCGGCGGGGTCTAGGGTGTCCTATGTCAACTGACTGCACCACCGCCCCCCCCCCCCCCTTCCGTGAAAATAAACATAAGTGACTGCAGGGCCACCTAGACCCTCTGCCTTAAAGCTATACATGGTAAGGAAGGTTTGTCTAGAGCAACTGACAAGTATCTAGAGAGAAACGTATGATTTGACGCCCACAACTGTGTGGACGCAATATCTTCAACTGAAAAGTTTTTCAGGAAACGTAAAGAGGCCGCCCACTTGCGTAAATCGTGGGCCCTACCCACAACGCCGGGATTACTCTCTTTAATGACTTCTACCAGAAGAGAGGCTAATCGCCGTTTAAGTAAGCGTTTACCCGTACTCGCTACCCATAAAGCACCTTGGGGGTTATGAGGAGCTATTCTCAAATATTTGGTTAGAGCTTGCACTGGACATAAATTATGATGCACCTTTCCCCTTTTTAACGCCGGCACCGTGAACTCAGAAAACACGTGTGCACTATGCTCATTCTTGGCTACAAACGCCGGGGAGGGTGCAATGGAAATTGAATCATTAAGTCTACCAAACCTAAGACAATTAGGTGTGTTGCTCATCGCCGCCAGCTCAGACACTCTGTTTCCGGTGGCCAAAGCCAAAAGGAAAACTGCCTTCTTTAAGATTAAAGCAAAGTCTGCAGTATTTTGATACAGACGAGAATGAAGTAAAGACCAAGCTTTGTCCAGAGACCAAGTAGGCATGAGCTGACGGGGAGGTGGGCGGAGTTTAAAACACGCTCTCATAAATCCTGTTTCCTCCGCCACCGGTATGGATAGACCTGTAAGGTCGAAAAAGGGCACTCTAATCGCAGTTAAGTGATTCTTCAAAGTAACCACAGATAAACGTTTCTGCTCAAACAGATAGTTCAAGTAATTAAAAACCAATGCCACTGAGGGTACAGTTTGTTCCGTTCTATCAATCCAAGAAGTAAAAGCTTTCCAATGAGATTGATATTGTCGCTTAGTAGACTGAGTATATTGATTGAGCAATTTATTGGTCACATCCCTACCGTATGGTGCTAGCCACTTGGCCTCCTGAATGTCCATAATGCAAAAGTCAGCGAGGTCTCTAGGTTGCCAATCGTGTCTAAGTGGAAGTACCCGACCGGGAGCGATACCGGGTCCGGGCACCACATTATTAATTGCTGGTACCACACCTGCGCCGGCCACAGGGGCGCGATTAGCGAGACTAAGCCTCGATAAACTCGTAGTTTGTTCACTACGTGGCACATTAGTGACACATCTGGCGGCGGAAACAGATAGATGGAGCTCCATCTGTTCCAGTCTGTCACTAGGGCGTCTGGCCCCCCTGCCGGCGTTATCGCCCGGCGGGTGAGGTATAGAGGGAGCTTGTGAGTCTCCTCGGACGCAAAAAGATCCACTTGTGGATGGGAGAGCTCCGCAATCATTAGGTCGAAAATGGGTTGCTTGAGCTCCCATTCTACTGTCGTGCTCTGTCTCCGGGACAGAGCGTCTGCCCAGACGTTCGCTACGCCTGGGAGATAAGATGCGTGAAGATAAATATCTAGACTGGTGGCTAGAACAAAAATCTCTTCCGACACGAGTAGCAACTTCCTTGACCTCGTTGACCCTTGTTTCTGAATATAGTGAACTGCATTCAGATTGTCCATTCTGAAGGCCACCGACTTGCCCCGTAACGCCGGGCCGTGAGCCTGAAGGAAATACAAGGGGACTAGTAACTCTTTAACATTTATGTGAGAGATTTCTAAGTGGGACCAAAGTCCCTGACCCTGGTGCCCCTGATTTGACTGAAATCCCCACCCTATGGTGCCTGACGCATCCGTGTCTACCCATACCGTTGGAGGAGGAGAGGTCCATGACATGATTGAGTGCAATGTTTCCCTCTTCGCCCAGACCGCTAGTAAGGTGTGGATTAATTTTGGTATGGGCCATAATTTTCCCGCCGGTAAGAGTGGGAAATATTTGTTGCCTTCCAATATTAATCGTTTTACTTTCAACCGGCCCAACTTGACAGTTAGCTGAATCCAGTTGAGAGAGCCGACCAGAGACTCCCAGACTCTTCGTGTCGTAGTCAGACTGTGAAGAAACCTGAACAGTTTCCTGCGAAACCTGTTGCGATTGTCCACACTCTGACTCAGAGTGAGAGCGGCGGTGTCCCAGACCAGCCCTATCCACTGAATTACTCTTGAGGGAACAAGGTTTGACTTTACCAGATTTACCTTGAAGCCTAGAGTTTTGACATGATTTAAAATGATATTGACATGTTTTATGCATAATTGTTGTGTCTCTGCCACCACCAGCCAGTCGTCTAGATACCACAACACTCTGATTCCCTGTTTTAACAACGGCATCAGGGCTTGCCGGACTAGTTTCGTGAATAATCGAGGTGCTAGGTTCAAACCGAACGGCATCCTCTGAAAAACAAAATTTTGGTGCCTGATCCTCAAGGCCAGAAACCTTTGAAATCTTTTGTTGACCGACACGTGCCAATAGGCGTCTGTCAGGTCTAGGGAACACATCCAGCCTCCCGGCGGAAGTGTTAGCCTGATTTGATGAACTGTTAACATTCTGAAAGACTCGTTGTAAATGTGAAGATTCAGATAAGACAGGTCTACGACCGGCCTCATCTGAACACTGTCCCGTTTGGGAACCAAAAACAGTTTTGACGTGAATACAGGGTAATCTGGAGGGACCGGGATGATGACATTCTTGGCAATCATCTCCTGGACCAGCGACTCCACCTCTAATGAAACACAATTTGCCGTTGTCGGCTGACGTAAGCGAGGTCGCCGGAGCCACTGCCAAGTGATGCCTTTGCGTGCCACCATCCGTGCCCAGGTTTTTAACGGCCATGCTTGGTGACACGTTCGGAACGACCCAGTTAGCAGACAAGGGTTCGCCGGCTGTACTTCCCTCGGTTCCTCCGGCTCTAAGACAGGCACTGGGAGTGAGAAAGACTTTAGTTTTTTGATGGTGGGTTTGGTGGTGTTGGACGCTTCGCCGGCTGGCTGGTGTGGGCCGAAGACTGGCCCTGCCCCGGCTTATACTGGCCGCGTCCCCTCTGTCCTGAAAACCCTCTCTGTCTATGCCTGAACTGACCCAGGGGGGATTGGGAGGACTTAGGCGGAAGAAACGGCTTAGAACCCCCTGGCTGAGCTTTAGTAGGAGGCTTAGGTTTGGGGAAGTTAAATGCAGGTTTCTTAGCCTGTGCGGGACTGTGCTTCACGGCCTGTGCCATGTTAAACACTGTTCGCCATACATCAGGGGACATTAAAGAAGGAGTAAGTACTGGGGACATTACCACCTGGTTAGCAATGCGATCAGGCAGCTTGCGAACTAATGACATCCTAAGATCCTGTCGTGCTCGCACCGCCTCAAGTAAGGCTGTGCGTATGTCACCTAAGGATTGAATCGACGACTGAAGAATCAGACGCCGGGATAACTCAACTGATCTTCGAGCATCCGCGTCTGCGATTGCCTGAGTAGACCTGAGTAAAGACTTAGCCACCTGTTGAGAAACTATGTACTGTGAAAACAGGCGGAAAGCTTTTCCCCTTAGCCTAAATTCTCTGTCTAGGTGAGAAGGGGTAGGGGTAGTGAATGGTTCCTTTAGTTCACAAAGATTAATCTTAGGGGCAGCTAGAAAAGAAAATAAAGCTGACGGAACTCCGCCGGCAGAATCTACCGGCATGGAGAACCATGAATGTGTATCCTGAGGGATCTGGTGGGAAGATTTAGAAGTGAAAGTGGTTGCAAAGTTTTGAGCCTCTACCTCCCAATCCACCCAAGGTCCTGGTCCCAACTGTCCCACCTTCAACACTGGATTAGCTGTCTCGTCTGTGACGGTCTGTAAATCTAGTTCAGGAGTAAGAGCCGACAGAGCCTTAATATCATTAAACCCATCCAGCTTAGACCAGTCTGAAAAAAGTTTTGAAGCTGAGGCAGGGGGTAAAGCAGGCTTAGATGCATAAACAAAATAATCCTGATGATAATAACTAGGTATAGCCTTGATATTTACGTCCAAAACATTACCCAAGGCATCCAATGCCCTTAATTTCTTTGACTTATTTCCCTGGATAAACCACTCACGTGGTACCGGGAGTTCCCCTGACAAGGTAGGCTGGGCAAGCTCTGGCTTAGAGGGGTTCAAAGGAACCCATGACTCGTCTGGCCCATAAAGCAGGGGCATAGCTACCTTTCTAAGAGGCGCTTTGTCTAGAGGGGGTGGATTAACATCCGTAATGACCCTGACATTTGACGTAGTGAATGCCGCCGTAGCTGGCTTAGAGCTCCCTGCCGGTGACAGAGTAGGAGGGTTAGGAATCTTAGATAAATCGATTGACGTTATCAGAGGCCGTACCGCAGAACTTGTCAAGGGAGCCCCCAAGTCCATTGTGGGGTTTTCTCGTTGTTGATTAAAGAATTTAGATAGAGCATGAGTAAGTAACCCATCAATTTCTTGTGCTGTAACAAACTGGTTAGATGCAGAACTTTCAGGTGAATCAGTATTATCATGGGCGGCGTCCAGGCCTGAGCCTGACCCTTGTCCATCCCTATCTGAAATTATTGACACTTCATCTTGTTCCTCCCGATCCTCCTGAGAAGACCCCGCCGAGGCAGGGGCACCTTGTTTCCAAGATAAGTCAGGGATAGAGGATGGGGTCGCCGCGTCCCTGTGGACATCGGCTACTGTGTGACTCGTATGAGTCGGACGTGGATGGTCAGACCCTGGCTGAGCAAACCGCCAAACACCGAGGCTCTGGCCTACGCTCTCTTGAGAGTCTGAAACATTCTCAATTATTGAATTTCCTGAACTTTCCGTTTCTAGGGTTAAAATATCAATAGGTAAATCTTGTTTAGGGACAGGCGCTTCACTATACTCTGAGGCTGTAACAGAAACATTTTCAGGTGTAGAGGTACGATGAGATGCACTAGACTTAGTAGAATGTCGAGAGGACTTCTTATGGGAATCCTTTTTGGAGGATTTGTGGCTACGGTGTGACCGCGAACTAGACCTAGGTTTGGAAGAATCACCACCATGACCACTGGGGGAAGCTTCAGTCTTACACTTCTTACTAGCCGGGGAAGAGGCCCGACTTGAAGACTGCTGTCTGAGAGGTGACCTTGACCTCGATCTCGCCTGCGACGAGGAGGTGGCTGCCGGGGGAGTAGGCTCTCTCGGGCGTTTAGACGTATCCACAGACGATACAGAACCCTGGCTAGTCTCTGTCGGCTTAAAACCCGTTACTCTAGAGGTACGTTTAGGGGGAGGGTGCTCTGACAGCAACTTATCCCAAAGTGGGACGTTGTCACATTGAAGTGACTTATGTGCGACAATGGTAGTGTAGGCCGACATTTGTTGTCTGACCTCTCTCAACGCTACCGCCGCGGTCTTGTCATTGTCACACAGGACTTTATTGGCTAATTGGGAGCAAAAGGAACAATTAAGTGTAACCCAGAGACCCCTTGAACGGTCTAGACATCTAACACACCTTATGCAAAGGGTATGCGCAAAAATTGGGATACCCGCGCAAGTAGGGGTAATGCACAGGGCAAAAACTGGGGCCACAGTAGCCATGACAGAGACTGGTGTGAGGAAACTACCGCCGGGTCTGTATTGGTCCGCCGGAGCTCAGCTCTGGAAAAATAAAGAAAAATTTCCAGGAATTAATGCTCATAAGGTTAACCCACGTGTTCGCATACAAGTGTTAATAACCCGCCGGGTAACGGGATGCAAAGACACAGCTAACACATCTCGCTACGCGGCTGGGTGTAAAGAGGCTAAACAAATCTTCTTAGCTAAAGAACATGAAGAATACCCTCTGATATAATGGTCCAGTATGGCACTTATAGTCTGTAGGAGGTGGTGACTGTCTCAAGATTCAATTTTGTAACAAAGCCCCCCTCATAAAGACGCCGGCCCTTGAAATATTTTAGTAGAATAGCCCAGGGCAGGAATATACGAGATCTGATTTTTTAACGAATTGTCCCAAACGATCGTCGTAAAATAGAAGGCGGCGATACTGAAAGTATCACCCAATTAAGGTTAATCGAAATTGAATTTGTTTATAAATTCCTTAGTTCCTCCACTTAGGGGCACCCGCCGGGTGTGGGAATCGATTTGGTTAAACCTCACTGAACCTTCAATTGCCGTAAGAGTAAAGGCAGCGATACACAGAGTATCACTCAAATGGATTGGTTAACTATAGGAGACCTAAGTCGTTTATCCCACCCTGCTCAGGTGCACCCGCCGGGTGAGAAGTCTAAAAGTTAACCCCACAAGTTCCTGACCCCACTTCTTTGTAAAAGATCGCCGGGGAGGAACGCCTAAACAACAGCTAGGTTTTCCATGTGGTTGTCGTAAACCAGGTAGAAAAAACCTATAAAAACGAGTGTTCTCAAGAACGTCGTTTCTTTATATATCTATATATATATGTAAGGATGGGTACAGCCATCCCGCCGGGAATTTAAAGGAGGCCTGAAACCAGGCACCCACAGAGACGCAGTCCTGGAGAGCCACAGACACCTCCCCACGCCGGGGAACCAGCCAGAGTTAAAAACCATGTGTGGCCCAACACTGCTCATCGGTCAGGATTTTTCATGGTGAAACCGAGAAAAACCCGCCGGAAGGCAAACCCCACCCTGAACAGACACCATCTGAACAAAACGACACGAGGAGAGACACGCACGACTAACCAAGGTCACAACATAATCCGTGGAATTAGCCAATACACAACTAAACCAGGAAACAATTATAGTCCGAGGAATTAGCCAATACACAACTAAAACCCGGATACACATGACACAGTAGGGCATATTTATAAAATAAATAATAACACTAGACATGTGGCAAAGCTACGAGCGGCTGGCTAGGCCTAGGTAGACGGCATGAAAATAGTTGAAATATAAACACACACTGGAATATCACAACAGGAACCACCGCCAACACACCACCGAAGCGATAACTTCCCACCCCGGGAAGCCTGACACGGACCCAGAAAAAACTTCACTAAGTGAAGAAAAATACGCTGGGAACGTCAGCAAACACACAGCTTACCTCATCAGAAGGATAAAAGGCAGCAATAATTAACGCGTAATGAAAGCCGCCTGCATCACCAACTAACACAACTGTGAAAAGTTCACGTGTCCACAACAGGACCACGAGGGTACATCCGAAATAGATGCCCCATACACACGACCCAAAATACACTGCACTGCGGGCAACCAGCCCAGGACACTCCTGCTACGCCTATCCTAACCTTACTCGATACATCCTAGAGTAAACAAATGAGAAAAAACTCACTAGGGACGCAACGAATGCGGAACCAGCGGAGCCTGAAAGGTACGTCCGGGCAGGCTGAGCGCAGAGCAAAGAAGGAGGAATGACGCCTGATTCAGCGTCTGGTCAGAAATCCACACAAGTACATCCACGATATGATGGAAAGCTTATTGGATAGTTATTCTTATTTTCTTTTTGTTTTTATTTTTTACGAAGTTTTTTCGTAGTGAGAACCCAATTCATAATGACTGAAGCCATGAGTGAGGTCGCGTGCGCTCATGATGAAGGCTCCTCAGTTTTTAAATGCTCTGCGCGGTAGATTCAAACTACGGCGGATTAGTGTTTGAAGAGGATGCCTTATGTAATAGGCATGTTCGTCAATGATGGAGGGGCCACTAATAAATAGGCGTCTGTCAGGTCTAGTGAACACATCCAACCTCCCGGCGGAAGTGTTAGCCTGATTTGGTGTACTGTTAACATTCTGAAAGATTCGTTGTGAATGTGAAGGTTCAGATAAGACAGGTCTACGACCGGCCTTATCTGAACACTGTCCCTTTTGGGAACCAAAAATAGTTTGGACGTGAATACAGGGTAATTTGGGGGGACCGGGATGATGACATTCTTGGCAATCATTTCCTGGACCAGTGACTCTACCTCTAAAGAAACAAAATTCGCCGTTGTCGGCTGACGTAAGCGAGGTCGCCGGAGCCACTGCCAAGTGATGCCTTTGCGTGCCACCATCCGTGCCCAAGTGTTTAATGGCCATGCTTGGTGACACGTTCGGAACGACCCAGTTAGCAGACAAGGGTTCGCCGGCTGTACTACCCTCGGGTCCTCCGGCCTTAAGGTTGGCACCGGGAGTGAGAGAGACTTTAGTTTTTGATGGTGGGGTTGGTGGTGCTGGACGCTTTGCCGGCTGGCTGGTGTTGGCCGAAGACTGGCCCTGACCTGGCTTATTCTGGCCGCGTCCTCTCTGACCTGAAAACCTACTCTGTCTATGCCTGTACTGACCTTGGGGGGAGTGGGAGGACTTAGGCAGAAGAAAGGGTTTAGATCCCCCTGGCTGAGCTTTAGCGGATGGCCTGGGTTTGGGGAAGTTAAATGCAGGTTTCTTAGAAGGGGTGGGACTGTGCTTAACGGCCTGTGCCATATTGAACACCGTTCGCCACACTTCAGGGGACATTAAAGAGGGAGTAAGCACTGGTGACATGATCACCTGATTCGCAATGCGATCAGGTAGCTTGCGAACTAAAGACATTCTGAGATCTTGTCTTGCTCGTACCGCCTCAAGCAAGGCGGTGTGTATGTCACCCAAGGATTGGATTGACGACTGGAGGAGCAGTCGCCGGGATAATTCAACCGATCTTCTGGCATCCGCATCTGCGATTGCCTGAGTGGACCGCAGTAAAGACTTAGCTACCTGTTGAGACACTATGTACTGAGAGAACAGGCGAAAAGCTTTCCCCCTTAGCCTAAATTCTCTGTCTAGGTGAGTAGGGGTAGGGGTAGTGAAAGGGTCTTTTAGCTCACAAAGATTAATCTTAGGGGCAGCTAGGAAAGAAAACAAAGCTGACGGGACTCCGCCGGCAGAACCTACCGGCATGGAGAACCACGAATGAGTATCCTGAGGTATCTGGTGGGAAGATTTAGAAGTAAATGTGGTTGCAAAGTTTTGAGCCTCTACCTCCCAATCTACCCAAGGTCCTGGACCCAACTGCCCCACCTTCAAAATTGGATTAGCTGCTTCGTCTGTGACGGTCTGTAAATCTAGTTCAGGAGTGAGAGCTGACAGAGTCTTAATATCATTAAACCCATCCAGCTTAGACCAGTCTGAAAATAGTTTCGAAGCTGAGGCAGGGGGTAAAGCTGGCTTAGTAGCATATACAAAATAGTCTTGGTGATAATAACTAGGTATAGCCTTGATGTTTACGTCTAGTACATTTCCCAAAGTGTCCAGGCCCTTAATTTCTTGGATTTATTGCCCTGGATGACCCACTCACGCGGTACCGGGAGTTCCCCTGACAAGGTAGGTTGGGCGAGCTCTGGGTTAGTGGGGGTCAAAAGGACCCATGACTCGTCTGGTCCATAAAGCAAGGGCATAGCCACCTTTCTGAGAGGTGCCTTGTCTAGAGGGGGTGGATTGACATCCGTGATGACCCTGACATTTGAAGTTGTCAATGCCGCCGTAGCAGGCCTAGTAACCACTGATGGTGACAGAGTGGGGGGGGTTAGGGATCTTAGATAAAGCAATCGAAGTCATCAGAGGCCGTACCGTAGAACTTGTCGTGGGAGCCCCCAAGTCCCTCGTGGGGGTTTCCTGTTGTTGGCCAAAAAATTTAGATAAAGCATCAGTAAGTAGCCCATTAATTTCTTGCGCAGTAACAAATTGGTTAGATGATGAACTTACAGGTGAATCATTATTATCCTGCGCGGCGTCTAAGCCTGAGCCTGACTCTTGCCCTTCCATCTCCGAAATTATTGAAACCTCGTCTTTCTCCTCCTGATCCTCCTGAGAAGACCCCGCCGAAGCTGGGGTACCTTGTTGCCAAGATAAGTCAGGAATAGAGGATGGGATCGCCACGTCCCTGTGGACATCAGCTACTGTGTGACTCGTTTGAGTCGGACGTGGGTGGTCAGACCCTGGCTGAGCAAACCGCCAAACACCGAGGCCCTGGCCTACACTCTCTTGGGAGTCTGAAACATTCTCAATTACTGAACCCCCTGAACCTTCCAAATCCAGGGTTAAAATATCAATAGGTAAATCCTCTTTAGGGACAGGCACCGCACTGGACCCTTGAGACCTAACACAAACTCTGTCTGGGATAGAGGTACGATGAGAGGCACTAGAAGCTGGTGAATGTAGGGAGGACTTTCGTTTATGGGAATCCTTTTTGGAGGATTTATGGCTACGGTGTGACCGTGAACTACTCTTAGATTTGGAGGATTCATCGCCGTGACCACTGGTGGAACTCTCCGTCCTACTCTTCTTACTCGCTGGTGAAGAGGCAAGACTAGAAGACTAGCGTCTGAGAGGTGACCTAGACCGAGATCTCGCCCGAGACGAGGAGGCGGATGCCGGGGGTGAAGGCTCTCTTGGACGTTTCGGTGTAGTAGCAGAAGATACAGAACCCTGACCAGTCTCCGCCGGCTTAGTGACTCTAGAGGAACGTTTAGGGGGAGGGTGTTCAAATAGCAATCTATCCCAAAGAGGGACGTTGTCACATTGAAGTGATTTATGCGCAACAATCGTAGTATAGGCCGCCATTTGTTGCCTTACTTCTCTCAGCGCTACTGCCGCGGTCTTATCATTGTCACAAAGGACCTTTACAGCTAATTGGGAGCAAAAAGAACAATTACGCATGACCCAGAGACCCTTGAACGGTCTAGACATTTAACACACCTTATGCAAAGAGTATGCGCAAAAATAGGGATACCGGCACAAGCAGGGGTAGTGCATAAAGCAAAGACTGGGGCTAAGGTAGCCATGACAGAGACTGGTGGGGAAAACTACCCCTGTCTGTATTGGTCCGCCGGAGCCCAGCTCTGGAAAAAAATAAAATTTCCAGGAATTAATGCTCATAAGGTTAACCCAACATGTTCGCACACAAGTGTTAATAACCCACCGGATAACGAGATGTAATGACACAACGATCACAGCTCGCTATGCGGCGGGGTTCAGAATATCTAAACAAATCTTTTGAAGAAAGTGAAGAATACCCTCTGACATAATATAACTGTCCAGCATGGCGATTATAGTCTTCCTGGTGGTGACTGTCTCAAGATTCAATTTTGGAACAAAAACAACCCCCCATAAAGACGCCGGCCCTTGAAATATTTTAGTAGAATAACACAGGGCAGGCTGACACGAGATCTGATTTCTAACGAATTGTCCAAAAAGATCGCCGTAAGGTTGAAGGCGGCGATACCTAATTGTATCACTAAATTAAGTGGTTAAATCGAATTGAATTGTAAATTCCTTATTTCCTCCACCTAGGAGCACCCCCCGGGTGTGAAAAAACGATGTTAACCCTAATAGAACCTTCA